>VYZV01042745.1:45763-65105 GCA_013401275.1 Pandion haliaetus
CCCCACACTACCGGTTCCCCTTCTTAAATATGTTTCCCAGAGGCGCTGCCACCGTCACTCCCCGCCTAGAGGCGGGTCCGACATTTTGGCGCACGGGTCCGACATTTTGGGGCGGCGAATAGTTCCAGCAACTTCTTAAAGGGGCCGCCTCTGCAGCCCCCCTCCCCTGCCACCAAGGGAAAACCGCGCCACACAAACCCATAACACTAGTATACAACACTTGAAGCCTAAGTCTCCTTATACAGAGACCTTTTTCCCTATTCTGCCAGCCTACAGAACATAAACAGTCCAGAAAAAATCTGCACAGGCAGAAATGGCTTTTTGAGAACAAAGGGTAAGTATTCACCTTTGAACATTCCAACCAGGATAAAATATTTGGATGTGGACTTTCCTTAACACTCAGGGTGTGGCTATGATAGAGCACTGTACCCTTGTTTCCAAGGATATGTAAGGCAGTGAATGAATCAGAGAAAATGCTAATGCTGTTTTGTACTTAATCTGAGTCTATACCAGGATATGGCTAGTCCTAGAATTTTTCAGTCCAATTATATCTGACTGTATTTAAAATTATACTTCCTTGCCTTATCTCCCCTCTTCTCTAGATCATCAATAAAGCAAATGAGAGTGAATTTTTTGAAATGTGGTGAGGGGAGGGGTAAAATCTTAGAACGAATTCTTCCCTGCTTATACAAAGATTACTTATTTGCCAGTCGACTACATTATTATGCAATATATAAAAATGAAAACTTAGTTCTTCAAGAAATGGATCATCTTTAAGAATGGGACCCCAATCACATTACCTCAAATTAACTCATTCCCTTTTTCTCTAGCTTATCTAGAAAAAGTTTGTAAACAAACAGCATTGGCCAGGCTACTGACTACTCAAACCAGTTTTTTCAATAGACTAGCTTTTAAAATTGTGATGTTTAAAA
Source organism: Pandion haliaetus (assembly GCA_013401275.1). NCBI lineage: Eukaryota > Metazoa > Chordata > Aves > Accipitriformes > Pandionidae > Pandion > Pandion haliaetus. The sequence goes on from VYZV01042745.1 coordinate 46,696, forward strand.
TCACTGGTAGAAAAAAGGGTAGAAAGTACTGATTTAAAAGTTGTTGATTTATGTAAGGAAATTTTTCTTCTATTTTTACATGCTTGAAGTGGACTGTTTTTTCTTTCCATTTCCTTTACTTGGGTTGTGTTAGATTTTTGGTTTGATATCGTTTTTGCTAAAGACTTTTTTTTCTTTAAATGTCACTGAAAATAACAATTGAAAAATGAATTTATGTACCCTTACCCCACTTTTTATCCCTATTTTGCTTTTTTGTTTGTTTTATTTGTTTTGGCTTGACCATACTTTCATTTTCTCCTTTTTACTTCGACTCTTTTCTTTTGGTCATTATTTAGGTTTGCTTTTGCTATCTACTTAGTTTTTCCTAACAAACATGACTGTTTGCATGGGTTTTGGTGTGTTAGGGAGCAGCAAGAGCAGGGCTGCTCCACCAAGAAGGATGAGCCATGAGCCAAAGGTGACTAGAGCACAGGCACTGCTCTCACTAGGAGGGCACAGCACATAGAGCAGGGTGCTGATAGCAAAATCCATCAACAGACCCAGTTTATCTGAGCTTTTAGTTAGTTTTTAGTAAATAGAAAATTATTCACATGTGAATAGGAAGCCATTAAGCAATCCTGTATGGTATGGTTCATTGTTAAGTGTTAACTCATCCCTGCAGTTCGTATGTATGACTAGGAACCTAACAGTATGTTTCAGCACCAGGAAACACACCACCTGGTACACACAAGTACAAAAATATTAGTGTAAGTCTTTGTTCCAGTAGCCCTCCCACCTGGATTAGGCTGTAGTGCTCAGACTCCGGGTGCCACGGTATTCAATATATATTGAAATTACAATAGAGTATTGGATTGACCTGTATCTTCCTACAATACACACTTATTTATTTGTATATATGCTTTTCTGGTGCACTTGAGAAATATAGTTCCTACCAGTTGCCATGGTTGCTGTCTGCAATCTCAATAAACTTCTTAAAGTGTTTTGAAGAGTGCACAGAAATACCATCCTAGGCAGGCTGCCAGCTGGAAGGATATTACAAAACACTGCACTTGCTCACCAGGGGTTTCCCACAATATCTCTCTGGCTGGCAGCTTGCCCTGCCAGACAGGAGCCTCTAGGAGGGTAACACCGTACCTGTTGCTGGCAGATTTGATCTTACAGTAGGGGTGGGAGTGTCCCAGGAAGAGCTTTTAACAATTTCTTCAAGCCTAGACATTTATGTCTGCTTCCTCTACATCTTTGTGCTCAACAGAAATCTGCCTGTTTTAAAAATACCAATAACATATGAACTGAAATTTTCCCCAGTTTATAGAAATCTTCACAGAATATTAAAATTTCTAAAGATTGTCACACTAATTGTTAGAGTAAATAGGGTAATATTGTACCTCAACAGTGATCTGTATTGCAGATGTCAAATGATTCCCTCAGATTACATTGGTTGACTAAATTAATATTGATTGTACAGTGTTATAGCTTGAGCAAGACTTGCAGATTCCTAAGTAGCTTAGGACCATAACTTTGATAGGAAAAACAAAACCAAAAAGGATTTGTGTTTCACAAGTTACCCAGACTCATTTTCAAAGTCTCACTGAAGGATCTGAAGAAGGCTTCTTTTTTTTCTGCTTTTCAAAACAGTCTTAGGGTTTCTGACTGCCTTTAGGAGGACCATAGCAGAGATTTCTTGGGATAGCTTTTCATGAATGTAGATCCTGCTCCCTGAACAGTTCAACACATATTACTTTATTGAATGAAGATTCAGCAACTAATAAATAAATTAAAAAGCAAAAGTTGACCTCAGAAATAATCTATTAAACTATAAATCAGAGCTGATAGCTGTAATTCAGAACATTCCAAACTTTTCCATCTATGTCTGCTGACAGAGCACAAATCTTGATAGAGGAGAAACACAAGGAAGAAGAACAAAACATAACTGCCAAACTATGAACTTTCAATCATGATAATATTTAGTCATTGGTAACTGGGACCATTTTTTAATTCTGCAGGATGCTGTTGAGAAGACAAGATGAAGATGATAGAGAATGTTGAAATTTCATATGAAATCAGGAAGGCTTGAATTCTTCTTTTGGCCAGACAAGCAGGTTTCAACATTTTCTCCAATTTAGGCAGATGTATATTCACATAACATGTTCATGATGTCATTTTCTCCAGCCCCTGCAGGTATAGCACAGGTGTTAGTAGTAGAACTTATCTGACCTGGATGGCCAGATTGAGCTATGAGTCAGTCCACTGCATACAAAATAAATATAACCTGTCTGGAGGACAGTATTTTGGTGCCAAGTAATGAAGAGCAAGAGCAGGTGTCCAAAACATTGTAAAAATTAGTTCCTCAGGCAAATCATTGGAGTTTAGAAGTAAGCAGGCCTTGATTTTGGCAGTCATACTTACCAGATGATGACACTAAAAGAACCATCAAGAACATGGGCACCTTTTCAGGGCAAGAAATAAATTTCTTAATGCCTCAACAAATCAAATGTGAAAGATGCACAGAACTGTCCTTTTAAAATACTGGTTTATGGCAGCAGTTGTCAGGGAGCAGCAAGAGTGGGCTGCACCACAAAGACTGTGAGCCAGGAAGTGGGGGCAAAGCAGGGCAGGCAGAGACGGTACCCTCACCAGCAAGAGGCACAGTCCCACAATACCCAGTCAAGAACAGCAGGGCAGGTCCAGTGACAGTAACCAGGTTGAGCCAAAAGTCAGGTTCATCACACAAGTCCACAGTGATGGCCTAGATCAACCAGAAGTCAGGTCAGAAGATCAGGAAGGTATGTGACCACACACACATATACCTACAGCGCTGGTCACATAGGGACCAACTCCAAGGGTATGAGCTTAAATGTAGTTCCCATGTGCAGTGGGGAAGGCCTGACAAAGCCTCTCAAAGCTGTTTTTTCCACATGGATCTTTCCTCACCAGCCTGATCCAAGGTTACACAGATGGATAATATCAGATCTGGTCTTGAGCACAAGCAGCTAACACCCTACATGAGGAAGAAAAGCCTTGCAGATCCTGCCAGTGCACTTAGGGCCGCAACAGTAGCTGTAAAAAACTACCAGAATGAAATGTAAGGTTTTGTTAAGTCGAAAGTCCTGGAATCAAGTGTTCATGCAACTAAAACCACAGGGAGGTCTACAGGAACAGGAAAAGTTTCAGGCAAAAAATAATAATCAGTAATAGTTTTGTATCAAATGCCATTAATTTGATCTTTGGCAGTTGCATAAGATAGTTTCACATTGTTAGCAAACCAATAATGGGCTTTACTAGAGTTTTACTATCGGACTTACACTATTTATCATACTGTAAGCAGAAGTCAGACATGTGTCTTGGTCAAAGGGCTCCTAGTTTCATTTCTTTTCAAATGAAATGTGCAAATAAGACCTTTATCCCAAGTGCTGTAGACACAAAGAAAAACAGCACATTCTATGAACAGAAGTCTCTTCAATTTTTTTTAAAACCTGCAAAAGGAGGAAATTTCCAATACCTTCTAATACTATACAAAACTATATGAGATAATTGATGCCATGTCACAGAGATTGACAGATCTTACTCTTACTTATTGTCCCACAAATACATAAACTAAAATGTTCATATGCTCAAGAAAAGAAGTAGGCTGACAGAATTTGGGGGGATGGAAAAGTTCCAACGTTTCACTTCCTAGTGTGTAGGGTCCTTCAGAAAGGTCTATCTAACCAGGTGAAAAAATCTGCGAGCTCTCAGTGTTAGACAGTTACAAGAATTTCACTTTAGCATGAAGAAAGCCCATCTCTTCAGTATCAAGAAATTTCAATTTTCTCCTCGAAAACAGCCGGGAATATCATTCCACCTGAAGGGAAAAAATCATTGATTCTACATTACTTGAATCTTCTAAATTTATGATGTGATCCAAATCAGTAGAAATATTAAATAAAAATGTGAGAAAGTCTTTGAATAAGACACAATTTCCCCTTAGCTTCTTAGGCCTTGTGCCTTGATCAGCAACATCCAAGAATCACTTTGGACAAAATGATTCATAAGTTTTTGCCAGCTGAGGATCATCACAATGTAATAGTAATGTAAATATGATAAATACCTATGATATAAATCTGTTCTGGGACCCAACAGGCTGCATCCAAGGGTGCTGAGATAACCGCTTGATGTTTTTGCAAGGCTGATCACTTTGAAAAGTAATAGAAGAAACTGAGTGATATTTTCAGAATGAATTTGCTTACTCAGATGATGTTGTAAGTTCAGGTATATGTGAAGCTTTCCTTTGGGATAGTGGACAAGCCCTTTGCAGTGATGATACAGGCTATGTTGATCAAATACTAGAACTAGCAATCCCCTGGTAGCTAAAACAACAGATGCATTCCCCCACAATTTGCTGTAGAAGAATGAAAGAGTATTTCAATCTCCTTATGAATGAAGAATCACTGGATGAACTTCAGGAACTTATCTTACTGCAGAGAGTTTGCAGAATGAACACAAGAGGCTTTTCACTTTTTATTTTCTTAATTTAGAAAAAAACAATGTATTTTATAAGTATCAAAAGTGCTAGTTTTCATTATTCTATTCTTAGAAGTCATTGTTGTACTCCATTCCATATTTTAAATTTCTGTCTTTTATCACATCTGATTTATTCTAGATTATACACCATGGAACAAATATGTTCTTTACCACAGAGGAACATACATGGATCCTAACTGTGGTCTCTGTGGGCTACCATTAATAGCCATTTTTCAATAGCTATTACTGAAAAAAAGATTGAAATTAATTTAGTATTCTGCTTCACCTAAAGACTCAGTTTAAGAATTCAGAGAGCTCAATTAAACTAATGCAATGTTTTAACATTGAATATCCTGGTACCAAGTGTATTAGTCAAGATGGCAGCTTTCAAAACACAAATAGTTCTATTGGTGCTCATAGCTGACTGATATGGAAGAACTGGAGATCTGGTGATTTTTTTTGGGGGGGGTTGTTTTTGCTACATTGAGAACTCTGTGATACAGAATTACATGCATCAGAGAAGGAGGATATACGTTTGCAAAAGTAGTGAAGGAATAGCGTAATTGTATGACTGCTGGGACACTCCATTTACACTAATTTGTTTAAAAGAGCACCTCAGTGGAGTTCTTTTAAGTGCTACAGAGCAAAGTAGGAGAAAGTAGCACAGAAGTAGAAAAAGACCAGTTACTTAGTCTTTTTATTTTACAGCATTATACACTGGGACTTGCTACTCCTTAGGGCAGGCAATAAATTTTGTAATCAAAACATTAGAGAAGTCCTACATCTACAGAGGACACTTCTTGATTCAATGTTCTAGATGTCTCTGTGGGGTCTGTGATTGGAATCCTAAAAATTCTAATACAGGCTGACACAGAACTATTTTATTTACAAAAGGCATGACAAACAATAAAAGATTTCACTCCAAAACTCTGAAGGAATTGTCCCCAAAAATGTTGGACAAACCAAAGAATGCTACCTTTAAATTGCACAAATTACTAATAATTATGAGACAGAAATTGACACTGAAGCAGCTACCTTGATCACATCTACCAAAAACCAAAGCACAAAACACCTGCCTTAGCACAGCCATTTTCTGTGATTATTAAACTGAGCTGCTTGGAAACTCTTTGGAATTTTTCAACATCATTTAGCTGCATAACTGAACTATAATTAAAGGAAGACTGATTTAAGATAAGTGAGCTAATTTTGATAAACTATTAATGATAATGCACTCCAGTACCTCTGTGCCACCAATTTTATCTATACAAGCACTGAAATGATGCACTTAATTTACTTTAACCTGCTTACTTATTAATTTATATGTTCTCACATTTAAATTTTTCTCTAATATGAAATCTATTTTGTTCATGTTAGAAGAATTTTCTGAGTTCAGACACTTTCAGAAGCTTGATAACATTGCTAGAGTACAACCACTATTGATATAAAGCTAAATAATTAAAACTTACCCATAAGCAAACACAATATACTTGAAAAGTGGCTTTCATACAATTTCCTTTTCTTTTTTTTGTTGCAGCTTTCTGAGAAAGAGGCATTTGAGTATAATCTTTTCAAGTGTAAATTCAATCTTACCGAGTTTTGGAGAAGCAGTTGGGGAGGCATCAACAGGTGTTTGAGATAAATCTGTAAGATTATTCTGGAGGTATATTTTGCTTTGTAAAAACTGCTAGTACTGAGAAATAGCTAAGTCAACAGTTAACAAACTAATCATAATTATATGGCTTCCTTAAGAAAAAAGAAAACATAGTCTTTAAATTGTTAGTCAAGAATTTAAAATACTACATACTAAATAAGTTACAGTCTTATAAGAAAAGAATGCAAGGAAATGATCCATTAATTTATATGTGATTACATAATTAAAAATTGTATCCTAATGCATATGCACAGGAGGGTCAAATTAAGGCTGCAGAGGCATTAGGCCTGTCCTTTCCAAGTGCTAAGTGAAATTTCCTAGCTATCATGATGAACTACATTGCTTTGATAGTCTAAAAATCATCAGTATCTTTACTATCATAACACTCACCAACTGATCGGCTATTCCTGTAGCTATTTTTTTTTTCCCAAAAAATTACACAAGTATTTAAAGGCCAGTAAAAAGTGTGTCTCTATGATTTCACGGTGGCCCAGAATTTTGGGGGGGACAATGGTGTTTATAAATGCATAATGATATATAATCAAAACACTTATGAAATACGGTGACAAATACTTTTGTACAATAATTTGTTTTATGTAAAGTTTGATGTAACTACTAGAGAAAGATGTATACCTTTCAAGTGGTAAAACGAACTTCTAATGCAATACAGTAGCATCATATAAAAATAAAAATGGAGTAAAGGATGTTTCAGAGCACCATATCCATTCAGATGTAGTTAAAATGCAGTTTAAGACTGTGGTAAAATAAGGCTTGTTGGGAATGTAAATCATAAACAGATGTATCAAAATGAACACATACAATACATTTCAAAAATACACAGTCTGTTTGTTTTAAACAGTTTCAGAATGTTGAAAGAATATTATTATATTGATAGAACATCTATTAGTGTTTTGTCAATAGCAGGCATTTATAGCAACACTATAAAAGGTGCACAAAAAATTGTATTTAATTGTTGAAAAAATATTTTCCAGAGATTAACCTTAGGACCTTAACAGAACAATATTTTAGAAGCTGCTTAGGTCTTGGAAGTTACTCCTGACTTCTGCCAGATTAAAGCAACAATTGATACTGAGAAATCTTGGCAAAATCCCAAGACATTTACTGATTGCAGATATCTAGTTATGATCATGCCGATGTTTGTTAAAACAAACAGAGATCAATGCTTGTTTTATTTTCTACTTTTGTTAAATGTACAAATGTTCCCAATAAGTAACACTCTCCAGTGATTTCACTTTTCAAATATATAGTTTATCAGGCCTAGTGAGACATTTTCTGCCAACAGCTTTTCAATCAGAAAAATGCTCATTTGTAAATAAAAAAAATAAAAAATTGATGGGAGAGAAGGCATTTTATCTACTGCTATTTTGCAGTGTAAATGGTTCTGTTCTGCTCCAAGATGGAGTTTTAAGTAAAACCAGGAGAATATTGCTATACAATACAGCAGCCAGTGGTCAAAGAGTATGCAAGCAGGAAGGAAGCCCAACTTTAAATCTCCTTATTTAGAAAGCTGGTGGTTTAAATGCTCTTGGGAACACAGGAATACTTTAATCACCAGGCTTATGAAGTGTTTCATAAAAGGTGTCTCTCAAGCTCTCTTTGGGGGAAAAGATTCTCCTTTTGTAAAAATAAATAGTAATTGTGCCCAAAAGGAAAAAAAAAAAGCCAAATAACTCAGTATTTTAGTGGTTAAAATATTCAGATGTGTTTTGGATGATTCTACTTTTAAATCTTAAGTCACTAAAGAGTGTGCAATCACACATATAAAAGTACATCTGCACTGGGAGAATGAGAGATTACAAACTGAGAATAACCAGTAGTTGTTGGACAAACCATAGGAACAGTGGTAACAGCAGGCACCAAATTTGAAAGCTCTCACTTTATAGTAACAGAGACTTGATGTGATCTGATGAATCTTGAATTCCTATTTTACACAGTGGAACAACTTCACTAGGACAAGCAGGGAATACTACAAGACAGGTGCATCAGTCTCTTACTTTTTAGGCAAGGTGAGGTTCATCAGTCTTCTGTGCTCCAAGTTTTTTGTATTCTCTTGTCTGACACCTTTTTTTTTTTTTTTTTTTTTNATCCCCCTTCCTCCCAGTTTACAGTCACCACATTGTATCACTATAGGGGAGCACAAAGAGCCAAGCCACTTCACGAGGAAAACAACCAAGTGTCCACAGCACTGGCAGGGCAGTGCCCTTACCAACTGGGGTGGACTGGTCAGTGTGCTCATAATGGGGTTCAGCAACAGTCCCAGACAAGGCAAGGAGATGAACCAGGCACAGGGTCTATCCAGGAAATCCAGTTAGGAGCAGCAGAAGACAGGACCAAAACAGGACTAGAGGCAAGATATAACATATATGTAAGAGGTCCATTCAGGAGGCAAGCTACCTACAGAGTAGGTCCAAGGTCCATCCAGGAAACAGGACCAAAACCAGGACAGGTACACTTAAGCCACAGCCCAGACAAGGAGGCTGGGTGATCAGGCCTCAGCTTAATTGACACTCCTGGGACCCAAGGCAGATGGCATGGGTAGAAGCCCCAGGTAAGGCTAGCCAGGACCATTAAGACCTATGGGTATCTCAAGAGCTCTGAGAATCACAGCCTTTAAGCTTCTTCATGCTACCACAATTTAGGAATGCAGCCAAACAGGTTTCTAGTCAAACTGGACTCAGAAACAAAATTATCCTAACATACTGTCAGGTTTCTTAGCTCAGGCATCAGCATAGCATTTTGTAGATACACACATGACTTATGAAATCAGTTGTTAAGCTTCAAATACATACTTTGTTTACTAGCCAAATTTCTGCTTTGGATAATACTGAGAACTCTTCAAGTCCAAGGAATGTTAGCAACAAGGGACTAAGCTTAGGCCCAAGGTTTGTCAGCATCCACAAGACACTCTATGTCCCGCTTCTGCTGGAATTCTTACAGGTAAAATTATCAGATTTGCTTCTATTCAAACCACAGCCAAATAACGGGTAGAGGAATTACTAGTAATATCTACATTTATGAGCCTTTTAAAAAAATGTTGCAACTATCTACTTGGTCAGTAGGTGAAAAGAAAGGCTGTGGGGAAAGTAGCAAAATTGTTTTCCGTGTTTGCTTGAACAGCAAACTGTTAGATGGCAATAACATGAGCTCACCTCTTGTGAAAGACGTAGAGAATACAATGCAATGATACTTAGAAATACCATACAAATGCTTTTTTAAAAAGAGGTTGACTTCATGCCCAGCTGACTGATACATTTTTGTTTATACACAGCAAAGAGTTCATTCCCTTTTGAATTATCTGTTATTTTAATCCATCATGGGACAAAGAAAGTCGTAATGAAAAAAATTTATATGCAGAAAAGAATACAGGAAAAAAAGAATAAAAATACGTCTTCAATTTTCAAACACAGGGCATGTCCATTCTTCTGTCACACACTTCCAAGTCTAATTGTCCCCTCTACCACTCAATACGTAGGACATTGGACTAAATAATGGTTTCAGAAATGTGTCAAAAGCGACCAAGCCACCACAGCTAATAACTTCATACGTAAGACAGAGAGACTTCATACACAGAAAAGACTGAGAGGGGTAATTTTTCTTTTTTTAAAAAAATAGGCCACTCTGTCTCTCGTCATACAGACAAAAGTTATGGAAAACACAGAGATTTACTTGATAAGAAATCAAGAGAAAGAGTTAGCATCATTTATTCTGAAAATAAAAATCTTTAAAAAGCAACATTTTCCTATCAAGTTTTTATTCCTTTTATACTAGAATATATAACATTCTGACCTGGCAGAACAAAACAATTGCCAGATTAAAAAATAGTGTTTGTTATAAATTATAAATTCAGTTTACAACTTTATGGATATTTTCACTATATATTTCTAGAGTCCCATTATATTAGCTATATGTCAATTTATTTACATTTATATCGATTCTAAAACTATAAGATTATAACACAAAATAACCTTATAAATATTTTATCAAATTCTCTTAGGATTAGAGTAGCTTCATTAATAATTTGTAAAAATAGATAAATCTCACAAATACCTTCTCAAAAGTTTCCAAAATTAACACATTACAAGTCTTTAGTGTTTTCTATTTCATTAATAGAAATTAAATTTCTAAATTTCACCTAATTAATAAAGTGATTCTTGCTTTGTGCTAAAGGCAACTTTTTTTCCATTATGCCTATATACAAAGTTTTCAACAAGACAACTTTCTCATGAACTCTTAATCACAAAAACTGCCCAAAACTTTCACATGGTCAGAAATTGTCCCTTATGCTTCATAAACCACAAACTGAAATCCATTTTAAATATATATGTAATTATCTCTGCATCCTCACCTTCCCAGGAAGATCTTAATTATGCCATTTTGAGCAAGACCAGACATCAGTCAGTTCAGCATTTCGCACTAGTGAGGGGAACAAGCATCTGAAGTGGGATCAAGGATTTCCAATAGTGGATCTTTCACTAAAGTAGCAAGTTTCAATGCCATTAGACACAAAACCACTTTAAGAGGCTCTATAGTTTTGCTGTTGTACTGCTTCATCCATACTTCTATGAGTTGGGCTAAAAACATTTATCAACTGTGCATGGGACCATGCTCTGCAGGGATAAAAATTTCTCCCTTGAGCTATCAAAAGAAGTGTTCAGGAATAAAGCAGAGAACAGGTTAAAACAATTATAAAAGAAAAACCTGTGATTCCTTTACAGTCATTGGAAAGGTAATCACTTAAAAGGCCAAGCTTTGACTTTTTTGGTGAAAAACAGAAGAACAAAAAGGTAATTCCAGAAGAGCAGTGAGGTATGCATCAAAAGGGTAAATTCCTCTGTCAGTCACTCAAAAGCAGCAGTGTCCTTTTCAAAAAATAAAGGTAAGAAGAAGAGATTAATTTAGAAATGTACTTAGAATATCAAAGGGCTGATTTCTGTTTGGTTTGATTTATATTTGTGTTGAATTATATACATCAAAAGTACATACCTCAGGCTTAAGAGTAAAAGAGAATAAGAAAGCTGAAGCATGGAAATTAACATCAGGGGAACAGAACAGGAAACAACTTAAAGACCAATAAGTAGCTATGACTTTTTCTGTTATAAAGATAAACATTTTGACCTTTTTAAAATATGACTTCTGGAATTGCAAGGGCAACATAATCAGGGCACTTTCAAAGGACACTGATTCAATGCAATAAATTGAAGAGTTCTCAAAGAGCTGGAAAAAAGTGGAACTAATAAAATGTTAAAACCACGATTTACCTGTTTTTAATAATCTTGGCCATTTTAAATTCAAACATTAGAACACTGATAGGTTTCCGTACATTTGATGGCAAATCTCAAAACTTATTTGAATTATCAATGCAATGAAACCTGTATTTCAAGGGCTGTCTGTACAATGGCATTACAGCTGTAAATGCAATGCTAACATAATCTTATTGCTAAGTATATATATATATTGCTGCTCTGTACATGTATCTCATGTATATGAATGAAAACATCATTATTTTTAAGCGATGCTGTTCCAAGAAGTCCTTACAAGATTACAGAAAACATGTTAACAGAAAATACCATGCTGCTCTGGAAAAAGCACAGAAAATTTTGCTTGTGTGAGAAAAATAGCATGCAAAGTCTCACCTACCTAAAAAAACCAGAAAGCTGTCTCTGGGCCAGAGTTGCATAACAGCTGAGTGTTTTCCTTTTCCCTGAGGCAAATGACTGATGATTTAGAAGAATCCTTTCTTACCCACTTATAAATTGTTCTCTGAGTATACTCTGTTATGGAGAAGTGTGAGCCAGCAGCTCCCTGGGGGCTGGGAACTGGGAGCTCCAGGGAATCCCCAGGCTGGGCAGTCAGGGCCTGGCAGCCAGGGCCTGTCCCACCACCCCAGCCTGGGAGCAGGGTAGCTGGGGTAAGCCTAAGCCCCGGGCATTAGGCACATCCCTTGGGATGGGAAGGGGCTGAGATTGGGGCAGGACATGGGCCCGCAGGTGGGCTCGGCTCAGCAGGGCCCGAGGCTGGTCAGGGCTGTGGGGACTTTGAGACCAGCCCTGCTGTGGGGTCACTGGGGCAGGGACTGAAGGCCCCAGGGGGCTGAAATGGGGTCCTGGGCCCTGGGCATCAGTGCACAGAGGCCCCAGGTGAGGCTGGGCAAGGCCAGTGAGGCCTGATAGTGTCCTTAGGACCCTGACACAATTAACCTGTATTTTTACACCCAAATTATCTATTCAACTAGCTTCTATTCTCTCTCTTCATGTTTTAAAACTCTTTTCACTACCCCTTATGATTGTCTTCTGTGTCTTTCCTCATGACACCTTAGAGCGTACGGGTCCATTCTGGTCATTTTATATATAGTGAAACCAGGCATTTCTTGATCAGGTAGTTCTTGATTTTGCAGTTGGAATCAAACACAGATGTCAGAACAAGTACAAGCTCTGAGGTCATTACTTAATGTTTCGTAAGTAAGGTCAATGCTTGCATGCTAGCATCACATAAAGATTCATCTATTACTATATGTCTGAAATCGAACTTGTAATGTCTCTATCATACAATGGAAATTGATGCTCTGAATTAGGTAAGTAGTGTCATTATCTGGGAGGAGTTAAATATCTGAGAATGAAACCCACAAAGACCAGAACACCAAGTAAGGATGTACCTGTATTAGGCTGTAGAAAATATTTCTGACTCAGACTTGAACATTCCCCTGATTAAAAGACAATAGAAGAAAAGATGCCCACAAATTAGGTCCTCTTGTCCTTCCCTATCACCTTTTTTCTCCTGGCCCTGTTTTCCACATCTCTTATTCTGCAGTAGGAAGGCTGGTATATCTCATCTGCCAATGAGCTGTAGCAATTCTGTTTTCACTCCTGCCTAGGAAGATCAGTGACAACTCCAAGAAAGGCATGGAAAGCACAAAGCTAAAAAAATTCTGCAGTGGGGAGTAAAGAATTTAGGGTCCTATAAGAAAAGTTCAAATTCATCTATTTGCAGTGTTTCATGGTAGAAGTATACATTTCTTAATATAGAAAAGAAAACAATACAAATACAGTCCTTCAGCCTAGTTATTGAAGTTCTCGCTGAAGCAAAGATAACTCCAGATTCTAATTCATGCTCCAGTTACTTTAATGGTTTTAAAAAAATAGCTTTCACTTGCAAACATGCTAATTCTGAAGTTTCTATTCTCTTGTGGAACAGCTTTATTCATCCTTGCTTACCCTTGCTTTTCCTCTAGCCTCCAAAAGCATTAAGAAGAACACCTTAGTTCCTCATCAACTTATCCAATCCAGAACAAACTGGCAATTCAAACACTCCTCTGAGAGGTCCTTATTTCAGGCAGAAATACCAATCAATGCCAGGTTTTCACATTCTTGATAATGCTACAACTGCTAAGATAGGGCACAAAAGAACTGTCCATTCTTCTCTTTCTGGGACAAGAAAGTTGACACAATTCTACTGGCTTTGTCTGGGTACAGTTAATTCTCTTCATAGTAGCTCGTATGGTGCCCTGTTTTGGAACTGTGATCAAAACAGTATTGATAACACAGAGATGTTTTAGCTATTTCTGAACAGTGCTTACATACCGTCAAGGCCTTTTCTGTTTCTCATGCTGCTCCACCAGCAAGTAGGCTGGGCGTGCACAAGAAGCTGGGAGGGGACACAGCTGGGACAGCTGACCCCAACTGACCAAAGGGATATTCCATACCATATGGTGTTATGCTCAGCAATAAAAGAGGACATTTAGAATTACAATGTTTGTATTCCCCAGTAGAGATTATATGTGATGAAGCCTTGCTTTCCTGGAAATGCCCAAACACCTGCCTGTCTAAGGCAAGTAGTGATTTAATTCCTTGCTTTGCTTTGCTTGCATGTGCAGTTTTTGCTTTACTTATTAATCTGTCTTTATCTCAACCCATGAGTTTTCTCATTTTTACCTTTCTGATTCTCTCCCCCATCATACTGTGGGGGAGTGAGCAAGCAGCTGTGTGAGGCTGAGCTGCCTACTGGGTTTAACCCACAAAGCAGAATTTATTTGAGTAGTATCGCTTGGGTAATACCATAAGTGGTTGTGTAAGTTTGATGTAAATGAAAATAATTTCACTATATAGAAAATATTCAAATTAATCAATAAAAATTGGGAAGCACTCAGGAAATTGATATAAATTAATATTTAAAGTTGATAACTTCAATAATTTCATAGGGAAAACATTATGCAGAGGTCATCCTTTTACTAAGGAAAAGAAAGGAACTAAGTGATGAAAAAGCATAGAGGGGAAGGATCACTTCCCTCGACCTGCTGGCAGCACTCCTCCTAACACAGCCCAGGATAATATATTTGATTATAAAATAAAAGAATGTTAGTTTCTGACTCAGTGTTGCCCTGTAACTCTATGATATTTTTAGTATGACTGGTCAAAGATCGACCAAATTAGTGTCACAACGGTTATTGCATTGTAATTCCAATCCAATCAGAAGGTCAACAAATCTATTCTGCAGTGGTTGCTTTGGCATTCAGTTTACAGTTTATTTTCCTTAATTTCATGCCAATATTCTAGCTATATCATCTTGTCCTGCACTAAATTATTTCTCTCTGACTTAATGTTTAAATCCATTGGCTATTTGTAGCCTGCTAATTCTCCCTGCCCTTTATCATTGCTGAGTCAAGTTATGCATACATTCTTCTTTTTATCTTTCCTCAGAAATCAATCCCTCCATCTCCTTGATTTTTTTTTTTTTTCTGTCCTCTGAACTTCATTCAGTTTGTCAATATATTTTTTGGAATGTGGTGTCTAATATGAATTGCAATATTAAAAATACATTCACTCCAGAACACCATGAAGAGTTGTTTCCTTGGTTGTTGGACCACTTTGTGCTCATTGTGCCACCTGCAACACCATAATAAACCTCCAAGGTCCTTCATAACAGATGTGTATCTCCATCTATTCTCTACCCCTATCTGACCGGGCTCATAACTTACTTGGAATGCCAATGAAGGAATCTCTCAGAGCTGAACACCTCCAGTAATCAAGGCAAAGCACAAGAGAAACAGCTCTTATAAATACATTGCCTCTCTTATGCTAGCTTTACATTCAAATTTTATATCAGACTTTGAAGGTTTTGTAGTTGTCATCAAAACTACACAAGGTTCTTGAAGTTGTTAGTGTCAGACCACTAAGGACCCGATAGGTTATCAAGTTTTATTTCCCCTGCTATCATAAATTACGTTGTAGAGTAATACCTTTATGAGTTTATCAAACTCCATCTTAAAAGTTTCCAACTTTCCTGCCCTACCTTGTAAATTACTTACAAGACAGTGGAAAAAATTGCTACCTCTCTTTTGCAAATTTGACAATTAAATGTACAGATTCTAAGAGATTTTCTGCTGGACACAAACAATAGAATAGACATTGCCATCTCTGAGGTATAGAACTACGATTGCCTAGGTTGTTTTTGCTAGATTTGGCATGCAAAAAATAAATTAATGAAAAGTGTCAAAACCAAATAATTAACCATGCCATTCTTACTGTCCAACGTCAGTTTACTTATCAAAAAATGCATGTGGTAAGATGCACAAGTATTAATACGGAAATGAAAACCAGCTCTAAAGTACAAAGCACTATTTTTTTCTTTTAAAATTACTTCTGTTAGAATTGTACAATGACAGTAAGAAGTATTCTTTTAGCTGTCTACTACAATGACATTAAGAAGTATTCTTTTAGCTGTCTACTAAATCAGATTAGAAGATTCTGTATACCCATGCAGCCAGAATATATAATGTGAAGTGGCTATCCTTAACCTAAATTTCTTCTGTGTCTTTGAAGGTAATGTAAAGAAAGTCTATAGAGTAATTATAATTAATCTGTATACCTGACAGTATCACACACTTGCTGGCAGGACAAAGAATTTAAGGTTATGTCATAGTTAATAAATTTGCTGTATTCCTGTACTTAAACTCACCAAAAAAGAAAAAAAATTTAAATGCAATTTTTTTTACAACCTTTGAACCCCTAAAAATATTTTATTGTTTTCAATCTGAATAAAAACTTCAAAATACAAACAATAAAAATGTTGTTCTTCTTTTTAAAATGATTTGTGATCTTTTTTCCATCTTTTTCAGTCAACTGTAGCCCATCGAAAGGCTAAGTTTTACTATGTCAAAAGTGAACTTGCCATTTCTTTCTCTCCAGAAGCTTCTGTTTTCTTCATTTATCAGCTATGATGATAGCACCATAATCCCTTGTCATACCTCTACGGTTGTGATTGTCTCTGTTTGCTTTCCTTTATTTGTCCTGCATGTGTAGGGTATTTTCAACTCTTACACAGCCTGTGACATGCTAAGCCCACTCTAGTTCACACAGTCACTAAGATAATTTTGTTCATCATTTTGATATCACTCCTTCATCTTTTCTCTGCATTTACCCAAACACAGTCAACTGCATGAAGCTGGGCTTCTTAGGATATACCTTTCTTTTCTCACACAGTTCCACTCCTTTTTACTCATGCTTTCTACGTTGTATCATGTGGGGGTCCTGTGAGTATGTGAAACCATGGGACAGAAGAAGATCCCTGAACTGAATGTTCCGCTGATAAGCGTATGAAGAGCACCTGATGTTTATACTGTAGAGCTTGGGAACGCAGGTGTTGAGATAGAATGAGGAGGAACTGACCAAGTACACAAGCATGGGCCAAGTGGTCCACACAACTGTTAAAGGAAAACTATGTCTGAGCTATCTGGTCAAAGATAAAAAATACTCTTTGGAATCTAACTCCTTCTTTTAACAAATATCGCTTAGGTCATGGGAAATGGGTAACATGTCTATATAAATTGTTGTAATTGGGGGATTAAATGATTTCGCTTATCCAGACCGTGGAGTCCGTGCCTTAATTCCCACAGTATCATATCATTCTCTTCTACTAATATTTTTCTCTACCAGTGATATCAAAATTTTGGTTCTTTTAGTTGCTGTTCATTTCTTTCAGAAACTTGATTTCTGAGCAGGTCTGCAAAGCTGTTCCAAGAAAGGAGATTCAACAAGTTTTCTGGGTTACCTGTTCTAGTGTGATACTACCTTCTTAGTAAAAATGTTTTTTCTAATGTCCAGTCTGAACTCCATGCAACAATTTTAAGCTGCTGCCTTTTGTTGCACCATCTTCCACTTTACATCCATCATATCTTTAACTCTCTGTCAAGGAGTTGTGGGCTGCCATTTAAATTGCACCTCAGTCTTCACTTCAATGTACTAAACACGACCAGTTCTCTCAGTCTCTTCCTGCAGGATTTTGTAGATCTTTCTTCAAGTTTGTCAAGATCCTTTTGGATTGAAGCCCTAGAGTTTGGTGTGTTAGTTGTTCCTATTTTAGTATCGCCCACAAATTTGCTGAAGATGTATTTTGACCTGTCACCGAGGTTGTTGGTGAAGATATAGAGTAATATTAACACAGCATCAACACAGAGATACTTGTTACCAGCCACCAAATTGATATGAAGGCATCGATTACTATCCTTAGACCCATGTGGTCCATCCAAATCTCTACCCATCCAGTTGTTCAGGCTATAATTCCTCTATTTTCAAATAAGGATGCTGCAGAGAAAATGTCAAAGGTCCTACTGCAAGGTGTATTTCATTCATTGCTCTCCCATTCTACCTATTGCCACTAAATGCAATGTTAAAAGCAATCAGGTTAGTTACCATGTTTTGCCTTATTAAAACTGTGTCAGCTGTTCCTGGTTACCTTCTTTTATTTTACATGCTCAGAAGTGTTTTTCAAGAGGAAATTCTCCATGATCTTTCCAAGGACTGAGGTTATACAGACCTGTCTACAGTTTCCAGGTCTTTTTTATTGTCTTAAAGATGTTCATAAAACTTTATCCAATTGCCAGGAACCCTCTCTTCCCCCATCACCATTATTTTTCACATTTAGACAGCAGCCTCACAGGAACATCAGCCAACTTTTTTCAATGAACCTCTAATTCATTTTTCCCCATTGTTACTTGTACTTTTCCTGCCATTTATATCTAAACCCAGTAACATGACACTAATTGAAGTATACAAGTGAAAAGAAGAGCAAAAGAGACCTTTTTCTGTAAAATCATGTATTTTATTTAAGAGCACTATAGATCTATTTTATGTTAACATTTGGCTTATTATTATGTGACGGAAATTTAATTTACCAAAGATTTTCTGGAAAATTGAATTCCAATGCACACATGCTGGTCAGACTTCCTCAGGAGAAGGTCCTAGTG
>VYZV01042746.1:303-16773 GCA_013401275.1 Pandion haliaetus
GTCACAGAAAGCATAATACAGTAAGGAAGAAAATGCTTTTCAGTGAGTAGGAGCAGTACAGACAATTCTTAGAGCAGAAATGTGAAAAAATGCAGGAAGGAAAGGGAGAAAAAGAAGGAACACAGATGGTGAAAACCAAACAAATAGAAAAGCTGTCAGATAACACCAGTGAGTATCTATCTATCCTAACACCTCCCAGTAGATAGATACAAGTGTACAGTGTTCTTCTCTTTGGTCTGTCTTTCCAGCTCCTGCAGGCTATAGACTTCTTGAGCTACAGACTACGTCAAGACAATTGTTTAGTAGCAACTCATGAACAAAAAATTACTTCTATTTTAAGCTTTCTGACTCTCTACTGGGCATCACACAATACATGTATTGACAGAAACTGAGTAATTCCCTCTTCAACTTTTCCATACTAGTCATGGTCTTGCAGATCTGTAACATAGAGCTTCCCAATAGTCTCTTTACCAAGCTAGAGACTCCTCTAGTATTTAAGACTTTTTGCCTAAAGCAGCCCTGTTCCTCCATTATGACAATTACAAATACGTTTGTTCGATTTGCTGAGCTGCACAGTTACCTATTGCCCCCTCAGAACTGCAGCAAATAAGAAATAAAGCAGTTTAACATTCACAACAGTACTGCAATCTGGAAATAAGGGTTAGTTGCTATGTAATTTTCTCACTCTTTCTGTTTACTCTCCGATTAATCTGCAAACATCCTGTCAAGCATACAGAATTGCACAGTTATTTATTAACACGTTAGCTACAAAAGCAAGACCAAAAAAAAAAAAAATCTCCAAGCTCAGCTTGTTTAAAATGTAAAATCTGATCCAATAAACGAAAAGAGAAGTGACTAGTTCACCAAAGCATGCAAGTAAAGCAAAAAAAAAGTGTCAGTAATCTAACCTGAAAATATATTTAACAATTGAAGTTTAATCAAACATTTTATTCAGATTTAAGGAGTTCAGAAAACTGAATTTTGAGGCCTATCCTGCTGTGTATACAATGGCACAAATAATGCAACTGCCCAGCAAGAAAATGTTTTACTTACTGAAGTTGAAAGAAATGAATAAACACACACAGTTTCAGTGAAAATACCAGGTCTTATGTAAACATTCTTATTTTCTTAGATATTGCTGGCCACATAGGAGAAAAACATGGCCCTATCAAAACACAGTGATCCATAAAGATTTCTTCCATAAATCCTACACGCTTTGCAATGTTAATAGCATTCTTATTATTTTCTTATTTAAGACATACCTATTTTACTGAATGCTTCTCTTAGCTCTTCAAGCTCTTCACGAGAGATAGTAGTTATGTTGTTTTCCATTTCTGGACAGCAAGAAGTGTCCTCCTAAATTGCTTATACCTAATAATAACAAACAGGAAATATATAAGGCTCTCATTCCAAGCACATACTAATACAAGTTACTGATCTTTTCAGTACAAGGTACCAGATCTGAATGACATTTCCAGGCCTGGCACACTTAAAACATTACAAACACCACTTTAAAGTACATCAAACACTTAGCAATTCTTTTCACTAACAGTGACGAAGAATTCACAATAGCAGCACCTGTTTTCATACACTTGATATTTTCATTTGCATAGAATGAGCACTGACCAACAATCTACCTCCATTGCTTGAGTGGTTTTCCAACATTAAAATCATTGCCTTATATTTCAACAAACAATTTTTAGAAAAATTAATTTCTTAAGTGCAATGCAGTATCATTGCCAATTAGTGGTTAGTGCGAGGATCTAGTCCTGCAAAGCACTGAGCACACCAACCAACACTTGTACAGTAATAAACCTCAGTGGGACACTTGCAAGTACCTGCTTATAACTAGTGGGTGAACACTGATGAGCCTTTCCACAGCTGCTGCAAAATTTACCACCTCCTGATCTTTACTCCACAAGCCTGTTGTCTCATAACACTGCCAAAGAGCCCAATAAAGGCTTTTATTGAGACTCCAATCTCTGTGCTCAGTGTGAATCTACTTTCTCTACCAAGCTACATTAAAAAGTTAACAAAACTGAAGGCACCTTCCCAAGGGTTGATAAACCCCCAGGACAGATCCCTGCCCATTTCCTCTTATCTAAGCACTACAACAGGATGATTCAGATGCCCATTAGTAAGTGCAAGTTTGTAAAGAAGTCATACACAATTGTCTCAATATGCAAGCTTGTATTTGCACTTGCCATTTTCCACTGCGCACATGCCACCAGCACACACAAAGTAAGCCTACGGCAGCACCCACCTGCATGTGCTAAGCTCCAAGCAGCACTTGGCTGTAGAGCACAATGTCCTACAAGTGGTGCTGTGCCTACCATAAAGTAAAAGTTTTGGTTTTACTTTATAAGCCAAAAAGTGGCAAAAATCCACCTTACATAAGTATTTCCATCAAAGTTGTCCTCTACTTGGGTATGTTTCCGCTTCTGGTTTAGTTGCTTCTGGTTTAGTGTTTTTGCTTTAGAGCAAGAAAAATATTCCTGTAATGGCCAGGTTCTTATTTGCTCATAATAATTATATTCAGATCTGCTATATGCAGCTGCCTCTCCCCCCAAAATTGCGTGTGTATCAACAGAACTGTACTGTTACCCACTGGACAAGACACTGGAAGGTGAAACCTGAATTCAACAATTGGTTTTACCACGGACCTGCCGGATGCCCTCGGGCAAGACTGTACCTTTGTGTGTCCCGACTTACCAGGTTACAAACTTTCCCAGCGTGGGGACTGCACCACAACTAGATGGTTGCATGATGCCTGCAACAACAGGAACCCTCTAAGGTCTGCTGTAAGACTGTACTAATGGTATCAGAATAAAAGAGATTAAACATTATAAATCTGAATTTGTTAGAAAATAATTTCTTCCCCATTCTAGCTGTGTCAGTTTTCTTTCAATCCTTGACAATCTGGCAATGAGAAATACAAATGAAGTAATTGCACAGGTCACCAGCACATGAGAGAAGAGGCAGCAGAGCACTATGGCAGCCACAGTTTGCTGAGGGATTGGGCCAGGAAGTCAGACAGTTTTCCTGGAGGTTTCCTAAGGAGTGCCCCAGGAGTGCATGCAATACCGCTGATGTGAGTTACACCTACTCTACTATGAAAACAGTTGTAATACAAAATCCATTAGCTGTGGTCAGCCGCAGACAGGTGTAACATTGCCTCACTACAGTAACCACTGAAGTGTCTCCTGATTTCAGAATCATAAGCGGTGACATCACTGTTGGAGATTATTTCACTGAGAAAGATATCACCCTTCTGTATTAGTGATGTCAAAACCTAACATATTCTGCAACTGGGTAGAACACTTATTTATCACAAATTGGCTCTCCCTGCCTACCTATGAAAGGAGACCACATGAGAAGCACAACAAAGCCTGTTGGTTTGTGTGGCATTCACAGGTTGCCCCCCTTTCCTCAGAGCGCGAAGAACACAGGTTCAGCCTTTCTTCTGTAGCTAGCTCCAGTTACACAGAGAGCAAAGATTCCCACTGTAGCCAATGCCTAAGGCCATCAATATTCTAATGTCCTCATACTTACACGGTATCTTTCAGGAGAAAAAGGAGACATTACACAACTTGTCAAAAACCCCCAAAACCAAGAAAAAACCCATCTGGATTAAAAATATTACTTGCAAATATTAAACTGTTAAGAAACATAGTTATTCAACATATTTGGATACTATGTTGAAAAGCACGTCACTGGATGGAGATTCAGGTAGCCAGAAATTAGAACTTTACCAGGATACTGGGACTGATAATTTTACTCAAACCTACCAATCCAAAGCCATGTATTATGGCATTCCTCCTCATATTATTTTGCCTTTTGTTGAACCCAGAATGATATACTTTTTGTCATTTATACTAATATTCTATATAAATAAGTTATTAAATGAAGAACTCAGGTTTTTAGAGATGTTTCTTAACCATAACTACACACACATTTAGATTGCTAGGCAGTTTTCAATAGGATGGTTTTGATTCCCTCAACAGCATTTTCATAAATGCAAAGTAAGTTTTTACCTTTGATTTTCTAATACAAGAGGCAATGGGACAATCTTTTTCCTACTGTAAGAGAACTCTGTATGGGAGAAAATAAACTTTCCTATACTATGAAGTATTCACTAAGAATTCTTGATCTGTTTGTAATGAAAAAAACCACTCTGCAGGAAATGCTGGAAAGGCCTCTAGAGCTAAAAACGAAACGCAGAAATGCTGAACAAGGTAACCTATATGTACCTAAACCTGTATGCATAATGACACAAACAATGCTCATAAGCTAGCAATGATTAGCTCCCAACTTTTTAAAAATACTATTTTTAAATAAACAAAGCAACTATTTGTTAAAAATACTATAAAATACCATTACTTTGTTTTAAAGAACATTTTTTCATACTTTTTATTTTTCTCTTGGATTTGGAGTTTTTTTTTTTTGTCTTTGGGGTTTATGTTTTGACATTTGTGCTTATCTGAAACCATCAGACTTGGATATTTCCTTCAAAAAGAAAATGACTTGGAAGTTAAGATTCTCCCGTAACAAACTTCAACTGCAGGTCAGGGTTTTAAGGAAAACAAATAATATGAGATGTGGTAAAACCTTTTAAGATAACAATTGTATTGCCAGACCATTCAAGAGAATACAAGAAAAATTTTGTCACAAGAGTATGTGACCACTGTCTCAAAGTACAAAAGTAAAAATATTTATTTCGGTCCTATATGCAGCATAAGCATTTATTTATCTACACTTACACTACTGTGTAAGAGAAAAAAACAAGTCATGTGCACTATGTAACCGATTCTCGTCTCAGCAAATGTTTCTGCTTCTTTTAAGGCAGTAGTTTACTTTTCTTCCATGATGCTGTATAAAGTTTCCATAGTAATTTAGTTTTCTTCCATGATGCTATGTAAGAAGAGTTCTTAAACAACAGTGGGTTATTTTAATGAGATCTTGTCAACTTTACTCAAGTTAGTATTTTCTGTGTCTTCACTGGGACTGTTCCTGGTCACACAGGATATGGCCTTCAGTGTGGGTGGTAAGTTAAGTCTTTTTGCTTCATGTCACTCAATCTTAAGTACTAAAATCCTACTCATCCATTTTGCTAAGCTTACTAGCAGCATGTACCAGTCTTTACTCAAAAGAAAAAACATTTAAAATATATATTCAGAAAAAATGACCTTACACGCAGATGTTTCTGGAAGTGCAAGTACCTTGATTGGAAACCTGATGCAGCAATTAAAAATAAAGAAGTAGTGAACTGGGGAAAAAATTAAACATTTAAATCCAAATTACTAAGGAAATTTAAAGGATTCTGAAGCTGCAAAAAACCCCAGTAGACAGCTCTAAAATACAGAAACAGCATGTCAAAGCCTAAGTGAAATATTTAGCCACGCAGGTGCAAAAGAGAACACCACTTCTGTCACACTGTTAATGTTTTTATCTATTTACCATTACCATGAGTCAGATTTTATCAAAACCAAATTTCTGCAAAGTTGCAATGCAATTAGTTTCACTCCTCCCCTTTTATGATTCGTAATTTAGATTTTCCAACATATTCTATTTCAGAAAATAGCAGTCCTTGATTTCCAAAGACATCAAATATTTCAGTAACACAGTAGCAACATCTGTTCTTGAACGAAGCAGATAAATAAAGCTAGTACCTCTGCTCTAAAGAGACACTCTTAAATACCCTATTATATAATTACAGGGTAAATTAGCTGGTCAATTAAATGGCAGAAGTGCTGCAATCATGGTTGTGTCATTCAGGAGAGGTCTAGTTTGAGCTGAGACAACACCTAAGCTAGTCAGACATTTCAGACAATTTCAATATAGAAACAGGGACCTCCTATCTAAGCTAATAAATACCTTGCACATGCAAGTTTATCACCACCCAAGATAACTCAGTGCACAGGCAATTCTGACAAAATTTAACATTACGCCTGCAAATGTACCTCTCTGTTGGAACTATAACTACCTGCTGAAAGATATATCCATTTACAGAGAAGACATTTCTCTGTACTCTGGTAGTGTTCATATGACACGTAGGTTTTCTGTAGTTGATGCTTACATTAAACCACCTCCTGCTGCCCCAGGACAGGGTAGGTACAAACTGTTTTTATGCTGAGAGTACCCTTGATCCTCTTTTCAGTCTTTGCCAATATGTTTAATGTGAACTGACAATATTCATCTATCCCTAGCCTGGCTCCTATGCCTAGGCAGCTTTTTGTATCTAAAAGCAATTCACTGGAGCCTCCTGGAAACATTCCACATCCAACATTAATACAGATACAAACTACTGTTGATACCATTGTGGCATTTCTTTAAGTGCAAAGGACTACCTGTGGCTGAGCAACCGTGAAGGATGAAGTGAGTGGGCCAGTTCCTGCAGCTCTTTTGACTTGCTATCAAAGCTGTCAGAAAAAACAGAGCAGTTAATTGGCAATCAGGCCCAATAGCTTTCTCCATCCCTGCAGGCAATTGGCAATTTCTTTTCCAGCTCTTCATTTCAAATTCTATTTGCCTTCTTTCCATGCGCAGCTGCTTCTGCAATGACAATGGACATTGCAAATGCTGACTCAAAAGCTTATTTTCTTTTGTTGCTGTTCTTTTTGTCTAGCATCAGGGACATACCTCCTCTGTCCCTGGTGCAAATACCACTCTATTGCTGCATCATCCTTAAATCTGTTGTTTCTAATGACAGCCAAGCTAACATAATTTGCAAATACAGGTTGGGCTTTTATGTCAAGAACCAGCTGGTTATTAGTATGGACTACCTATAATTACAACACATGAAAATGCTGTTTCTCTTGTTGGGCTTTGAGTCAAACTGCTAGTTTTTAATGCAAAAAAACCCTCACAAAACCCATAGTTTAACCTGTCACATTCCTACGTTAGTTTGTCTGGGATTCTTTAAACCAATGTAGTGGAAACAGGGTAGCCTTCATGCACCTTGAGTCTCTTTTAAGCTCTCACCAGATTAAACTAGGAGTTCTATCCTGTCTCAGTTAAAAAAAAAAAAAAAAAAAAAAAAAAAGTGCATTATAAGACATACAAAAGGAACTTTAAAACAAAGATATGCATCAGATGTTCCCTTTAGTCAGTAAGGAGAGAAGAGAAAATGCTGCTGTATTTTAACTGAGAAAATGCTAATTAAACATTAGTGGAATGACTTTCATAGAATAAAAATTTGAGCAACAGAACTAACTGACATTGATATACAGAATGTTAGCTTTCTATGAATATACACACACAGAGGTTTCTGATGTCTTTTCAAGAAGATAAAACTGCCCAAGTTTTTGTTTGCTCTGTTTGGTTTTGCGTTTTTTTTTGGTTGGGTTTTTTTTTCCCCAGCTTACACTGAAAGATCTTTTTACTTATGCCAAGATTATTCTTGATGCCCAAATATAAAGATGATTAGGGGCCAACTAAATCAATCCTTTAACAATGTGGAAGAACAAATTATTTTCTGTGTTTCACTGGTGGTCTGTAATAAACCAGCAGTGGATATTAAACTTTTCAACTTACTGTGTTAAATCTTTTAATCTTTATGACAAAATGAATAATCAACAGGGTTCAGTGACTTCATAATTTTTTTATTATGTCCAATGTTGGGGAATCCACCACTTCCATGGGAAGTTTATTCCCATGGCTGATTGTTATTGTCAAAAATTTTCCTCTTGTGTCTAATCAGAATCACCCCAGGAGTAACTTGTACCCATTACCCCTCGTCTTTTCTGTGTGACTCCTTGTGAAAAGGAAGTTCCCATCTTCTTTGAAGCCACCCTTTAAATAGTGGAACACTGTGATAAGGTCTCCCCTAAGTCTTCATTTCTCAAGGCTGAACAAACCCAGTTCTCTCAGCCCTTCCTCGTATGGCAGGCTTCCCAGACCTTCGACCATCTTTGTCGCCCTTCTCTGGACCCTCTCCAGCCTGTCCACATCTTTTTGGTATAGCAGGGACCAAAACTGAACACAGTATTCCAGGTGTAGCCAGTCCTCTAACCACAGAAAGAAAGAATCTAATACCCCTGTTGAATGATGAACACTGGGTCTTATAAAGAAAGAAGATACAAAAAAAGATCCACTCCTAATGCAGCAAAGAGGATGCTTGTAAACCTTTAAAAAGGAAAGCACTGAAAGGTCAAAGTAATTAGCTATATAAATACATACACCTGTATATAAAAAAAAATAAAAAGAGATACTGCAACTGCTGAAGCACATTGCTGATTTTTTTTTAAGAGGAGGCAGGGTATCATTATGGTATCAGGTACAGTCATTAACAGAGTAGTATGAAGCGGAAAGTTCTTTTAGTATCATACATTCAGTCTGAAACTTCACTACCTGAAAGAGTCAGAGAGTATGCTTCTCAGCCTGGGCTCATAAACATGGCTGGATACATTTATGACCATCAAAAGTATTTAATTACTGTTAAGTTAGAGGATAACAATGAAGAAATGTTACACTTCAACATATAAACTGATAACCCATGGAGTTTTGTTCAGTCTTCTATGTACAGCATTACACAGTGAACAAGGTACAATTTAAGAGAGAAAAATTGGTATTCTTTTAGCTTCTTCCAAAACTGTATGCACTGATCTTTGTCAAAGGAGGACTATCAAACCAGCCAGAGTGGTAAGTTCTGTGCCCATGAAATATGTATCTTCTGTAAGGAGGACTAAAAGATTCACACTGAAGTTAATTACTCACTCTATAGGAATTTATTCAACAGAGTACAGTAACTCTGGTGAATAATAAAATCAACATTTTCAACTATGCCTTTAAGATAAACATGAGTGACTCAAGAATAAACAGTAAAACATAAGCTGAGATACCTAACTGTTAGACAGGTCATGGGCTTGATCTGATTTCACTTACTATGGTATAAGTACAGAATAATTTCATGAGGCTTAAGTCAGGATGAAGGGCAATTCCATTATAAAGCAGATACGAGTTTACTTTAGAAAGATACCTTTTCATCCAAACAAAATACCTTCAGCTTCCTTTGGCTGCCGAGTATAGAGAATAGCCATGCAAATTCATCAACAGTATCAGTTTCACATAGTTTCCTCCGCATGCATCATTCAAGAGGATCTCAGACTGCCTGTGCTTTGTATTGTTGCATTCAGCACTCCGAATAAAAAACATCAATGGAAACCTTACCTATGCCAGAAGGACCACTTCTAGAAAAGTAATTCTGAAAAAATGCTATTGCATGCAGAGTTCATAGAAGTACATTTCCTGAAACACTTGGCAAACCTAACCTGTTTACAGTTTAGCTACACCAACACTTTGGGCTGAATTTTCCCAAAATGGTTCTCAGACCATGCGTGACCTGTTCTGGTTTAATTAGTTATTTTTCTAAAAGTTCTACAAGTTTCACCTGCCTCCAGCACAGGGCTGGGAGTGCTTTATCCCCTGTTCTGGAACAGGGACATGAAATCCATCTACCCCATATCCACAGGCAAAGCGATGCCTGCTCATACAGCATTAACCCAGATGTGGCCCAATTTATAAAACCCATAAAATTTCCGCTTCAATCCGCTGTGTCAAGGTTTGAAGCTGTACTCTGCCATTTCATGTGCACTAAGCATGCTGTAGTCTAGAATACCAGGTGGTATGCAAGAATTCGCCTCTGCAATTGCTCCTTGCAGCCACCAAGACAAGGCACAGCACTTTACCCTCCAGTTCCAAAGACCAAGGGCAAAATAGGGAAGTGAACTCCAGTCTTCCAAGTCCCACCACAGATTACAGGCTACCACTCCACTTGTCATCTCATTTGCTTTAATACAATAAGCTATAGTATTAACGAGCATGTCATCAAGAGCAAATCTGAAATAGTGACATTCTCTGTGAAACCGGAATGCTGAGGTGATAGAAGCCAATACTACTAGCCGTGCAGAGCTGTGTGCATGAGTTACTGCTTTCTAACTGTATTTTCTGATGTTTATAAATACAGTAATTCATAACACACTAGTTGTGGTTCGATCACTTTTGCAAGTAACACAGAACAGCAAGGAAGTTAAACCTGTGTATTTCTGCAATACAGTGTGTCCTGGCCTCCCTACCTGTTAGCAAACCACTTCCAGATGAAAAAATATACGCACAAAGCGGCTTCCATGCAACAAGTAGCTTTTCTTTAGGACTTGAGAATACCAGGCAAATCAGTACTGGAAATACAGAAACCAGATTTTTCTCATAGATCTCTTGATAAGAGACAACAATTCTGTTTTTTAGAATACAAAATCAGATTGACTGCAAAAACAATATACCCCTTAATCTGAAGCAAAATCATCCCAGTTTTGAGATGGGCTTTACGTTTTACTTGATGAAAGCTTCAAGATTAAGTATTCTGAACTATTTGCATATTTTATGTAATTTAAATACAACTTATTAGGTTTCCAATAAATTAGGGATTACAGAACCAAAGTATACAATATAAAATACTAAACAGTTGTGCCATAATAAGCAACAAATTAAGGGGCACAAAACCAAAGTTTCCCTACAGAATCTCTAACATGGTTAAATTCAAAGAACTCTGACCCAAAGTAAAGGTTGGATACAGTGAACCTGCTAAAATAGCACTTACTCTTGGTCTTACTACACACAACCTTTGTCTTGCTCAAAGTTCAGTAACAGCATGCACACACACGGTATCCAAGCTCTGTCCAGAGAAGTACAGACACATAAGGAAAATGAAAGCACAGTGGGAATTTGAACACACTCAAACCATAAATCTTAATTACCTTTTATGCTATCTCAACATCTTCTATGATCAATTTGAAATATTTTAAATATTTGTTTCATTCCCCAACAACATAAATATTTAATCAGGAAAAAGAATACAAAACATGTAAGGACTTAATGTTTAACCTAAACAAACCAACTATCCACTAATAAGACTGTTCCCACTAAAAAGTGTTTTCCAAACTCCTTGTGAATAGAAGAAGCTTATGTTCTCATGGAAATGAAGTAGAATATACAAGTATAAGACTTGTTACAATCTGCAGTAGAAAAGGATGGTCCTATTATGCCCTTTAAAGAAGGTCGAGCAAGGCAAGAAGGTTACTTTTAGGCAAACAGCATGGAGACAGAGCTAAAGGCACACAAGTTCAAATGCCTGGATGACTTCAGAAGCTAGGGAGATGTGCCACCAACCTATAGCAATTCAGTTCTAAAACACCCTGATCAGGCCTTACAGTTGGTCTGAAGGGGATTAGTTACTTTTGCATTCAGGTACAGAACATCTTCCAGAGGCTCACAACGCACCTTACTGGCTATTATCACAGCAAAGCTACCAGAGTTATTAAGGACAAGTTTTTCAGTTGTATTCCAGCATTTCAACTGGAGTCAGCTGAACTTGTGGATTTTCAGCACCTCTAATAATAATGCCATAAACAAACTAGTGAAAACCTTTAGAAAGAAGCGACTCAAGTACAATGCAACTGCAATGATATTCCTTCCAAGAGAGACAGAAACAGTTCTTGTTTACTGCTGCCATAGAAATGCAAGTGTTAGTGTAAACAGAAAGGTTCCTCAACATCTCTGTTCCGCAGTTCATTACCATGACAGTATGCTTCCCCTTCCCTTCCCCTCCTCCCACACCCTGACCTTTATTTCCCATAACCCTGCTCAAATGATAACCACCAGTAGCAGCTGTAATGGATGGTTGGGTCATGTAGATTTGGGTAACACCACAATAGCTAAGGGCTCATTTGAGCAATGCACCCACCTAACCACAGTGCTGGTCAATGTCTGACTCAAGCCAAATTTGGAAGAAACTAACATCTGTAGTCAGTACATAAATATGACTATAAGCCAATTACCTTACCCCATAAATAGCGGGCAGCCCAGAGCCCGTTGAGCTCTCCTATACAGCAGCAGGCTGCACACCAGGATCTCCCCTTGAGTAGCGACACCTCTCAAGGTTACTCCTTGAGGTTGAGAGAATCCTTATCGCATCAGATACTCGGTAACTGAATTGGGAATAAGAGCGCTGAAACTTTGAAATCTTATCTAAGTGATATAAAGGATTGATTGCACATATATAATCCTTTAGACATAAACCATTGACCAAGTCTGGGACTAAGTCTAGATCCAGCTGCACCTAAACTCCCCTCTGAGAAGGTGTTTAGAACGCAAGGGGGTCATTTCCGAACATCATGACTCAAAGGGAGGGTCTCCCTGACAGTTTTGTCTGATCCTGTCCTCTACGCAGTAAACAATCAAGTGTACCTTGCCATCACATCTTGTTAAACCACTGTCACATTTACTATCAAACTTTGTTAAATCACTGTTTTATACAAACAAACGTATTGCTACTTCTCTCTGAGTGAAACGCATCACTCCGTCTGCAATAATTACACACACACAAAGGCATAGACATACTTGCTAACATTTTGATTTTACAATAAGAAACTCTTGCATCCAGCACTAAAACCTGCATGCTATTAATGGTACACAAGGACAAGCAAGAATAGGCAAAACCAGTGACAGTGACTAGGCAAAACCAGTGAAGCGGGATTAGAGGATTCCCTTAGGAAACATGAGATCATGCAGAAGACCTTCCCTTTGTTGAGCACACCCTAGAACAAGTGTCTTCCCTAGACTATTAGAAAACATACATTTGTAGAAATCACTAGGATTGTAATACATGTGATCTACGTGGATGTGGTACTAACATTCCCAATATAAATCATTTTAGTGTTGCTTTAACTCCCACCATACTGTCCATAGCCTAGAATAATTTTTACCTTTTACTGATACAGTTAAAACTAGTGCTCACAAAGGAAACTTACAAATCCTGGTATAAAACTCATGAAACTTGCAGCCCATTTCTGAGAGCTGTGTGGCTTACCCTTGAGACACCCATTCTCAGCTCTGTGCTTCAGATATATAACATAGTTACAATTAGGTTTGCTTCTATTCACAAAGTCACATGTATTTACACCGAAAAATTTTAGTCACATTAAGCATTAACATGTTTTCCTTGGACAGCTCAAGAACACTACCGAGCCTGCCCACTATAACTCAAAATAATAATGGTGACAGAAATGAAGCAACACCATCATCTCATCTTTTTATCCAAAAATCTGAAGTTGAGTTTCTGAATATAAATTAAACATTTAAAGGCACCGTTCTGAAAGCAACAATCTTGCTTTTCCATTTTACACATGGCAATGTCTGTATTCAAGTAATCCATGGCTGCAGACCTACATACAAATTAATTAGCAAGGTATTAACAGTTACGATGGGGCTCAGGACAAATTAAGGTGACTTGGTGGAAGAAACTTTTTCACAAGTGTAAACACCATAATGTTTACACTCGTCCCAGAAGCATTTGACTGAGCCTTGAACAGAAGCCACATTTGTCCGTCTTTCAACAAGTTCAATCAACTTAATATACTGTTTCATTTTATAGGACCTTTTCTTATCTCTTCTCACCAGCAATATCATTTGCCCTCTGGATGGATCATCTGATACTCTCCAGAAATCAGTTAATTTTACTGAAACTTATGTCCCATGCTTACTAGTCTTTGGCTTCTCTGTACACAAATGTGCTAGACCCTTTCCTGGAGGACTTCTGCAAGCTGCCATAAAGCACCTCTTCTGCTTTTCCTATTCCACAAGGCTACCCTTGCCTCACTGACCTTGTCCCCGTATCCACCATCTTTACCCATATGAATGCCTGCTTGTGCATCACTTCTGAATGTATCCACCCACTGACCAGGCAAATGCACTGTCTCTGGAAGGTCAGAGTTGGCAAGGATCGTGCTTTGCAATTAGCATTGGATGCAGTGCCCTGGATGCTACCACCAAAAGCAAGGGAAAAATAGGGGATGAACTAACAACACAGCCACCCACCATAGCACAGGGAGCCAAACCCAGAAATTGTGGCAAGATGAATGCCTACTAAGGTCAAAGCATCATAGCAATTTTACCATGCAAGTGCATGTTAGTTGGAAAGAGTCTATCATTAACAGATAGAAAATTGGATGAGAAACTAGAAAATAGTTTGCCATAAAACCCATTTGATTACAAGTCACTGATCTGAAGAATAAAGGTTTTGGGTTTTTTGAAGTCCAAATTTGGTTTCTCTGTGACATCTCATTAAAGCAAACCACACTAAAATATAAATGGAAAGGCTACACTAATAAAAACAAGTTCACTCAGACACTCCATCCTCAAGTCATTCTTTTGTGCCTAGGCTGACATTACATATCAAGTTTACAACAGCAAAAGGAAATGAGTTAAGACACACCAGCAAATGATACTTAATCTCTTTCTTTCTCTGTCTAGGTTTATGCACATACAGCTTTTGTTAGCATGCAATTACAATGACAAATAAAAAATCCATTATTTCTATAGGAAATTCCCATATAAATATTCTCTGATATATATCTTAATTAGGAAACAAATCCTGAAATTCTTATTGAAACATTTGCATCAATAAGAATTTTGTCTGTGCACACAGCAAAACCCATGCTGAGAGCTCACAATGTGTTGACAGGACCCTCATTTGCCAGAGGGGCTTTCTGGGTGTCCCAGTACTCTACAAATAAGATTCACAACTTGGGGATTATGCTTTACTTATTCTTGTACTTCTTTACTAAACTATAGCACTGCTAGTTAATTACTACACAGAAAAGCCAACCAGAAGCAATAGTCATAACCCCAACTTTTCAAAAATAATCACGTCAGACCCTAACCAACTCAAAAAAAAAAAAGAAAAAGGCAAAGGGTTTTAAATTACTCGTATGGAATAACATCCATCTTCTGTTTTCAGATACTTCACGTTATTCTCAGATTAACTTTTCAAGCTTTTCTCTAACTGGAAGGACTACAAATTTATTTTAAAATTAAACAGATCCTCACATAACTTCTCAACTCCAAAAACTGTGACTTTTGAGAACATCTTCAATTTTCATGGAAAGCACAGTCAAATTATGAGAACTGATGTTGTGGAAGTCACTGACTCACCATCTTCTGGTCTGCCTCTAAATTACAATTCAAAATAGTATGTTTCTAAAAGTGATAGTGCTATTAAAGTCAAGTAGTTGCAATGTTATCTCCACCTCAGTATTTATAATAAGGAAACAAAAGTAACCAGAAAATACAACAAATAGCACACCTTTTCACTGTCTACCAGCTTCTAGCACAGCAATTGTTATTACCAATTTCACAGCCAAAATTCTATTGCTGCTATCGGCAATTCACAATTTCACGTTTTGAGCGTCACAGTTTTTCAGTTTGCTGGATTTTGCATTCCATCTACTACAGTCAAAGTGTACTCACCTTCAACTGTTTAATCTGTTACAGTATCACTGATATTTTTACAATATCTTTTGCAAGGCTGTCAGTTTTTGTCCCAAGCCTCTATTTCTTCCAGATTCAGTGCCTCTTGAGAGGTAAGACATACTGTACTCCGTGTTCTTTGGTAAGGAATTTATCCTTCTATGGCACTCATAACTTCAGAAAAGTATCTTTTCCTTAAGCCAACTGGAACATTATGAACGATTTTTCTCTTCTCCAAGCGTGAAAATAACATTTAGTTAGCACATAACTTAAAAAGCAAAACTATGAACAAAGCTATCAGTGAACAAACAGCCTAAGACGCAGAAGGGGAGGCAGATCTTAAAACAGCACAACTGCAACACTCCAGAAAATTACTGCATTTATCTTTCCGTGTGCCTGCTCTCTGGTAGTCTGAAGTAGGAAACCTCAGCTTGCTACAAATACTAGAACTCCAGCAAAGAGCCACAGGCTAACTCTTACTAATGAACTTAGTTTTAAGGTCACCCCAGAAGTTAATCATGTGAAGATCATTAGGAGTAACAATAGAAATGCACATTCATTCTCCTGCCCTCAACAATTCAATTTACACCCACTTATTCTTCATATTCTAGCTAAATGCAATTACTAAATAATACCAAATAGATGTGTGTTGCCAGAGTATTTTTCAGTTTTCATTAATTATCAGATAGCAGTATGGCCTTCTGTCACCTGCTAATTCCTCATTCAACTCTACATGGTTCAAAAGATTATTAGATTAGACTGATCAGCTACTATACTACAAGCAAGCCAGGATTTTCTGTCATGGAAAATTCACAGGTTATTTTTGCTTTTCTTTTTTCATTGGTCAAGCTAGAGGAAAAAAAGAGGGTCTCCTACAATACACAGCAAAAGCAAATGGCAGCATTTCAAAACCATCCAGTCTCCGTAAGAGTCCACAGATGCATAAATGCTACCCATTTGCCAGTTCACAGCCTTAAGGAGCTATGTTTGCTGAAGCGCTGAAGATAAAAGGAGCACATTAGTAAATCTCAGGAACTAAAACTAACTAGGGTATTGTTTGTGGCTTCTAAACTAGAAGATTATTTGGAGCACACATGAAGTTCATTTGCTGGCACTGTAGTTCTTAATAATTAGGCCAGAAGAAAACATCTCCAGTTGTTGCCAACTGTC
>VYZV01042747.1:0-14973 GCA_013401275.1 Pandion haliaetus
CCCCCACCCCACCCAAACCATAAAAAGAGAGTGATTAAGCATCCTGAAAAACTGAATTTAGCACTTGTGAAAAATTTAAATAAGCTAGAGACTTGGGGATTTCAAAACTTGCCTTTGTTTTAAATAAGAGCAAAAACTTGAATGTGTCTGTATTTCCTGACATGTGGAAAAAGGATAATATTAGATCAATCATAATGTATTGTTTTTATTATCTGATTTTTTTAATAATTTTTTTTGCTATGAATCTAAAGCAAAAGTGATATAAAAAAAGTAAATTTTTTAGCTCCAAAAAGATGAGTGATTTGTTTCCATGTTTTCAGAATCTTCCTTGTGTCCAAAAAGCTGTTAGAGAAACCAATGTATCAATGTATTTTAATACTGATAGAACGGAAGTTTTGGATGAAAAATGCTTTTGTCTTTTCAGTCATATTTTTTCTGATATGACTGAATATGACCCTTCTGATACCTTAAACTTACTTATTCTAACATAGTGAAAATTCTTTGTTGCAAATACCTTTTGAATTAGAGTTGAACTTTCAGATGAAGTCTGGTAAAAGTTGTAATGACCCTGAACAAGATTTTGAAAGATAATGTTGTTAACTTAAAATTACACGCTTATTTTATGGCATTTCCTGTTGTATTGTATACAAAGTGCTTTAATTCAGTGAATATAAACCCAACTGATGTGTCCTATATATTTTAAAGAAACTGAACTTAGAGTAGTTGGTGAAGCAGTCAGAAACAGAAATGAATCAGCTTTATCTCTGGAAAATACTTGGTTTCATTTGCGACTGTTAGTTATTTCCCACCCTCCAGCTGTTATCCTTGGCTATCGTTAGTGAAGTACTTAATCACATACTTGACTGGCAAGCAGTGAGATGAGGGACGGTGCCAAACTGCAGGCTTAAGGACTTGGTGAATTGAGGTCTGGTTTATATTCAAAATATGCAGAGTCAAATGTCATCATTGCATCAAGACTGTGTTCTTACAACAACACACAAATGTTCTGCCTACTAACTGCACTTTATGTGGAAACAATCCCCTGGCCTCTATTTTAAAAAGGAATGGTGATTGTCAAGTCAAAAACTGCAGCTGGATTTCTCCAGTTGGTTTTTGTTAATATATTTTTGAAGGCAAGTCAGTGTAGGCTCAATTAAAGAGGAAAGAAAAAGAGGGTGAGAAAGTGACAGGAAGAATCTGAGGGACAGTGACATACTTACACAGAAAGGGTTTTGTTCTCTTCTTGAAACATCTAGTCTTCCTTCAGGAAGGTGTGATTCATTAAATGTGGGTGGTATTTCACTGAATATATGATAACACTTTACCTTTTAGAATTTTAAAGAAACATATCTGATAGTGAGTTGTTTATTATGTCCTACTATGGCAGGCAGGTGCACTAGATCTAGTTCTGAAAATGGAGAAAGAGTGGAGAGAGAGACTAAAAATAAGTTATTTGCATTTTTCATTGGAATTAGAACGTAAATAGCTGTACAGAGAATAAGATAAAATTAGATAGTTGTATTTACACACCAACTACTTAACAAATATATCATGTGTCTAACGAGGAGAAAATTCATCCAAGTACCTAAAAAAGAATAACATGAAACTGTAATGTGTTTATTTTTCTTATTGATTAATAATATATGTTAAATAGCTGAATCTACCCACAAAACTGATTTGTATTGTTTTAAATGTAAGTAAACATGTACTTTGAAATTATGTGCGTTATGAAATGCGGTATGTGTATTCATTTATCCATTAGGAAACAACATTTACTCTGCTCCCTAATCTTTAGATTAAAGATCAAAAATGTTGAAAATGAGTAAGTTGAGAAAGTATCAAGAAAAGTTTTTCAACCTTAAAAGGAAAACTGGTTGTGTTAAGAATTTTCTGTCAGTAAGGGGCATTTTATCAGTTCTTTCTTATGCAATTTTATACTTTTCCTTGCTGTTTTCTAATTAATTGTGTAGAAATTATCCACTTGCCCTTTAAGAGATAGACATGCATTTTCACATTCTTGCTAAGATATACCTGGTAAGTAGTTTTATTTCACATAACTTACATCTCAGATAACTTTTGTTGTAATTGAGGATGGTGATATAACAGACATCTCATGCTAATATTTACACAAAGAGAAGGAATACTTTTCAAGAAAGAGATGTAATTATAATAATTTCTTGAATATCTTACTTCCAGACGGATTGCCTTAGTAAACCAAATGAAAGGCTTGTAGCAGCACATATGAAGGATAAAAACATTTCATCAATTTAAAGTACTTTATAGTATTGAGATCCAACGTAATGGTGGTCCACTTATGTTTCTTTAATAGATTAAACTGTAACAGTAATATATAGCTGGCAAAAAAAGAAATCAGGATTGAAGGTAATTTCACGTATTTCCATACAAAATGTTACTGACAGTGTTTGTCATTGTTACTTGGTGTTATGTTTAAGAGAAGAGTGGTGCATAACTGAGGTTATTGTTAACACTTCCAGGATTCAGTGGATATTTAATATGTCCACAAAGTTCCGTAATTGTTAAGTTTTAGTTATTTATAAACTTGTGTTTCTGTTTATGCTTTCCATTTCAGCTTGGCCACACTTCTTAGTACAGCTGTAGATCCAGGTCATGAACAATGTTACGTTGTTTATATCTGGTGGATGAAATGAGATGAGACATGCTGTTACTGTAATCTTGTGATTGGCAGGACAAGGCCAAGCAGCTGGGGCTAGAAATAAGAATCTGGCTAGTATGCCAATAAATGTGTTCAAAGATCTAGTTGACAGCATGACTTTAAATGTGATTCACTCTTTCAGCTTGCCTTTATTTCCCATTTTCTGCTGAAATGGTTAAAATATATCGCAATTAATAGAATTTGGTTCACTTTTAGCACTAGTGAATTGAGGTCTGCAGCTTGGGGGCAGAAGTATAGCGTAGGTAGTCCAGAAACCAGTCTGAGCTGTAACATTGCCTTTAGGCTGACCTGGTGAATTGACACAACCCAGTGCTTTTTTAGTGTTACGTGGCGTGGCACCACCCACACCATACGTATGCTGCACAAGGATTTCCAGAAGAGCCCTTCCAGCTGCCTACACAGTTCCTTTACCGGGCAGTCTTCCTTAACTTACAGCAGAAAGCTGCACATTGCTCTGGTCCTGTTGCCAAGGCTAACTGGCCAGGGGTGGAGGCCTCATCCCACAGACTGAACATACGTTTATAAATGCTTTGCTGAGGAGATTTTTCTCTCGATTGTATTATAGCCTCTATGTAATGACGTGGATATCAACTAGGGTTTTTTACAGCACATGACATTAAACAAATGCATAAGCATTTAAAGATTCAGTGTTGAAAATGTTACAAAAGGTAATAATAATGCACTATCTACAAAAAATACTGCAGAAGTTGGTAAACAAAGTGTGGGATAGGGGAGAAGAAAGGATTTATTGGAATCCATTAGTCCTCACTTCAAGCACCTGATGTTGCACTTCCTAGGCCCATAGAGCAGGTGGGTTTTTCCCCTAGTATATCTAATTAACTATTACATGATTACGAGTATATATCCCCAAAATGTAGTTACAAGCTATATTTTCTTTGGTGATAAACCTGGATTAAAAAATTATTTTAAAAAAAAATAATTCCTACCCTGACTCTGACTCAGGACTACTTTTTCCTGCTGCATTTACAGTTCACCATCCCTCTGTTTTTTCCCCATGCTATTGTTTGTGGGACTGTGCTGCAATCCAGATCACTGAAATGAACCAAGTTAAAAGTAAATATACAACAAGTTTTTGGTAGCATGCTTGTGTGTGTGTGCGTGTGTGTGAGTTCAACAAAATTATTTTAGTGGCTGTGTTTGAAGAGTGCCCTACAAACTATTGTGCTGGGAAAACTGTGTGGGTGGCACTCTGAAGCGTTGAGAGAAGCGGGAGTGAAGGAGTGCTGGCAAAAACACCTTAATGCAGTTCCACTGAAGAAAATACCTACCTGTCCCAGTGGTTATGGGCTGCAATGAGGACTTGCTGGTGTCTGTCCCTAGTATTATTTGCAATTCTACTCATGCTAAAAAAGTTTTTGAAATATGTCTCCTAGAATTTACCCTTAGTTTCCAGCCACATTAGCTGTATGTTTACACATTTGACTGTCCAGCATTTTCATTTTTTTGATGTGCAGTTTGACAAAATGTTTTTCTAGGCTTTGTTTAATTTGGACATATTGCTAAAAGAATAGATTTAATCTTATAAATCCCCATATTAATGTAAATTACATGGGGGAAAATTATTTACATTTTGCATCAGATTGAAAACTGCTTTGATTTCTCTGCAAAATGTCAATGGTTAAGATACTGAATTCACATGGGTGCTCATTTTTGTTGTTGTTGTTTTGATTTTCCAATCTTAAGCATCACCAGGAGGATTTAATGGGTAGTGATTCAGTCCTTAGTCATTTTAATTAGTGCATGGTTCCTGAACTTAGGAAGTGTTGACAGCTAGTTCTTCCTGTCTTGTACTGTGTGGGACCTTGCTATGGTGATGCTTCTTCATCCTGCCTGATGCTGACCGATAGGCTATTGCATCTGACTGCTGCTGTTCTGTTACTGCACAACACTTTCCTTTTCATCCCTGCTGCTGACTGTGGCTCTGCCATCCTGACCCTCCTCAGCTCCTGCACTTCTTGCCACCTACACTTGTCGTCCCACATACAGGAGAGATGATGTCTGATTGACTCAACACAATAGCATGTACAACGTACACCTGTGGTATTACTACTGTGTTCTGATCTGGTCTAAATCATTAGAAGTCAGTGCCTAATATCGTTAGATAATATTTATTCTTGGCTTAAATTTGGATAGCAGATATATTCGTATTAGTATACATATCATGTATACGCATGTAACAGCATGTATATGCACATTAATTTTAATAATAGAAAAAGATACAGCAGGGAGGTATGGGGAACAGTATAGAAGGTCTAGAGAGAAGAGGGTTGTTAGGAGTATCTGAATAGGATTTTCGCTGTTAATACTCTGCAGGTTTGTAGTTGCATTGTAGATTTACTTAATTCCAGAGACCAATATAATGTTATAGGAATGATCTGACTCCTTGACCTATAAAAGTTTTCGGAATACATTAGCAATCCTAAGGATTTAGGGGTTTTGTGTTGCTGTTACTGGTGATTTATTAGTTCTTTACATTAACCATCTTGTATGGCATCTGTTTTGGAGAGGGTGGAGGTAGTTTTCTTTTTAAAACAATGTACAGGTCACTCCAAGTTTTCCATAATTTGCCATACATGCAAAACAGTGGCCATATATACCTTAAACACATCTAATCCTCCCAGTTTATTAAAACAGAGCCTTAACTGTAGTGGTGTGACCCTTTCAGTCTATTGCTCTTTAAGCTGGGAGTTGACTTGGTCCCAGATTCAACCACCTTTTCTATCTGATGTAGCTAATACACTTTCTCTAAAGATTTTCTGTCTTTGTTATGTGCAGCATATTTCACCAACAGCTATAATACCATGCTATACAAACTAGGTAATCTAGTTTTGTTGAAAAAACAGTTTTATAATCCTTTTAAAACCTGGCAAGACCTACAAAGGTATAAAATTATTTCAAGGATTGTAATAAACCATTCCATAGTATAATTTTGGGTATAGCAAAACATTTAATTTGCACAACACAGAAATGAGAGCTTAAATTGGCCTTTTATATGTTACAAAGAGTCAGGGCTTTCCCCTTCCCAAAATTTACACACAAGCACACTACCTTTTTTTCTTTCCCACTCAATTTGTACCCTTCGTCACAAAATATCAGCTTCAGCCTGCCACACAGTCATTTCTCTGCTGTGACAGCACGGAGGAAAGAGCAAAGGGGTAGCCAGCTGGGGAAATCCCTGACACCAGTCAACTGGCTCAACAGAATTCTGCTTGCAGACTGCACCGAAGAAGATGAATTGTTTGCCCAGAAGGAATGGACAGAGAAGGTCAGAGAAGCTGCAGAAAACTTACTAGACTTTGTCCTCTCAAAGTGGGATAGGAAGCTGCTATGCAGATCTTTCAGGACGTCAATCTGTAAGGTACCACTGCAACAGCTTTCAGAGGCAGACTAAGCCATAAATTTTACAGGACCCCTTATCTATCAAACACTAGGGAAGCAAAAGAGACACAGAGAAAGCATGTGTGTGCTATAGAAGGAGCATGTAAGGTCTGGTGTGTACTCTCAGAATGGTGATCTTTCAACTACTGAGTGTGTACTCTCAGAATGGTGATTTTTCAACTACGTGAGAAAACACAGTACCTCTGGATAATTCTCTTTGCAATGCAAAACTCTATAGGAGTGATAATAATGTGCAATGCGGGTGAAATAATTTCACAGGATGAAAAGTTGGACAAGTCAAGAGGCAGTAGTATTATCATTTCACAGGCAGCACTCCAGACGTTTTTGTAACTTTTTTTGTTAAAAATATTTTATCCAGAAAATGCTGAATCAAGTAAAAAATGGGCAGCATAACAGGTGGGTTGGTTTTGGTTTTGTTTTTTTTTTTTAATTCTATCTAAGGGAAATGAGATAAAAAAATAATTAAGTACGCTCCTGTTCACCAGAACAGATGTAACTGTTAACTATCCGGGGAAAAAAAAAAAACCAAAGAATTCAAGATGCCGAATGAAAATGTTTACTGTTGCAATTAGTATTGGATAAAAGCCAGTTTGCACATCAATCAAAACTCTTTGAGATTTTTTTTTTTTCCCTCTCCTCCTTACTTGTAGAAATCCTTACAAATATTTTCTGAGAAAAGGAGCTGTGCCCACAAGAACTATTCTAGTTTCAAAACATTTACCTGTGAGTGGTAGGGGTAGCTGCAAATACTTTTTAGGTTCCATGCACATTAGGTCCCAAATATTCCAGTTGAAGAGCTTGACAGGCAATGCAGGGTTTTTAATTGCCGAACTTTTTGTGGAAAATCTCCATTGCAAACTTGCAAAATTTTTCTTGATAGGTGTTTTGTTAAAAATTAAATGTTCTTGAAAGAGTTTTTGTTAAGAATGATTAGTAATTCACAAAAGAGAGTTTTGATGATAGTATCTTAGCCAACTTTCACTGCAACATTAACTACTTTTTGGGTTTCTTGCTGGAAACTAAATACTTCTGTTTAATGTCTTGACTTTTTTTTTCCCAAGGACTATGCACTTTTTAATTTTTAATATTTTTTTTACAAAGTCTCCCTTTTTTTTCTGGTAGTCATTTAATTGGATTTTGGCCTCCATAGTGCACAGTAATATATAACATTTTGAAACAGATGGAGTTTCTTAATGTGTATTTATTATTTTGATCTTAGAAGCTTCATCAGCAACACTAGCATTTATAACAAATGATGAATTTAAACTTGCAGATTGTCTGATTTGCTGCTTTATTTTGATCTTTTAGTAGACCCATCTATCGTTTGTTCTTCAGTAATGTTATTTCATAATAAGATCTAAAAAGGGCAAAACAATTATTTTCCTATCTGAATAGTTCACAGGAATTACATTAATTGTAAATGAAATTAAATTGGTGAAGATGAGGAAAAACATCAAAATAGCCTGAAACTGAATAGCATCCATATTCCAAGTATTATAGTATTAACATCTCTGCAAGAAGCTTATAAATATACATATTCAAATATAAGATCTTTATTCTGTTTTAATGATTTCTTATCTATTGGTATTATTAAATAAATTTGGAGCATGTAAAATAAGTGAGGACAGAGACAATGGGATAAAATCTGGAGTGATCTGCCTGGTTTCAATGAACATTCATATTTAATGAGTAGTTTCTTGTAGTTTCTTGCTGTAAACAACACTGTATAACATTTGGGTTACTGATTCTTTTTTTCTAAGCAAACCAGAAAACCCTGGGGATTGCCT
Source organism: Pandion haliaetus (assembly GCA_013401275.1). NCBI lineage: Eukaryota > Metazoa > Chordata > Aves > Accipitriformes > Pandionidae > Pandion > Pandion haliaetus. Next base: position 7,903 of record VYZV01042747.1, read on the forward strand.
GTTCTGCTAGAAGCAAAGAGGGTTGTAGTCCAGCAACATTTCAAACAGCCGGGACACAAACCGGCAGGGTACCTAATATTGCTGGGCTCAGCCTGAATATGGCTTGTGTCCACCACGCTGAGAGTGGAGATGGATCTTACTTTCCTACATTTGTATGGGCAAATACACTCATGCCGCTCTCGTACACCTACTTGCTTCCCCGGTAAAGTACCAGCTACTACCTCTAAGCTTCCTTAAGGGTAAAAATGCCAAATGAAACATTCTCAATAACTCAGACACCTACAGTCGATAATAAGAGGGAGATTTACTTGTATATTAAGCTAACTACAATATTTAACAATGTGAACTACCTTCATATACTTTTAGAGTGAAGTAAAACCTTTGCTTGCATTTAAGTATAATATTCATTCCACTCTTCATTACTTTTGAAACATTATTTTTTATTTCTTCTCTGTGGTTTCAGTAACTGTACCAGTAACGACCTTGAATTGTGTCTTCCTGGTTATTACGGAGAACTGCACGCGCAAGCTAGTTAATGGGTATTGCTGCAGCCGTTGTCAGGGCGTTTCAGATGTCAGGTTGCTGTGATATGGATTAACTCAGCAATCAGCATTCAACAATGTACAATAAATGCTGTAACAATGCTGGCAAATTAGCTTTGAAAACAAAATGTAACACACTAATCTGATTATTAATCAGAAATTTCTAGGCACACTTCATGTGTTGTAATTACTGAAGGTCTTGTATGTGTGGCTGTCTCCGTAAGGCGGTTTGTCATACTTCACCACATTCTAAGCAAACGCCAGATCTGGCACCAAATACTAGGAGAACAGAAAAGTATGCTTCTCTCTTGCTAAAAAAATATATTTCCTGAATCTCAGAACATATGCCCATTGAACTTTCCTTTGCTTTATCTGCAGCATCTTATCACTCAATGACTGGCAGATGTTATTTACAGTCCCTGTTAGTTCTGTATTTAAGAGCCTAGTCATTAAAGAGACATGTACCAGTTAGCTGCCTTTCTAAGGAAGTAGGTTGCTTTCCAAGGAATGTAAGAAAAATTCAGAGGCAAGAATAGAATAGACCTGAGGCTGACATACAGCAGAAAATAGGATAAAAGGCATATAAAAGTGAGAAGAAGTCCAGTGAATTTCAGTAGGCCCTAGCCTAAAATTAGTGACTGATACACAAGTAGCAAGACTAGTTATACCTAAGCAATGCTGTGGCATTTCACACTCATTGCCTTGCAGCAAATTCTGTTTCAGTTAGTGGGTTCCAGGTTTAACACACAAACACTCCGTGCCTGAGAAACAAAACTGGCACTTACTGCAATCACTTACAGATGTGCAACTGTCATTCTGGGCCAATGCACAGAGACTGAGCACCTTCCATAGGATTCAGTCCCCATCTCATCCCACAGGCTGCTTCAAATCATCTGCTTTAAGTTTCATTCAGGCTGAAACATTTCATTTTTCATGTATTTGTTTTGGGTGTAAGTGGGTTAACAGTTGCCTGATTTTGGGGACCAGCAACTATTTATGCATCATTAATGATACTTGTAGGGGTATGACATTTACCATCAACCCACAGAGGCCTGCTAGTTATCATCACGCTTAACTTTTAAGGTTCTTGTTTCTAATTTTTTTTGTTTTTTCCACATATTCTGTACTGCTCTTATACCATGGTCTATTTTATTTCTCTCCTAGCTTTTGGTACTTTCCATGTCTTCATGGTCCCCCTCTTAGATTCATATTTCTTTGTATGCCCAGCATCCTGGAACATCTATTCTTGTTTTGCCTCGTTTAACTTCAACATATGTATTTCTTCTGGTGCTGCTCTAGAAATTAAGGTTTTGATCACAACCCTACACAGGATATGTGCAATTGTAACAGAAGAATTTCTTTAAAAGTAGACCTGTTCATTTTGACTATTTTTAAAAATGGTTTTCCATATTAAATATGGAATTTTATTTTTGGTAAGGGAATGTTTAATATGTCTACAGTAAAATGTAAGGTTTTTCAGCTTTGTTTGAGCTTCAGTTTCTGTTATTAATTAAACAGTAAATAACTCTATCAGCATATATCCTTATTCTAAAAGAGCATCACAAATATCTGTTGTCCCAGTGCTTTGAGCACTTTTGTTTCTGGAAAAAATGTCTTATTCTTATTTGTCATGGTTCTACTTTTTTTTTTTTTTTTAATTTTTTCTTCCAGTTTGGTTGTTTGTTTTCTTTTTCATTTTCAATCTGCATGATCTTCTAAGAATAACATTTCAGTTACAGCTCTCGTGCTACTGAATTGATTTTATTGGGGGTGTGCAGCATTCTCATTTTTCGCCCCCACTGTTTGATCTGTTTCTGTGTGTTGTTAGCCTTTCTTTAATCTTTGTTTTTATTTTAAATTTGAGTGTTACAACAGTAGCAGATACAGCTTTTTCTCAAATGATTGCCTCAAAACAATAGGATTACAGCCTCAAAGGATTATATAATGGGATTAAAGGCTATGTACCTGGACAGTTACCACACAGCATCTGCTTTGTACTTGCTGTATGTAACGTGTCTTAGCCCCAGGCCTAGCCCTAGCCCCAGGTGAGCAGTGGAGGGGGTACTCCTGCGGGAGGTGAGAGGTATGAATTTCAGCTCATTTTGCATGAGGAGGGCATTGACTTTGGTTTCCTTAGAAACTACTGTAATCTCTAGTCTATTTTAACATTCCTTCTCCTCCTCCTCCTCCTTTGACAGACAGGTTTTAAGTGAAAAGAGTGAACCAATTTTCCATAATCAAAGGAGTTTAAGTGCAGATGGGATTCCAGGCTGTGAATCCCACTTTCACATAAGCACATAATTTGGGCTGCACTTAGGCACTTAAAAGAGGGAGGCAACATTGCAGATCATCTCTATCTATGAAATTTTTTGTTGGCTGGCCTCTGCATTTCCCTGCTTAGGAAGCTGATTACTGTGAATCCTACCCCTGGGCACCCATATCTCTCTTCATTTTACATTGTACTGAGGCATCCAGTTCTGCTCATGAACTCCCTTCACAGGTCTGGAAGAAAAAAAGATGTTTGGCCCACCATCAATAAGTATAGTTCCTTTTGAGGATCTGAGATTTTTGACTTGGCTTGTTAGAAATGCAGACAAGACTTAATATGTATATATTTAGGATCTAACTGTCCCTAATCAAATTAGGAGGTACAGTACATTGAAAACCTGTTAGTGCCCAACCACCTTCAGCAGCCCTTGTGTTAGGAGCTCAGTCCGCATTTAAAAGAGATTTTAGGCTTCTAGTTACCAATGTGTTTTTGCTTAATGAAGAACACAAGCACTTTAAAAACACTTAGGCACTTCCAAAATAAAATTAAAATTAGTTGCTTTAAAAACCATAAATTTTCTTTTTCTCCTAAATTAATTTTTCCTGCTATCTACTTCCAAAGAAATCTCTCTTTTTAGGAACTGATGGGACACTTTCTCAAAAATACGTGTTTCGACAGCTGCCTCCAAGTAATAGCAGTATTTGTGGATAATTTCTAGATAATTTCTATTTGTTATCTGGCCTGATGGAGCTCTTCTACATTACCTATTACACTGCATAATGATCTGTTGTGATAGGGGGTTAGTGAAGACTAATTTCATTCTCTTGGCTTCTGAAATTTATCCAACTTGGCTTTCATGAAGGCGTCTTTGTATAGCTATACTTACTTGGTTGTTAAATAAGAGTTTTCCTCAAATTTTGGAGGCTTCCTGAAAGTCATGTTGCGAACTTGCCTCTTGTGCACCTAGAATGCTTGTCAAGCGCAAGGGTAATATCCTGATTTTAATCCCCCATATATAGGGATATTTTAAACCTGACCCCTTCTTCCTCTTGTGATACAGTCCATGATCAGCAGGGAAATACTTGCTTTCAGAAGAGAATCCAGCCACTGTATTAATGCAACCTCAACAGCTGCAAAATAAATCACAGTGAATAATTTTTCCCCTGTATTGTGTTGTTTCCTCATTTGCAATCCCAGTTAAAATTTTCTTAAGCGCCATAGTAACTTAGGCATCTAAATCCCACTTTTCAACATGGAGTAAGCAGTTAACCTTTGTCTCTTCATTCCCTAAGCATACAAGAGAGATAACAATTCTTCCCCTGTTTATCTACTTCCTTCAGTAGTCTTTGGATTGTGATTTTTATCATGTATTTATAAGTATTTGGCATAATGGGGGAGGAACTTTAATTGGGGCTTCAGGCACTGTTGTAATACAGGTAATAAGCAATAATTATAGTAACAGATGTTGCCAGCTTTTAGTTCCATTCTCAAGGAAATTCAAACTCCTTTATTTCAGAATGCAACTCTTCAGCAGGAGTTTTTATTTATTTGTTTCTAATAAGCATTTGTCTCCTTTCTGAAAGCAGATATTACCCCACAAAATTTTTATTCTCTTAACGTTCCAATCTGATTACATTGTCTTTTAAGTCACTTTATATTTTTCACAGGTTTCTAAACATTAGTCTCCTTTCAAGCCATACCACCCTGTTTGCCTTCATCCTAGCATGCTCTCAGAACTTTATTTTCTCTCTCTTACGACCCCTCTACATCTGAAAGATGCAGCAATAGCAAATCCTTTGAAAACATCCACCAATTAACTGTACTTACCTATAAAATAGATTCAGTCATTTCATCTACTTCTAAGACTTATTTTTCAAATCCTATTGAAATCACCTAGCTTTCTCTTTGAACTTTGCTAAACCAGTTCTTTAATGTCATACTTATTAATTTAATTTCTCATGATGCCCCACCTTCTTTGGATACATACTCCATGCTGATATTAAAGCTATGGCATTCTGGGCTGCCTTGTGAATGTGTTGTGTTATTTCTCAGTTTAAATTGAACTTCTCGTCTTCTCATGTCTGCTTCTGCTTTTTCTTACATTTCCCTGGCCCTTGATTTCACATTAAAATGCTATGAATTTTTCATTGACTCTTGACTCTCAGTGGCTTCTTAGAGCAGATCAGTAGGAGAGCAAATAAAAATAAAAAATCCTTTACTGCAGGTTGGACCCTTATTCTGCTCCAAGTTTTCCCACAGATAGACAAGTGTAACTCTTAGATGCTGTAACAGGAATTGCAAAACAGTTACTGAGCAGGGAATTTGGCGATTATGATGAATGTGAGATTCAACCCCTGCCTCTGAAAATAGTTGTGCATGAGGGAATAAGCAGCTGAATAGCAGCAGATGTGGTCCCAAAGAAGGTTGTATTTAGTTTTCTTCCTGCTTTTGCTTTTGGTTTGGGAAGAATGAGGAAATATTTAATTTTCCTCTCCAGTGGTTCACTTGTGCATAGGACAGTATGTATGTAGATTCCAGCAAGCTTAGAAAGTAAGTGGGTTGTGTTAGAAATAATGTAAGAAAGACTGTCCGGACAGTTAACAGTGGATAACTGCAGAAGTCAAATGAATAGATGGTCTTGTTAGCCTAAGCTTTCGGAGTTTTTATGTGAAAGCATGCAGTATGTATAATGTAACTCTTGGATAACTGCATTGTGAATTCCATAAACAGTTATTTAATAAGGTATTGAGAAAGTATGTTGGGAGCTATTGAACCAGTAATGAGAAGAGAGAATGAGCTAGAATTATTGAGCAAGAAATAAGCTTGACTAAAGAGAAAATTCTGATGAGGAAAAACGGCCTTTTAGATATATTAGGTATATTTTTGGAAGTACAACTTTGCTTTCAATGCTTGTTCTACCAGCTGGTCATGTGTATTTGTCTTTAAACAGAAGGCTATAACTTTTTGTGCTAACTTATGGAGGCCAGTTTTGAAAGATACGCTGTTGTGTTTAGGTAGAATGTTGCACGTTTAATGATTTGACCTAATACAACTTTTAATCATAAGAATTCATCATGAAATCAGTGTTCCAGCAAAACTGAAGTCAGGCTTCAAAAATATTACTTCCTTTATAGAATGCTAGTGATAACTTTTATGGTTATTTTGTCTTTTGCTTTGAGTAATTCCATGATTTATTGCTTTCTGATTTCTCAGTCTAAGTGACATTATTTTTTTTTCTCTAACCAATATGCACCACTGCCTCAATCCGTAGAAGGAAAATACTATAGGATGGCAAGGAAAAGAATAAAAAAAAGATTAAACCTGGAAGTATATACTAGGACAAACTTAGCTTAAAACGAGCATGATAAAACCAGTATAGAATAGTATTAGATAAAAAAATATATATACCATCAAAAACAAAATCAACAACTAGATTTACAGATTTTGAGCCTATGATGCACAAAGAATGCATCTTTATTATTCTTGTACTAGGCTGTCATTCTACTGAAAGGGTTTACTTATAAAAAAATGGATGTAGAAATCAAGAATTACTCTTTCTTTCTATCACCTCATCTTTATTGTTGAGGATCTTTATTAACATTTAGTGAAATTAGTCCTTGTCTAATACTAGATTAAGTAAGACCCAAATGCTGAATAATTCTTCATTTCTGAAAGCTTCAGTTTCATAAAAAATTGCACTTAACAGACTTCAAAGTTCTTTATTTCTCTCGTGTGCTTAGCTTCTCTGTTTTCTGCCACATACTTTATCTTTTTTTTAAAAAAGCCCCAAGAACACAAATTCATTCTTTGTATTCTTCCATGTTTACCTTCTGTCCCACTTGAACAACAATTTATTACTAACTTATCCCCCATTTTCTAGCACTTCTTGCTGTAGGNCATTTTCTAGCACTTCTTGCTGTAGGCTGTAAGCACACATTCCCTCTGGAACCTTCTGGACTTTTGCAGATCCACAAACAGGAGCGGGACATGTGTAATTTATCCCAGAGGACCAGCACATTCTGTTGTGAAGAGCCCAAGCCAAAACTCTTAACCTGAATTGTTCAGATCTTTAAAAATCAGCTTTCCCTTCACCCCTGTGCATTCTTTTTTGTTATTTAATATCCTTGGACCTGGTTACCACTAATGGTCAAAATCAGGTTTTCAAAACTGGGATTTTCCTCTGAATTTTGAAGCCTGAGAATTTCTTTGTATTACAACATTTAATAAGTAAGTCTTTACCTTCTAGGCATACTGTTAACT
>VYZV01042748.1:1477-13724 GCA_013401275.1 Pandion haliaetus
TCCCAGAGGTGCTACCACCGTCACTCCCCGCCTAGAGGCGCTTCCGACATTTTGGGGCGGCGAATTCTTTATCTTTATCTGACATTTTGGGGCGGCGAATTCTTCCAAGCAAATTCTTAAAAGAGCCGCCTCTGCAGTCCCCCTGCCCTGCCACCAAGGAAAACCGCGCCACACAAACCCATAACAAAGATCCATCCTCAGCATAGCAGGAATGAATGGGAAGTAAAAACACCTTTCTGGCTGCACGGGCTTGGGGCAGGCTGCTTTGTCCCTGGGAGAGTAGGAGCTCTTGAGGACCGCAAGGGCTAGGGCTCTTGTGCTAGTCTGGGGAGATGGGATGGCACGAAGGGGCTGCAGAGCTCTCGGGAGACCCTGGAGAGGAGAACACGGGGCACAGGGTGCCAGTGACCTCCTCTTCCTTCTGCCCACCCATCTCTGGGCTGACTCCTCTCTGCCCCTCAGGAGCTGCTGTGCCCTACAGAGGGGCTGGGGCTCTGGGGTGAGTGCCCAGAGCTCTGCAGCACCCTGTAGCAAGTAGTGCTGTGGGGCCAGACCAGACTGGGCTGGGCTGGAGAGACAGCAAGGGAAGGGTTGGGAGGTCTTGGAGGGAGCTGGGCTGAGCTGGAAGGTTCCTGGGAGGGAAAAACATCTGTGTAACGCTTGTGCTGCGTGACCGTGCAGGGTGAGGTCTCGCATCAGGGGGTTTGTGGTGCAGAGACAGGGCTCCTGGATGGGGGCTGAGACATGCGGGTGCAGGAAAGGGGAGTCCCGGCTGTGCCCTCGGTGTCACGAAAGGACCGGGAAGGTGGCCAGGGCCTTTGTCACCCCGCCAGCCTCCCTCACCATCCATTTCCAGCACTGGCTGTTCGCCCAGTTTGGGCTAAATATGGCTGCGAGGCCATCTCCAGCCTCCTGGGCTCAGTGCCTGCAACGGAGCAAATGGCCAGCTTCTTTCTGCAGAGTGAGTGGGGCCCTGGGCTGCAGTGATTGACCACGTGTAGGCCTGGGAGAGAAGCTCAGGGCATGTCAGTGAGGAGCAAGGTGATGGCTCATGGCTTTAGCAAGTCCTTACAACCACGTCTGAGCCCAGAAATGGAAAGCAGTTGATCTGTGTGGGTGGAGGAAGAGGAGGAGGTTTGTCCTGGGAAGACAGCAGGAAAAAACTCCCCTCTTGTGCACGTCAAGGGCAATGGAGATATTTCCATCTTGTGTGCATGCCTCTGCCTGGCAGATAGGGAATGCCTGCTGCTGGGGGTGACTGTGCTCAGTCATGCCTCGTGAGCTGACCTTGCTCTCTTCCCCTCCTTCACTCCCCACACTTGGACGGACCACAAGAAACATCCACGATCCTGGAAAAGGCACAACCCTCTTGCAGTCCCATAACTGCAGCGGCGGCGGGAAGGCGGGATTTGTGAGACACACGGCAGCGCAGGGAGAAAGCGGTGTGTGCATAGCAGCGAGTGTGGAAAAGGCAGGACGAGGCCTTGAAGTAGTGATTTTGAGGCAGCAGAAGGAGGAGGACGTGCATTTCAGTGCTGGGATACAGAGCTAATGTACAGGAGCAAAGCAAGTCTGGGAGCGGGACGTTTTGGGTGCAAGAGGCGTATTAGCAAGGTATTGGAAGAAGCCAGACAGGTTGTGGGGAAACTCACCGGCATTGTCACATCCTCGGGTAACCACAGCTTTCTGTTTGATGGAACAGCCAGTGAGGACAAATTAGCATGTAAAAGTCATTTACTCACTGCCTTAGGAGGCAGGCAAGGATGCTTAGCACAGAAGTACCAGGGTAATTTATTCTCTCATTTTAGCTGTGCATACAGTGGTGCCCCAGCCTAATGCATGGAGGACCCCAGTACGGAGGCAAGCAGGGTTTACATCTCTTCCAATACAGTTCTAGAGACCAACCCAATTATTCATGTGAAGGGATGGGCTAATCACTTATTAGTGCTCACGTAATCGGTATGTGCTTGTCCCACGCAGGATCAGTACATGCTTGACCCGTGCAGCTAGTGCTGCAGTTTTCTCAGTGGTGTGTTAATCATCATTGTGCTAAACTGACGTCCGGTGCAGGTGGGGGATGTTTATGCTGGAATCTGGTCGGTTGCGGTTCATGCCTGGTTCATGGCTACATGCCTGGTTTTTTTTGAAAGGTAAATCTTCCATGCATTTATCATCATTATGGGGTGCTCTCAGTCATGAAGCGCTGGCTTAGGCTGGGTCTTCAGGTCACATTGACCCTGAGTTAAAAGCTCATAGTGTCAGATAGTGTTCATTCTCCTAAGCAAGTTGTACTGCAGCTAGCATCTTGTCTTTCACAGGCATCAGTAAAGCCTGGGAGATCCCCAGGTCAGGGTGAGGTGGGGAAACGGGGAGGCAGCTAAGGTCTGCAGGGAAACTGCCACAGGCGTAGGACTGTCTGTGGTGCAAACAGGGCCTTTGTGCAGCTGTCCCCCCCCAACAGAACTGAAGTCCTTGTCCTCTCCACGGTGCTTGCTGTCTCTTCCAGTGATCCCATGAGAGGACACCAGTTCTTTACAGCCCCAGGGCTTTGGTCTCTCCTCACCGACCCCCAAAAGCGCCTGGGAGGTGTCCTACCACTGTCCTTCACCCAGCATCACACCCCCCCCCACATCAAAGTGCTCCCAGGAAGAGCCCTAAAGCATCCCGTGAAGGAAAGGATCCCTGTTCCCAGGGGATGGGTGTCAGGGCTTGGCCATCCTGCTTGGTGAAACACGTTTGGGGCTTTCACAGCCACCTCCACGTTTATTTTCCACCTGTAAAGAGTGTCTCCGACTTCCTGTTTCACCAGCCCTCAGGGATGGTCTCCTTGCCTGGTCAGTCCCTCCATGGTCTCTTCGGTGATGTTCCTCAGTGGAGCCCACTAACACCCTCAGAAACGTGGAAGTTTGCTGCTGACTCTTTCAGGATCTGCAGTTCGGGAACTTGGCAGCAGAGGGCTCATTAACAAGCAAAACTCCCTGACGAGCCAAGGCTCTGTGCATAATTTTCCTTTAGGTCTTCAATTCTTACAGGGTTAATTAGAGAGATTTCAGGAGTGTAGTCAAAGTGGAAAGATTTCAATACTAAACAATAAGAAAGGATTCATTTTCTTACCCACTTTTCTTCGTTTTTCTGCTCACCCATCATGTGATATCAGAAATCCTCAATTCATACTGATCCTCCTAATGGAGTTTGAATGTATACAAAAATCAAGACCCTTTACGTCAAATACCTACGGTCATTCTTCATCCCTACCCCCAGCCCCACCTTTTCTCTCAACCACCTGGCACTTACAGCAGCCTTGGTCAGAGCTGAGCTTTCTTCACTGAAGTCTGTAGCTGCATGTTTCAGCCCGTGGGCACCAACTCCCTCCTGCTTAGAGAACGAGCTGCACACAGACAGACGGCGACGTAACACACTCGACGGCTGTACGTTAAGTCCACGTTACCTCCTCTGAAGTCCGCTTCCCACAGTGGACAGCCTTAGACGAACAAACCCCACATTTTTGCGTAAGCAGAGATCCCGAGACCCCCCCAAAACGCTCCCTGCCCTGGACTCTTATTTTATCTCGCTCCCTGCCCTGGACTCTATTTATCCATATGCACTCCTTCTTTGCACACAGCAAGTCACACATTGAAGTTACGAGCTCCCCTGATTCACAGAGGGAAAAAAGAGACAAAGTGCATGAAAAGCTCTCTTTTAAATAGCCAAATCAGCACTAACCCCAGTGCATCTGGGACACAGGAGCGTCTTCAAGCAGATTCTGCAGTACCTAGAGCCACTCATTTTTCATTCCCTGCAGGGTAAAGTACGTGTGGCTCCATTGTTGGCGAAGGCAGGGATGAGAGTGATCTCCTCTAATGTCAGACACCTGGGGTGCCATGGCTTTCTTTCCTACTCAAGGGGGAGAAATCGGTTGTCTCAACTGAGATGCTTGGACACACCCTGTCTGGTGACCAGCTCCTGCTCCAGAAGTGCTCCTGTACGTCATGGGTCACATTACCCAGTCCCGTGCCGGGGCTTCAGCCACCCCTGGGTATCTTGGAGGCAGAGGCAGCCTCTGTGCTGGCAGCTGAACCAACCCCGGAATGAAGATGTTGGGCAAAAGTAGAAACATATGCAGAAAAGACCTTGGGGTAATAATCGTGTAAAAAGTTACTTTTCAGCACTTTGACAGTGGTCTGCAAATTCTCATTGATTTCTTCAGAGGCCATGGACAGGGAGCAGCAAGATGATGACACTTTCTCTCCCTCTATGTGAACAGAGATTGATACAGCCATTTCCAAAAATATATTTCCTCCCAACGCTTTGGATGGGGAAAGTGTGTTCTGGTGACATGTTTATATTGTCCTACTGTACATCTGCATTTCATATCTAAAGGGTGCTCGGAGCAAGGAAGGTTAGAGGAGTTGGATAGATCACCCTGTATTTCTTTGCCATCAAGAAACGGACACACCTGCTATCGCTTCCATCATATCATCCCTTTTTTCTGATCCAGCCACATTTTCGTGGGATCTACAATGGCGTAACACCGTAGCCCACCAATGCCAGACCTCAGTTGCTACACAGAGGCCTGGAGCACAGACAGATAAAGAGCCCCAGAGCACAGATGTGCAAAGCAAATGTCACTCCTGTCTTCAAGAAAGAAAAGAAGGAAGCCCCAGGGACCAACAGGCAAGCCAGACTCACCTCCACCCCTGGGAAGGTGGTGGAGCAGCTAATCGTGGAAAGCATTTCCAGGCACATGAATGATAAGAAAGTAGCAAAGGCGCAGAGACCTCTGTATGTCCAGTTTGCCAGTCTTCCCTGATCTGACCCTCTTCCACCAAGGCAGATCTCCATGCTCCAGACTTTCCCCCTGGTCTCTGGCAGCTGGCATTTCTGAAGGCCGGTCTTGCGAGCAGCTACTGAGGCAATGAAGGCATTCAGTGCCTCAGCCTTTCCCATGTCCTGTGTCATCAGGTTCCCAGCCTCACTGAGCAACGGGCCCACATTTTCCCTAGTTTCCCTTTTGTTACCTGTCTACTTACAGAAGCCTTTCTTGTTTTCTTCAACATCCCTCGCCAAATCCCATGCCGTTTGGGCTTTATCTTTCCTACTTTTGTCCCTGCATACTCCAGCTGTTCTCTCACACAAAGGGCAAATCTCCATCCTTGTCTTCCCATCCTCTCCTTCCTCAAGAGCCTCTCTCTCTCCATTTCAACACTCCAGTCATGGGAGACATCCCACCACATCTCCATGATCACAAGAAGATTGCTGCCCTGCAACTGCACACAGAGCTCTAAATCCTCATGGGTATGCCCCGTACTGCACGCATTAGAGTACAGGCACTTTGCAGAGGCACCCCAGCATGTTGAGTTCTTGGAGAGGGTGTGAGAGATTTCTCCACCGTGGCGCTTTGTAGGCATTCCCTTGCTTACAGGTAAGTGCTGGAGGTGACCCCACTTGAGCCCCATTATGGGGATTTTGTGAGCCCTTCCCATCACATCACCCCATGCCCTTTGCTCATTGATCCTATCTATCGCTCCCTTACAGGACTGCTGGTTACTGCCTCCCTCCCCCATCATTCTTAGTTTACAGCCCTGCTTATGAGGTCAGCCAGCCTGTTGGCAAAAATAGCTCTGCCCTGCTTAGAGAGGTGGATCCCATCTCTCCCAAGCAGACGCTGGTCTGCAAACAGGGTGCCATGGTCACAGAACCCAACCCCATGTCCCCCGCACCAGTTCTGCAGTTAATTATTAACTTGTCCTATTAGTGCCTTTCTCCTCACCAACGTGGTTGAGGAGAAAACCATCTGGGCCCCCATGCCTTTCACTACCACCCCCAGAGACCTGTAGTCATATCTGATACTGGCACTTCTTTCCCCTGGCAGGGTGATTTGTGCCCACTTGGAATAGGGGGCAGGGGGTAGTAGTCAGAGGGCAGACAAGGTTTGCATGTCCGACCACAACATCCTGGATCCTGGTCCCCAGCAAGCAGCAAACATCTTTAGATGGTTGGCTGGGATGACAGATGGGTGCCTCTGTGCCATTACAATCCAAAAACCCCCACGGCACTACGTCTAGTTGAGGCTTGACTGTCTCCATTGTGGAGACCCACAGCCTTTCTGGGTACCTGTTCCCAGTGCCTGACAGACCTTATAGTGCAGATTCTTTTAAGTCTAGTCAGAATTTCCCATGGCCCAACTTTTTCCCACGGCTTCTCAGCCTTCGGCTGTGCCCACCTGGGAAGAGTCTGACTCATTCTCCTCTGCGCCATCCCATAAGCTGGCTGTAGACAATGACGGTATCTCCGCTGGGCCAGCCTTGAATTTCTGGCATGCTTCTCTTTGGCCCAACGATATCAGATGGTCTTCTGCAGACTCCCCACTTCCAGCAGCTGGGGGTTGTTGGACTTGTGGGCCTAAACCTGTGTCTATAACTGCCGTGCTGACCCCCACCAGGTCCCACTCAAGCTTCAGGAGATAACTAGGGATGTGAAGTCAGGGGTCACCCACCCTATTCCAGGGGTCTTCATTCCAATGAGACAGACTCTGTCCTCCCATCAGTGTATTGTCCGTACCGTTTCTGCAGTCACTCTATGGGGAATGGAGGTGAGCAGCTTTGATGTACGTGTGTATCCACAGAGGCAGCTCCTCACATGCTGTTCTCTCCAACATGAAAGGTGGCAGAGGGGGCCTAGTTCTACCTTTAATTACCTATGAGATGCCCCTGTCACCCTGGGAAGGTGTTCTCTGCAGGGGTAGAAATCCTTTCCATTGCTCTCAGTGAAAGTAGTGGCCCGTGGAGGTGTAGCTTCCTGCAGTCAGGAGAGTTGATCTGCCCGTAAGTCTTGTCCTGTGCTGCCACGTGCTCTCAGCCAAACAGCAGTCATACTTGTGAGTTACCCACCAAAAAGGGAGCTGCACTGGGCTAAAAAAGGGAGCAGTGCGGTTTCAAAGTGCAGAGCTCCCAACTCCTCTGCCTTTCCTAGCCCAGTTGTGGAGAAAGTGACAAAGAAGGCGTGGTGCCTAAGTATCCTGACTCAGATGACCAACCCAAGGACCCTCCGATACCATGACGGTATCACAGGTATCACAAAGGGAAAGCTGTGCCGCCTTTCTGGAGGGCAACCTACAGCCTGGCAGGACTCCCACAAGAAGGCAATGACAGAGTGTTGGTTTAAAGGAGACGTAGGACTCATAGCCGTATGATGTAGGCTATAGACGTAGGCCCCCATGGACTGCATTGCCTGGAGCCCCACAGGTTAACAAGGGGGCTTGGGCACCTCCATGCAGACACTTCCATGGCAGGACCAACAGGGTCAAGTGTCTGAAATGCAACTGAAAGCCCCGTCCCAGAGAGCCTGGGAGCTAGAACAAGAGCAGCAGACACAGACAGGGACAACAAGGAGCAATAGTGTCACCGTCCTGCCGAGGGACAGACAGATAGATGGGCACCCAGGAGAGCCTTCGCCTCACCCAGCTGTGCACACCACCTTCCACAGCAGCACGACAGGGCAGTCGCTTTCAGCCCCTTTGTCAGGCAGAGGGGAAGGGGCACGATGTGTGAGAGATGCAGGCGATATGCTCCTCTACTTGAGGTCCTGCTGCAGAGGAGGCAGCTCTGGGCTGTGCTTGACTCCAGTAACCCTTACCAGGCCTCATCCTGACCCCAACCTGTGGATCAACTTCCTGGCTTGACCTTGGACCTGCTCCATCATCAGAACCTTGCCGGATGATCTGGACTCTGAGCTGCCTCCAGCTGCCAGCCCCCTGGCCTGCCCTGTTCCCTTCTTGGGAGCTCAGGCTGCTGAGGCCCCCTCCCTGCTCACCTGGGGATACCCCTCACTTCCCAGCTAGCTGTGCCTTCCAGAGCAGTTGTCCCTCACTGCCCCCTAACAAAACTGAGGTCCCAATCATGTCACCATTACCTGCATCTCCACTGCCCCTCCCCTATGCTCTGGTTCACTTGATGGCTTCATGACGCCGATGTACCTGATGGAATTCCACTTTGCTACAACTGACAGGGCCTCACACGGAACAACCCACCGGCATCCTGGACTTTTCCTCTGCCCTCTCTCCATGCTGTTGTCTCCTCTACTTGGCAAGCTTAGTGATGAACCTGCTAAAAAACAAATAGAAAAAAAAACCCAAACCAACCACCAAAAAAACCCAAAGAGAAAGGAAAATAAAACCCAAGAAAAACAAGTGATACAAAAGAAAACAATTGCTCACCACCGACCAATCAATGCCCAGCCAATCCCCGAGCAACGGCAGCTGCTTCTGACCTCTGCCTCCCCAGTTTTATTTCTGAGCATGACATGATATGGTATGGTATGGAATATCCCTTTGGTCAGTTGGGGTCAGCTGTCCCAGCTGTATCCCCTCCCAACTTCTCATGCACCCGCAGCCTACTTGCTGGCAGGGCAGTGTGAGGAGCAGAAAAAGCCTTAATGCTGTGCAAGCACTGCTCAGTAATAACTACATCATCAGTGTGTTATCAACACTGTTTTCAGCACTAATCCAAAACATAGCCCCATACAAGCTACTATGAAGAAATTTAACTCTGTCCCAGCCAAAACCAGTACACTCAGGTTGGAAAGGACCTCAGGAGGTCTATAGGTCAGCTCTGGGGTAAGAGCTGGTTGCTCAGGGCTTGATCCAAGTTATGACTTGGAAACCTCCAAGAATGGAAATGGGATTATTTCTATGGGCAGCCACTTCCTGTGCTTGTCCTCATGGGGAAAAAGATTTCCCTTGTCTCTGGTGTGAACTTGTCTTGTGTCAATGTCTTGTCCTCCCTCCATGCACCACTGTGAACCGACTGGAGGAGATGGGTAAAGGAAAAAAATTCCTTGCCTCCAGCCCCGTACACCTGAAAGGAGCTCCAACAAAGCTCGGTCAGTACAGCAGACAATAACTGTGCCTCATGATTGAGCTGGTGGCCATTTCTGAAAATTTTCCTTAAAACTGGAAGCTTCCTGGAAGCTCCAGCTTTTTGGACAAGGTAGTTTTCTTCTCAGTTTTATGTCTGACTGTCTTGCCTTATGAAATACATTTAAATTCTTCTTACCTTGTACAAGGAGGAGAGGAAATCCCAACAGTGCACAAGGATTGAGGAGAGAACTTGACCCTTATAAATCTGTGGGGCTTCCTCCACAGCTGCTGAGAGAGGACAGGGGATCATCCTGAACAGGTAACACTCTGCCTGGAGGCCAGGAGCAAGTGAAGTCCTGCAAAGGTCTGTCCTGTCCTGGGAGGTGCTCTGCTTGATAGCTTTATTAATGACCTGGAGGTCTTGCTAGATGGCAAACTGCACGTGAACCAGCAGTGTGCCTTGTCAGCCAAGAAAACCAACAGCATCCTGGGCTGTACGAGCAGGAGCATAGCCAGAAGATGAGGGAGTGTTTATCCCTCTCTCCTCAGAGCTTCTTAGACCACCTGTGTCCAGCTTTGGTCTGCTGTGCCCTGTCCCCCATCCCGATGCAGGCAAGACATTGATCAGCTGGAGCAAGCTCAGGGGAGGGCTATGAGACCGTTAGGTTGGGGGCAGGCTGGAGCACTTGCCATCTAAGGCAAGACTGAGGGAGCAAAGCTTGTTCAGCCTGGAGCAAAGAAGGCACCAGGCAATAAGGAGAAGTGTTTTCACCATGAGGTCGGCTGCCAAGAGAGGATGCACCCTCCCTATTCTTGGAGGTATTCAAGTCTTCTTCCACCCTGCTGGCCATCTCCTCCCTTTGACCAAAACAGTCTTGCTCCTGCAAGAGTAAAGCAAGAGAGCCATGGAACCAGCACAGACTCTGGATCCCCTGAGACCTCGCTTCCCTACAGCAAAGAAGAGAGCTCTTTCATCAGCCCCACACCTCTTTTTCCACCCTTCCTCGTGCTCAGGGCAGAGTTTCCCTGGGGCTGGGCACAGCTTTTCCCTGGGGAGCTCCCTCAGGAGCTGCTCCTGGTCATCCTCCACATCTGCCCTGGCAGGAGCACCTGAGCTCATGCTGGTTGGATATGCACGGGCAAGTGGAAGAGGGTCAGGCTGCCCAGGGGGAATGCAGAGACCGCGTCTGTGCATACAGGGGTAGAGTTAGGGCAACTCTCGTTAGAGCACAGCTGGAGCTGGAACCAGCAAAGGGTGGGTAACCAGAACAGCTTCTCTAAGTACATCGATAGCAAAAGCTATCAGTAGCAGATAAGGAAAATGTGTACCTGCTGCTTGGTGGGGAAGGGGACTTTGTAACCAAGGACATGTATAGATCTGAGGTATTCAGCACCTTTTTCCTCTGCCTGAGGCTTCCCAGTTTCCCAAGCCTCCTAGTAGAAATTGGGGGACCTGAGCACCCAGTCCCTGCCAACCCCAGCTGCATCCCACATGGACATAGGAGACAGCCGTCTTCTGGGACCTCTTGGGGTCTGGTCCAGAACACAAGCCATGCTGGGCTGGCTTTTTTTCCTTAGCAGGACGTGCAGAGGATGGAGCTAGCCGTGTACCACCCCACAGCCGGGCTGAGCAGCCAGCATTGGAGACAAGTGATGTGAGGGGCTGCCCTGTGACAAGTGTCCCACAGCAGCTTCTCCTTGTGTCCAGGGAACAACGGATCAGACTGAGCTTCGATTCTGCACCTTCCACACTTGGTTTCTCTCCAGCAAGTGCTGGCTCTGCACTGTGAGAACAGTGCTGTTAGCCCACACGCTCCCCGGTCATACTGAAGAGCTTGATGCTTGTCTCCACCTTTCTTTCAGACAAGCTCAGCCCCATTCCCAGCTCTCCCTGGTGCCTGCCACAGGGAGCTGCAGAGCTCTGGGATCTCCCACCAAAGCCCAAGCTACTTTGAAGGGAACAGCAGTCCTGGGAAGATGGGGAGGAGGGGCATCAGGGAGGGCATGTCAGCCCCAAACTGTTGGCCAGCAAGGGCATGAGGAAATGGAGGCCAACGGCTACCTTGTATCCAGGAAAATCCTCACCAAGACAGCCTTTGCCTTTCCCCCATTCCCACTGCCAGCCCTGCACCCCAGGACAGTGCACAGACCCTGATCCTGGGGCCTCTCCATCAGCTCCTGCTGCTCCAGCCATGGAGCAGCCAGCCCTGAACTTGCATGTGCAGAAGTTGATGTCTCATTTAAGCCAGAAGCACGAGAGGTGTTCACGAGAGGCCAACGTTTTTTTTACTGAGGGTGCATGAATCACTCTCCAGCCTCCCTTCCTGTGCCTGCTGGGTCCCTGCTGCCTCTCCTGGGATTGCAGAGTCTCCATTACCTTTGCACACTTGGATTTAGTGTTTTCCCTTTTTATGACTCTCTCATTGGGTGGTCTCTCATTTTGTGAAGCTCCCTACTCACCCCTGGGCACACGCCATCCCTTCAGATCCCCTGAGCTCTCCCGATTCACCTCAGAAAGGATGAGTGTTGGCCATTAGCCTATAGCACGTGTGGCAGCCCAAGGCAGGTAAGCATGAGACAACTCTCCAACTCTTTTTGCACTAGGCACTGACACCTGAGCCCTGGATCCAGACCTGGGTCCCCAACACATCACACTAGGGTGCTGAGCTCATCCTCCAGGTCAGTGGGGAACCAAACGAAAGCCAGAGGATCTTCTGGGGTGCAGCTGAACGACAATGTCCTTTCATGATCTATTGAATTATAGCCTGGTCTTCAGGACCTGCACTGAAGGTCTCTGCAGTGAGATGCCACTTTTTTAAGACATAGTATTGGGGAGCCAGCTGTGACAATGTTATAAACATTTACAAAATCCTTCTAGGCCGGACACAGCAGGTTTAGCCTTTAGCAGAGCTGGGATGAACCCAAACATTTCTGTAGGAACATGACAGTGACAGCAACAACAAAACCCAAGCAGATACCTGCCCTTAGATACCATGGCTGTCATGACTGCATAGGGCTGGGCAAGGTATTATAGATGAAAAATGGCTGTGAAATCAATTTTCTCACTGCATCCTTGAAGTCCCTCTCCAAAGAGTGGAGGGCAGCTTATTCCAAGAGCGTGATTTCACAGAGAACGGGTGTCTAAAAGAGATGGAGATATCCCCTTCTGCTAACCCCCATTTCTGTCCCTAGGCAGTGACAGCAAGAGGTCCATTTCCCCTTCTGTAGGGCAGTGACTCCGCTGAGCCAGCGCAGATATCCAGCCCCTGGTTAGAAACCCTCGGAGTGGAAGGGCATTCAGCTCCCCCCTGCACCCCACAGACCCACCCTCCGGCTGCAGCGCCGATGTGCACAGAAGCAGCTCCTGCGTGTGAGTACCTGGTCTGAGCT
>VYZV01042749.1:7995-22456 GCA_013401275.1 Pandion haliaetus
CCTGGGCTTGGGGTGGGGGCACCCCCGGGGTGGGGTGGGAGGAAGGCAGGGGGGTCACCCCGAGCGGCAGGATATCTTGCAGATCTGTCTTGCAGATGTGCCTGCGGGAATGCCAGGGCTCCTCGCCGCCCAGCCCCGAGTGGGAGACGTGCAGGAAGGCGCTGGCGCTCCTGGCCCCGCTGGTGGCCCTGGCTGAAGGGACAGACCCATCCCCTCAGGAGGCAGAGGAGGACGAGGCAGAGCCGGAGCAGGAGCTGGGTCCTGGGGAGCTGCCACTGGCACCAGCCAAGCGCTACGGGGGCTTCATGAAGAAGATGGCCAAGGGGAAGCTGCTCTCCTTGCTGCGAGAGAATGCCCACAGCAAGGGCAGCCTCAGCAAGAAGTTCGGGGGCTTCGGCCGCAAGCCGGGGGAGCGGGCGGCCTCCAAGGACTACCCGGGCCTGGGGCTGGCAGGCGACGGGGGCGAGGAGCCCACGGATGCTGGGGCTGAGGGGCAGGAGCTGGCGGAGCTGCACAAGCGTTACGGCGGCTTCATGCGCCGGATCCGGCCCAAGCTCAAATGGGACAATCAGAAGCGGTACGGGGGCTTCCTGCGGCGGCAGTTCAAGGTGACCACACGGTCGGATGAGGACCCCAGCACCTACTCAGGGGAGGTCTCGGACCTATAGAGCTGGGCCTGCCATGGGCAGCATCACGGTCCCCACGCTGCCGGCCCGGACTGCGCTGTCACCCCCGGTCCCAGCCCCTGCCCAGCCCAGCGCGGCCAGCATCATCCCTGCCTTGTCCCCCCAGGGGACCGTGGGTCCCCATCCCTGGTTGGCCCTCTCCAGTTCACCTGCCCATCCCTTAGGGACCCTGTGCATCGAGGGGGACGGTGCCACCCCTCCGGCTGCTGGCGGTGTGGCTACGGGTCCAGCCCCAGGGCTCCTGGGAGCAAATCTGGGGGGGGGAATGACACATATCCTCCACCCTCCCACAGCTGCAGATGCACAGCAGGGTCTGGAAACCATCACAGCTGATGTACAGGGCAATGGCCTCTGAGCACTGGGAAGGATGAGCTGGGGCAGGATCAAGCCCTCTGGGCTGGTAAACGGCTCACGCAGCCAGCACGGCCACGGGGAAAGGTGGCTGGGCAGGGCTGGCACCGCGGCACCATTACCGGGACAGGCAGCCGGCTGAGCATGACCCCAACTCTCCTCCCCAAGCCGCTCGCCATATCCCACCCATCCCAGTGCCCACCTGGGGCCCCTGGGCTTCCCCCTCCGAGAACGACCCCCGCAGGCAGGGTCTGACCTGCACCCCGGACCCTGCTCCCCCCGCAGCCAATAAAAGGCAGATGCCAACGAAGCCGAAGCCGTGCCGGGTGCCGAGCGACCTCCACGGGGCAGACCAAACCCTTGGCATGAGTGGACCCACGCACCCCAAGCACAAGGGGTCTGGGGGGGTTGGGCCGGGGTGCCATGGGTGCCCAGGGCTAGGGTGCCAGCTGCGAGACCTGCTGGCAGCACACGGTGGTACCCTCCCTGCGCCATGGGTGCCAAGGGGGATGTGGGACCCCCCCACGT
Organism: Pandion haliaetus; assembly: GCA_013401275.1. Lineage (NCBI taxonomy): Eukaryota > Metazoa > Chordata > Aves > Accipitriformes > Pandionidae > Pandion > Pandion haliaetus. Next base: position 9,561 of record VYZV01042749.1, read on the forward strand.
CCTATTGCTGCTGCCCCCCGAAGCCATGCTCCAGGGAAGGCAGGGCCCCTCCCAGCTGAGCAAGTAAGTGCAGGGATGCTCGGCCCGGGCAGGGATGCTCAGCGCAGCCCAGGATGCTCAGCGCAGCCCGGGTGCAGGTGGGTGCTGGTCAGGGACCTCCCGCACCACAGCAGAGCGGGGCCACCCACGCACCCCCCCAGCAGCAGCTTCCTTGGGAATCGCAGCAGCTCCCCCAGCCGGGAAGGGGCAGCCATGCCGAGGGCAGTGACCGAGCTGTACCCCCCCCTTTCCTGCTTGTGCTTTGGGGATGGTGTGACCCCACCGGCAGCAGCTCAGTGCTGAGAAAGCCCAGCCTGGGCAGCACATTCCCTTTTGAACTTCGTAGCCTCATCCTCCACCTGGCTCGTCACTGCAGGAAGCCTCATGCCACAGTTCCTGGCCCCGGTGAAACCCAGCTTGTGTGCCAGGCACAGCCGAGCCACCAGCTCCGGGCGGGGAGGTCACTGCAGAGCACTGGCATGCTCAGCTCACCCGCAGCACAGCCTGCAGCCAGCACCCAGCCTGCCTGCACCCCAGCTTGGGCACCCCGGTTCCAGCGAATGGAGGCACCTAAAGATGCAACAGGGCTGTGCGGGGAGAGCTGGCCAGACCCTGCTCTGTCCTCCTACTCAGGGTGGGCTGCTCCCCTCCCTCGTGCTGCCCAGGGGGACCAGCACCATAGCCCCCATCCCAGCCTCAACCTCCTGCTGCTGCTATCTTCCTCCTCCTCCTCCTCTTCCCTCCCTCTGTAGCACACCCCAGGGCTGCGCAGGATGAGGCCCTCTCCTCCTCACGGCAGGACATGCGGATCTCCCACCCCGCCATGCACCCCCAGCACAGGTGACAAGGTGACTGCCCTGAGCACGGGGACACGCTGACGTGCAGGAGCAGCACAGGACTTTTCACTTTTATTATAAAAATATCTTGCAAGCAAAAAGAAAAAAAAAAAAAAAAAAGTCTGTACAAGCAGTCACACTGTTCTCAAAGCATCACCAGGCCGCCCCCCCCCAGCCCCCGGCCAGCAGCCGGGGGGAGCCAGCCCCACGCATGCCCGCTGCTGCAAGGCCACCCGGGTGCTGCGGGAGCCAATGCAGGGTGCTGGCCCCATGCAGTGGCCCAGGGAGGGGGCACATGGAAGACACTTGTCCCCATGGGTGGGCTGGGGGAAGCCTGCCTGGCCCTGACAGCAGAGCTGGGGGGGTCCTGTAAGTCTCTCTACGGGGTTGAGGGGTCTTTACCGAGGCCTCGGTCTTAATTTTGCACTTCTTATTCTAGTGTTAAGTACACAGCAGTACACCCACGTACAACACGAAACATTGGGTTTTAGCTCTAAAAATTAACAGTTACATGTCAAACAGTCAAAACATGTTACACGGTACCTGCGGGGAGCTCCTGGGGGGAGCCAGGCTGGCAGGGGCACCCGCAGCCCAGCCGGCGTGGAGCCGCACGCTTTGTACAAGCCTGGGGCAGCACTGGTGGGTCCTGGTGCGGGGCAAGGCTGTGCAGAGGAAGAGGAGGAGGAGGATGCTCGGTGCCAGGAAGCCATACCTGGAGCCTCCCCTGGGCGGCAGGATGGGGGAAAGCCTGCAGCAGGGGGGCTCAGCTCGCCGGCCTTCCCGGCCTCGTTGGCCTTGGTGCAAGACCAAGGTCCTGCAGAAGGGACACTTGGGAAGAGAGAGGTGGACACTTAGGTCCTTCCTTTAAAGCCAGAGTTTGTTTTCCAGGAGCCGGTGGCAGAGAGCCCCAGAAGGCAGTGTCAGGGCCCCGGCCGGTCCCTGCGGGGTCGGGGCAGCTGCGGGAAGCTGTGCAAGCCTGGCCGGGCAGCGGCATCCCCATGGGAGCTGGCATGGAGGCACTGTCCCTGTCCCCTCAGCCTGGCTGGAGCTTCCCGAGGAGCTGCTGCTCCGCTGGCTTAACCAGCTTGCAGGCAAACCTGGCACACTGAGGCTGAGCAGCCCCCGTGGCTACGGGAGGATCCCGAAGAGATGGAGCTGGCAGCCCCGGGACCAAGCTGTCCCGCAAAATCGGGTGTCTGCGGATAGGAGCCGACCCCCACAGTATTGCGGGCTCCATTTCCATCCCAAAACGCGGGTACCGCAGCACATCTTCACATCACTCTTGGTGCTTCCAAGAAAATCCTCCTGGGGAGGAGCAGAGCAGCTCCCCGTGAGGTGGGGGGTCTCGGCAGCCACTGCAGCCCTGCTCACTTCCTCGGGATCTGGACGCTGGCGTACTCGGAGCCGGCCTCCTCGGGTTGCGGGGCCAGTCGCCTGGGCCCCTTGCTGAGGTGTACCATGTCCAGGTCAGCGTAGGTGAGGTTGTCATCGCCGGTGGGCGCCTGGTTGGTCTGGATGCAGGCGTACTCCGACTGCTGGCTCATCTCCACCATCCGGCGGATGGTCTTCTTCTCTCTGTCGAAGTTCAGGTCCGCGTAGGTCAGGTTGTTGGGGTCGGATTCCTGTGCGGGATACCAAGAGTTCCTCCTCTGGGAGGACGAGCGAGGACCCCCCCGTGCCCACCCACGCACCAACCCAAAGCCCCACGCTGAAGTCAATCCCACTGCAGCTCGACCTGGGACAGCTCGGTCTCTGCTTGTACAGGGAGAACGATGCCAGCAGCCGGCTGGGACGGTCCCGCAGCAGCGTTTTACCCTGTGCTACGTCTTCAAGTCCCCAGCCACTGCTGCCACTGACAGGCTTCAGAGCCACCACCGCAATTCAAGAGCCACCACTGCAGCTGCCCCGTCACCCTGTCCTGGTAGGGACGGGCAGGGGCCAGCCTGCCCAGCAATGCCCACGCAGGAGCTGGCAGAGGCTGGGTGGGATGGACAGATTGCTGCCGATCACGACTTTGCTCGTAACTGCGTCACCAAATGCAAAATAACTCCACAAATAGCCTGGCTGGCTATTGCACAGCTGGTTCTCCAGGCAGCACAAACCCAGACTTTCCTGGGAGGAGGAGGAGGAGGAGGAGAGAGGGCGAAGGCAGACAAGGTGCTGGGAAGGGCTACCCCATCGCTGGGGCAGCTTCTCTTCCCTCTCCAGCCACAGCGTGGAGACATTGAGATGTTTCACAGGGGAACCACCACCCTCCACTGGAGACAGAGATGTTTCATGCAGAAACCACCACCCTCCACTCCTGCCGCTGGTGCCTCCCAGCTGCTCTCCCTCCCTGGGGTCAAGCAACACACCTGGGTAGTGGCCTCGCTGCTCTTCTCCGGCTCATGTAACCTGAAAGGGGGAACAAACCAAGTCAGACCGAGTGAGTGCTCTGTCACCTCTTCCCTAGCGATGGAGCAGCTGGGGGGTTCAGAGGCAAAACAAGGTCCTCGCAGCAGCACCCAGCAGGATGAGTCCTCACCGGTGAGCGTTTGCTCACGTGCTGGTCCAGCTACACCTCTGCAGGCTGGCGACCCGGCTCCCACCCGCTTGTTTGGCCTCACCAAGAGCCAAGTGTTTGGGTACAAGATCGTGGCGGGGGAGAACCACAGCTGGGGAGACTGGCGGAGCCTGCACTCCTGCCTTCCGTTTCCCAACAAGCTTTTGGGGATCCAGCTCCGTCCCGATCCCAAGGGACCCCGTTTGCAGGCTGGAGGCATCCAGCTCAGAGCACCCGCAGGTTACTCAGTGACTAGAGGAGATCGGCACTTACCTAGCAGATGGCGAGCTTTTACCTGCTGGAAGAGAAATAGTTTAGGAAAGAAATAGTTCAGGAAACAACATAACCTCCACCCTGCTTCCCCAGGCACATGACCCCCATGCAGAGGCTGCTGCAAGAGCAGATACACATCTTTTCTCAGAGGCAAGTGCCTGCAGTTTTCTGGAGTTTCACTCGCTTTACTGCAGGACTGCTCCTGGCAGAGGGCAGGTGGTGCAGGGGGGTGTCAAACATTTTACGTACAAGGAACAACAAGCACGTTTGGCTCTGCTCCTGGCAGGCATTAGAATGCAGCAACAACTAGGCAGAGCTTTCCCTGCAGCCTGCAAACAACCTGGGCAGCTCTGCTCCATCCTCCCCTTTGGGCAGGAGGTGCAGTGGCACAGCTGTGAACTCAGCGTCCAAGCACTGATGCTTGAGAGAGAGGGAGAAGGGAGTCGGGAGCAGCTGCTTCCCTGCCATGCACTTGGTTGCTTACCCTTGCTCTGTTTTGCCCGGATGAGGTAAAGAATTGCAGCCACCAGCAGTGCCAGCACAGTGCAGACCACTCCCACCACGATATAAATGAGGAACAAATTGCCTGAAACAGGAATGAAAAGGGTCACCACGGGACTGAAAATGCTGGTACTGAGCATGTGCCTGCAGCCTTACAGCTGGGCTTGGGCTGGTGACACCTGAAGCACCAAGGATGACAGCTCGGTACCTGCCAGCATCACACCCCCGCAGCCCCCCAATATGGAGTCTTTGTGTCCTTGAACCAGATTCTGGTGGGACTTTGAGCTTTCTCAGAGGGGTGACATCTTACAGGACCGCGTCCCAGCAGCTCTCACGCACCGTTATCTGTCTGGGGCCTGTCGCTCGGTCCCTGCCTGTCTGGGACACTGATCGACAGGGTGGCCGTCCTGCTGATGGGGTCCTGGGCATCGTGCACCACTCGGCAGGTGAACACGGACCCATTCTTCTCCTCCGTGGCTTGGACCTCCAACAGGCTCCTCAGTGTGAACAAGCCCTCGGGGGTCTCCACCGGCTGCGAGGTGTTCTCCACCTTTATCTCCGTCCCGTTCTCCAGCCAGGTGACGGACACATTTCCTGGGTAAAACCCCTTCACGTGGCAGGTGAAGTTCATGGTCCTGTTCCCCTCGAGGGGGCTCAGCAGGTCAGTGACGACGTTGACTTCGGGGGAAACTGGGAAGAGAGGCAGCGCCTGGTGCCTGGCATCCCCCCGCTCTGCTGCCCGCAGGGTGCCCTGTCCCCGTCCTGGGACCCCCAGCCCCACAGGAGCTGGGCACCCCGAGCGCCGGTCCCCCCCCAGCCCTCACCTCGCAGGGCTTTGCCGAGCTGGTACCTCCCCCTCAACGGAGTCGTCAGCGTGGAGTGTCCCACCTCACAGACGAGCTGCGAGCGGACGTCGTTCTTCTGCAGCATCACCGTCACGGTGCTGGCCACGTTGTAGGAGGATTTCGTCTGCCCAAGGGTGATATTGGGCGGCGGAACTGGGATCACGGCCTCGTACTGGGGCTGCTGACCCGAGATCCGGGCCTTCTCCTTGAACCATTTCACATCAACCTCCTTGGGGAAGAACCCTCCGGCCGTGCAGGTGAAAGGCACCAGTTGCCCCAGCCCCGTTCTCTGGTCAGGCCCGGACACGACGGGGGGCGTGGGTTTGGCTGTGGGGAGAAGCGTGGGGCCGTCAGACCGGGCTCTGCCACCCCCAGCCAGCCCTGGGCTGCTGGGACCGGGGTCTCCCATGAGGGCATGGATGTGGCCCATGGGACCCTCTCCCGGCAACAGCCCCCGAGCCCCTTCCCCATCCCTGCTCGCCCACCAGGCTGAGATGGGCTGGGACGGGGCAGGGGCTGCTCCTGGCAGGGCTGGTTCCCACTGGGAGCTGCTCTGGGAGCCCCACTCACCATGCACGGACACCACCGTGCCCTTTCCACGCCGAAACACATCAAGACCGCCCACCGATTTGTGGAACTTCACGCAGTAATAGGTGCCGGCATCCTCGGGGCGAACATCCTTGATGCGGATGCTGAAGTCTGTGTTGGAGTCACTCACTATCCTCGTCACGTGGGGGAAGTCGCCCGTCTGGTCATAAACGGTCTCGTTCCCACTGCCCCAGCCCTTCAGCCACTTCACAGGGCCAGGGAGACTGGATCTGGACATGGTGCAGGTCAGGGTGAGCGTCTCCCCCGCTGTCACCGACATATTGTCCTGGGGCTGCTGCAGCTCGAAGTCTGGACTCGTCTGGGCACCCGCACCTGCGGAAAAAACAGACCGAGTCTCATCTGCCCCAACACACCCGGCCAGGTTCCCCCCTGCCCTCCCCAGCCACGGGACAGACCGAGCACACCACTCTGCTTAGTGGGGACCACGGGCTACGGGGCTGTGCCTGCGCCACGGAGCCCAGGGGAGAGGCTGTGGTTACGGCAGCAGGCACAGACCTCTGCCCGCAGGTCTCGGCAGTGGAGCCGGCCCGAGCTTTGCCAGGTGACCGCATATTGTGCTCCATACAGCTAAAACGTCGAGTAAATCCCAGCTGCCCACACTTGCCAGCCCCCCTGTGCTGCCTCCCATAGCCACTCAGCTTTGTCAGTCAGGAGGAATCGAGGGCGCAAAATACAAGGCGCTCTAAAAAGCAAGCTCCCACCGCAGATGCAGATGCGATACCACGTTTTCCACACTGAATCTGTCCCATTTCTCCACTGAATCCAAGCCCTGATTCGTTCCAGCAGTGCACAGCCATTAGCCGAGGCTGGTGCCAGTCAGGCACACGCGATTCCTGCTTGTCACCGACAGAGGAAAGCAGTCCCCTTCGAAGCATCTCAATAGCGATGCTCCCTAATCCAGCTGACTGTGTTGCACCCCCCAGCCCAAGTGACCCCCACCTACGCACCCATGGGTGCCAATGCACCTTCCTGCATGCATGCTCAGATGGGGAGAAACTCCCAAGGTCTCCAGGAAAACTGCAAGGGCTCCGCTCTCCCTGTGGGCAGGCAATGACAAAATCCACCTCAGCTGGACCTGCAGCCAGAGCTGGCAGGGACGAGGGTCTGAGCTCGCTGCCGTGCAGGTGCGATGCACCAGGAGCTGACCGGCTTAGCCCCCAGGGAACCAGCGATGCCGCTGCTCCCCACTCCCTAAAACCAGCTGCAGCAGCGGAGTGAGCCACTCCATAGCCTGCACGGCTCCTCAAGGGGTTAATTTTGGCAACGCTCACCATGTCAATATAGTTATCGTGACTAAATTGAGTAAGATTTCAATACAGGTCACTGTTGAAGGGAACTTTTTTAAGCAACGTGGGAGATCCACTGAAATCCGCCTGCTGACAACAGGGGCCAGGCACTGCTGACCGCTGCAGTCCCGGAGCTGGCAAGTGCCACACAGAACCGGTGTCACGGTCATGCAGAGACCGTCATGTTTGAGCAGGTAACTCCTGCTGCAGCTGAGCAGCGTTAGGAGCACACGGACCAGCAGCCCAAGCGGGCAGGAGCTACATCAGCACAGCCAGCTCTTCAGCCTTGCTGGCTGGAGGGCCGCAGCTGCACCCCACATCTCCCACACCACAAAAACCCAGGACAGCAACTCCTGCAAAGGCTGCCCTCGGTAACCCCGCAGCCTCCTGCTGCAGCCAGCCCCAGGATGGGACAAAATCCTTGGCTGGATGCTCCCAGGAGGACTCGCTGTAGGACGAGCTGCTCTGACCCCTCCCGGTCACAGCTGGCTCCCACAGAGACTGGAAAGGATTTTTGGCAGCTGTTAATCCCTTCTGACTTCCAGTGGTATTTGATGTACCCACAGATGTTCTCTCTGTGCAATTACTCAATCTCCATGGCCAGAGTTACCAGGAGCAGTTTCTCCAGACTCCCCAAGTTAAAGGCTTTTTGCCCAGGGCATTAGTCGGCTGCATCCCGAGCGCAGGCTGATGCTCGCGGCTGAAACCTTCAGCCCTTGGCTGAAGCTACGTCAAGGCTAACGTGGTAGCAGCACTCGACACCAAAACAAGTTCGTCCCGTAAGACGAGCGCAGAAGGATGAAAACCTAGTTTGTGTCGCATCCGAATGTGCCGTTTCAGACTGAGCCTTGGCCTTGCAGCTGAACAGCGGCGGTCTGGGCTTCTGCAAGCTGAGGCCACGTTTCTGCAGTGACACCCAAATTGCGGGGAGCAGCCCCGGAGCAGAGCCCCTGCCCTCAGCGGGGGCTTGCGCACCCCACGTGCAGAGCACGGCGGTGATGCAGGGCACCCACCGCCAGCTCCGCTGCTGCGGCATCTCCTGAGCTTCTCCATCGCCTGCTGCCCCCGGACCTTTTGCAAGAAGCGGTTGAGAAATGCACAGAGGAAGTTTGAAAGCACAGAAGCACCATCGGCCTCTCATCATCCGCCTCTTGCCGAGCCCCTGACATGGGGATGTGACACAGGCCGGGGACTGGGCTGCTCCAGGCACAGGGACCGACCCCCCCCGGGCCCCTTCACATGCCCAGGGTGGCCGTGATGCTAATTGCTCGCTCCACCAAGTTGGGCAACCGAAGCCCACGTTGCCTCGTCGCTCGTTAGCATGTGGCATTGCAACACAGCCAGGGCCGTGCACCCCGTGCGCGGCCATGGGAAGCGGGGGGCCAGGAGCCAGGCCCCCTCCCCGCCGCAGGGACTCTGCGCCCCGTGACGAACACGTCGCTCCCTGCTCCCTTCTGCAATTCTGTGGAAAAGCGACTTCTGCGGGGTGCTGACCCCCCCGTGTCCCCTCGAGGGTCCCCTGCACTGGAGCGAGCTGTCCTGCTCAAAGGGGCCAGCGCAGCCCAGCACAGCCCAGCGCGCAGCGAGCCGAGCGCTTCCTCTTCACCCTCCCTCTCTCCATCTGTTATTCTCCCCACGAGGCTCACACCGTGCCGGAGGGGAGAGAGCTGGGGGAAGTGCCTGCTTTGGGGTCCCAGAGCTGACCCGGAGCGTGGTCAGGGCAAGCGGCACAGGCGTTGCTCAACCCCGAAGCGCATTTCTTGGTTGGAGCGATGGAGTCTCAGAGCAACATCCGCAAAAGCACCAGGCGGTTAATCTGAGCATGGCTGGGTGCAGCCATGCCCGGTGCGTGGCAAGGGCTGTAGCTCCCCACCACCTCAGCGCAAGGCTCCTGCCTTCCCGGGGATCACAGGGATTTATTTATCTTTGCAGGCAGCGGGGCTGCCTCTCCGAGAGCCCAGGCTGGCAGCCGGGCTGCGGCCGATCCGTGTGCATCTCACACCGCCGAGCCCACATCACCTCCTCGCCTGGCAGCGGCGTGCGAGCACCCTGCCCGCTCCCTGCGCCGAGGGATTTGCAGGCAGAGCACGTGCTGTTGTCCAGTGGCAGGCTGCCAGAGGTGCTACTGCAGCAGGGCCGGTGCCGCATGGGGCTTTTCCGATGGTGCTGCTGCTCGCTGAACAGCCCCGAGAGCAGCCAACGAACAAAGGGCTTCTTCACGCTGCCTCTGGTGCCGCCTGCCAGGAGGCTTCACTGGCAGCTCTCAATCTCTCGGTCACTGCAGAAAACGCTGCGTGACTCTAGGTAGTCTCTCAGATTAGGACTAAAATGGGGCTTTGGGGTATTTTGCCACGTGTTCTGCTGTGAGCCACCACGCTACTTTAGAGACTTTCACACGCAGCTCTGCTCGGCCGGCGCTCTTCAGATCACCCCTGTCAGGGTTTGCAGGAGATCAATTATACATGAGCTTCAGCCATGATAGGCCATTTTAACACCACACCGCCTTAACGAGACCCGCTCGCCCCTCTCAGCCGAGGAGCACAAGCCCCCGTCACACCACCCGACTTCTCCACTTGCCTGCCCTGCACCCAACAGCCTTACGCCAGGACCAGCCTGACTCACCACGTGCTCAGAAACACCTTCAAACTCCAGCAGCAGCGCGCAGAGCAATGCCCCCACCCTCCTGTGATGGGAAAACACAAAGGGGAAGTTGATAGAAAACCCCAGAACATGCAAGTTAGAAAATGCAAAGTTTCCTCCCTTCCCCCTGAATGCAGCTTCTCCTTGCACCCAGCAGAAGATGTCTCTCCTCCTTCCCCTTTCTGGGTGCTCGCCCCAAGAAGCAGCGGAGCCAGGAGCCCGCCCGAGCCCCCTCCCAGCAGGTATTCGCCAGCAGCATACGTGAGCCCTGTACGCTCACGGCATGCTTGTGCACCAGGAGCGGGATGCCGGGGGGGTCTTTTTGCTGCAAACACACGGGACACGCCACGATTTCTCACCGCAAGCACCGGTTCAGTGCAAACCTGCTTCCCACCTGCACATTCAGAGCCACCCAATGACGCTATTTTCTTCGATTTCAAACCACCTAGAGTTGGAACGTGATCCTTTTCCCCCCAGGATCAAGGGGACTTTAGGTACTCTGACCCTGTAATCTGCTCTATCCCACACTCCAGAATTAGTAAAGGGTTTTAGAGCCCTGAAAATCACCACCTGACAGTTCCCACATAGGTGGGAGCACCCTCGCAGCACGGACGCAGAGCGCTCCCAGCCCAGAGAAGAGGCATGAGCACAGGCATCGTGCTGCGCCTGGTCTGGCAGAGCCTCCCTCCCGTTATTCAGGTTAATTTGAGAGCAAAATAATCCCCAGCTCTCTCGCTGCGGTGCAAGTTTCCATCTCAGTGACACATTTTTTCTCCTGTATTCCACCTTTTGAAGTATTTGATACTGAACAGATTGCAAGAGGCTGGGGTTTAATTCAGGAGAGGCTGCTTGGATGCTTCCTGGTAAAAATAGATTTTTTTTTTTTATTTTTTTTTTTTCTTCTGAAGGAGCCGGGTAAGGAGCTCTGGGATGGTGAGGGGAGGGCTGCATGCTCCAGAAGCAACGTGCAGCTGGTCACCGGCATCCGGAGCCCCACGGTCTCTCACTGAAGGAACGGGCCGACAGGCAAGAGAAGCCCCAAAATAATCCTGCTGGAATTTCACCTGCAGCAGGGCCGCCTGTGGCGGAAACTAACAGGTGCTGCCTATAAAAAGGGCCTGGAATCTGCAGTTCAGGGGAAGACAAGAAGAGAGACCCAGGGATAGCTGTCGAGCACTATGCAGATCCCAGCGCGGCTCGGGGACGGTTATAGTAAAGGCTATATTTTACATACATGACATCAGAGGAAGCCTCGGATCACACACAGCCACCATTTGCAAGCTTCCCTCCTACAGCATTAGCAGAAATTCAGCTTGAAAGTCAGACCCCCACAACCAAGCAGATTTCCTCTTCAGAGGAAGCTCTGGGAAGCGCAGCCAAAACCCTCCGTTGAGAAACACCTGCACAGAAGGGTTCTGCACGAGAGATTTTGCAACAGGGCTTTGCAATTTGGCTTCCCAGCATCTCGCTCCTCTTTGCCCTACAGGAAGATCTCCTGCAGGACCTTCCCTTTTCCCCTTTGCTTCTGCAAAAGCGCTGTCGGAGCAGCCGCCCTCTGGCAGCAGGACCCTGGGCCAGCTCTTCTGGGGTTTGGGCTTAGCTGGAGCCGTGGCCCAGGAGGGTTCACCACAGGGTCTCCACCACACAGAAAAAAAAGATCTGCATGCTTGCACCTGAGATCAGGGACTCAAACCACTTCGCAACCCAGGGCTTTCTGCCCCAGGACAGTTCTTTTCCTATGGCTGGCTTGAAAAAATGGGGTTCTCACTCCAAGGCCACATTTAAACAAACTCAAGAGCTTTGCTTGAGCCATTCTTTCATGGCATGAAATCACGGCGGTTCACCGAGAAGCTGCACTCGCCGCCAAAGCCTTCTTGGCTTTCAGCAACCGGGATTTTTCAGCTTGGGGCCAACACTTCTCAGTTGTGATCAGGCAACTCAAAGCAAGGAGTGTTGTGCTGAAAGCATTTGCTTTCTGCTCAAGTTTGCGCTCAACTCTCTGCCCAAGTAAAGCTTCGACAGTAAATATTTCCAAGGGGCCTGGAACAGTGCGGTTTTCCCCCACGCGGGATGGTGTTTCCCCCATGTGGGAGCCTGGCCTGAGCTATTTGCAGTGGGATCTGGCTGGAAGATGTGAAATTTGGACAGACCAGGCAAACAAAACTCAGCAGCAAGATGCTCCTGAAGGTGCATTGCTATTGCCCCAGGAGGTCTGCACAAAAAGCACCTTCCTGGAGGTGCAGACACTGCGGGGCAGGAAGGAGAGCGATTCCTTAGCAATATCACCCGAGACGACGAGCACCGAAACAAAACGTCCTAGAAAGGAAATATCCTTGAAAGCAGCAGCCACCACAGGGCTTCGTTCCTGGTGGGGCGAGAAACTTCCCACTGCTAGGGAGGGAAGGGAAACAGCCAGGGAGCGGCACACGCTCCGCTCATCCCTTCTCACGCTGCATCCCCAGGCTTTTGTAAGGGGCCGTTGGAGTCACACGCTCTGCGGAGGGCTGGGGCACCCGGGGGACCAGCAGCAGGAACTTGAGGTGACCCAGGGCCGGTGCTCGCAGCAGAGTTGGGTGGCACAAGGTGCCTGGGAGGATGGTGCAATCCCACCGCTCTGGTGCTCAACGGTTGGGTAGAACAGCGAGAACTGCATGCCGTCAGGGGTAAAGCAAGGGGATAGCAAGAAAAACAAGTTCCTGGTAGAGGAGGCAGGCAACCCTTGCCAGAGCCTCCCGTCGCCCACCCTGCCATCCTTCCCGTCTCCGGGCAGCCTCCGAGCGGGAATTTGGGCTGCCTGCGGAGATTTACCTCTCACATAGCTGGCAGGGGGTGCTAGCAAATGGGTGGAAACAACATGCCTCTTCATGTCCCTGCCTAATTCCCTCATCTGGCTGGCAAGGGGAATGCCTGCCTTGAAGTTGGCTTCTGGAAGAGCAGCCGAGCGAGGGCCGCTCTGCCATCACCGCGCTCTTGGTCATCTCACAGAAAGGTCAAAGCAAACGCGCGGCGAGGCGGCATCATGTCGCGACCGGGAGGTGTGCGGCGGAGGATGGAGGAGAAAGGGGGGAAAACCAAAACCAGGCAAGAAAAAAAAATAACAAAAAAGCCAAAAGGCAGCAGCAGAGCGGGGAGGCGGGAGCAGGAGAGCCCGTCGCAGGTCGGGGCCGTGGCTTACCTGGCCAGCCGTGCAGGGAGAGCAGCACCAGGCAGGTCAGCGGCCAAGCGGCTCGGCCGGGGCCGCGGGGAAGCTGCTCCATCGTCGGCTCTTTCTGGGAAGCAGAGATTCGAGTGGCTTCGGAGCGCGGCTCCGGCTTCGGGCTTGGCT
>VYZV01042749.1:28565-39211 GCA_013401275.1 Pandion haliaetus
CACCCCAACCCTGGTGTGCTCTAGAGCCGCAGGCTGCCACGGTGGCAGCTGAGCGGTACCTACCCTGGGACCCTTTCCCACCCTGGGCTGGGCACGGAAGGGATGCTCAGCCCCAGGAGAAGCGGTGCTGTGGAGGAGAAAGTGGCAGGGAGGGGAGGGGAAGGGATGCCAGGACAGCCCGGGAGCTCCAGCCATGCAGGGGACATTTTGGAGCTGGGTGTTAATTGTTGATGGGCTCCTGAGAGCTGTTTGAGCTGAAGCCTCCATTCCTGCTCCAGAGCGGGATGCTCTGCACCACACTGGCCCGCGGGGACGTGGTGGTGGTGCCGGTACCCAGATGCCCACGATGAACAGGCGGCTCCCCTCAGCCCACGGCCAAATTTATATACTGGGGGCTGATGGGAAGCCTTGTCACGCTGATGCCAGACAAATTTACTTCACCCTCTCGAGCCTCTGCGGCTGTGGCTCTCCCCAGCGGGCCAGGTGCCTGCCAGAGCTGCTGGTGATTCCCCGCATCGGGTGCAGCCCATCCTCCTCCAGCTGCCTCCTGCTCTTAACTTGGGGGCTGCCAGTGCCATGCCCATGCCCAGGGCCAGCCAGGGACCTGGTGGGACAGCCTGGAGGCCGAGGGCTGTGGGTGGGTGGACGGGGTGCAGGCTGTGGGGGTGCCCATAGGGACTGCGGGTGCCTCTGAGCCTACAGCGCCATGGAGCGGTGCTAGAGAAGACCTTGGTCTCCCCTTGGCGGTACCACTAGGACCGTGGCAGGGTGAGAAGCCTGGCCAAGGGAGGAGCGATATCATCTCGGTTTTCTTCTGCTTTTTTTTTTTTCTGCATCCTCTCAAAGTTCTTTGTTGATTGCAAATTGTTATCATGAAAGCGCATCCAATGCTGCAATAGCAGATAATGCTCCGCACGCTCTCAGGCACGGCTGCTGTAACTCATTGCAGGCTGAGCTGCCTGATAAAGTCCTGCGGCAGCTGCGGATGAAAATAAAAATGCTAACGCGGGGGGATTTATCATGTTAAGCTATCTCAGCCCATCGCTTCCTGCTTGTCAGGGCTCTCGCTGGAGGCACGGGGACGGTTGCGGGACTTTGAAGCCGAGGCTTGGCGGGGGAATTTGTGCTGTTGGAGCTTGGCCAGCCAGGCACTCACACCTCCGGAGTCGGGGAGGTGCCCAGTGGAGGACTGGGCCAGGGCACATGGGGTGCGGGAGACCAGGTATAACCCCACATCACCCTTTACCAAGTGTTATTTTCAAGGGTGCCGAAATAACAGCGTGGCCGGCAGCGAGGGCTTTTACCACGATTATTTGTGCAAGTGCCGTATCTAACGCATCGCGGTGCAAACGGCAATTGCGCGGCGGCTGGGATGCAGGATGGATGCACCCCCCCGAAACGACCGGACCCAGCCATGGAGGTCGGGTTGCTGCTGTCTTGACCAGCCTCCAGCACTGCCAGCGCCATCCCCAGCCCTGACACCGGGCTGTCCCTGTGGTGGCCGTCCGCACACTGTCCCCGCAGCAGCCTCACACCCCGGGGGCCACTTGCTGGAGCTCGGGGCTGTTTGCTTTGGCCTCATTGAGACCAAGCACATCCATGCTGCCTGACCCAGCACTCCCAGCTTCACAGAGCCAGGCCCATGCTGGTCCTGCTGCTGGGAGCTTGAGGAAAATGCTGCGGCGAGGGGTTTGTGTTGTTTTGGTTTGGTTTGGTTTGGTTTTTTTGAAGCTGAAGGGCAACAAAAAGCAGGAGGATTAATTCCAGCTCTGCAAGATCCACCATGCTCCTGGTGACTGCATTAGTCCCAAGGGTCTGGCCTGGCCAGATAAGGAGCTGCAAATCAGAGCTGTGGCACGCTGCCGTCCTGCCCCAGAGCTCGGCCTCGAGGCCGGCAGGGCTGGCACGACGCGGGGCTGGGCAGCTGGGCCAGAGGACCGCGGGAGCCATGGAGTTGGGATCAGGGACTTAGAGGGTCTGTGGGACATCTAACAGGTTTAGAAAAATGTTGCCTGGGATTATCTACTAGCAGTGGTGGCCAGAGAGGTCTGAGCTGAGACACACGTTGGCACAGCGGATGTCTGCTGAGGGGGGGGGTGTGCATGCACAGGGAAGCCTGTTCTGCAGTTGCATGTGGGTGCATGCATTTGCACATGCGTGCATGTACACACGTGCATGCGTGTGCAGCGGCGGCAGCTCTGGGACGGGGCTGTAGGTGCGAATGGGGTTGCTGGCCCGGTGGCACTGCAGGGTCTGAGCTGTGCACGGCCCCCGGCGGCTGCCACCCCCACACCGGGTCTCGGGTGCCAGGAGAGAACCCGGAGAGCCAGTGGCAAAGCATCTGCCCCTGCGACACGCACGAGGGATGCTCCAGCCTTCATTGCGCTGCAGCCCTTTGAAGCAGCTCCTGACCGCCAGCATTAATGATATCCACCCAATTAGCCGCTGCGAGCTCTGCCTAGCCCGAAGGATTAGCAAATGAAATCATCATCCCAAGGCATAAGCAGTTAACACCACTAATTAGTCATCGTGTGAATCCTAACCCAAACACTAACCCCGGCACAGGCAGCCGGCTGTGGCAGGGGGCCGCCGCTGCCCACCCGGCCGGGGCCTCCCTCGGCTCCCGGAGATGGGAGCCGTTTACGGAGAATTTGCCGGGCTCGAGGATACATTATTTTTACACGTTGCCATAGTTACTGATACCATGACAAAATTAAGCCTGAACCTTGCAGAAGAAATGGATCTGTCAGAAGCAATTATTTTAGCGAGCGCGTTGTTGATCCCGCCGCGCTGCCCACCCCGTGGCCGGCACCGAGGGCCCGAGCCCAACCGGGGCGATGGAGCTCCCCGCCGAAGGCTCTGCAAGGGTCACAGCCTGCTAATGGGTGCGTCACCGGGCTGAGGCACCGGGCAGGCTGCCAGAGCACCGGACTCGCCTGGCTGCACCATGTTGGGAGCCGCCGGCGCCGGCACGGCCCCTCTGCGCTGGCAGTGCCATTGGGCACGTCCGGGGCAAAAAAAAGCTCGCTGAGAGTGTGCTTTCAGCCTGTTCCATGGCTCCCTCCCGCAGCGCCTGCTTTCCCCATCCTCCTGTCTCTCTAAATATTTTTTCCTTTCCCTGCACTTCTCCTCAGAGGGACGCTTGTGCCAGGCTCGGGGCACTGCCAGCGCCGGGGCTGCTGCCAAGCACAGCCAAGCTTTAAGGTCGCTCCGTGCCGGGAGGAATGGGGAGCCCCGGGGACCCCCGCAGCGTCCTGCCCTCGCTGGCTGATGGGGATGCGCTGCACTATCCTTGGGAAAGGGAGTTCCCCAAAGGGTTTTCCCATCCTAAGCGGCAGCCCCCAGCTCTTTTCCCCAGACAAAACCCTCCAGAGCATTCCCAGGAGCGTGCACGGCTCACTGCGGGCATGATGCACATGTGGATGTTGGGGGGACCAGGACCATTCCAATGTGCCACCGACAGTTGATCCAACATGGAGAGCCCCGGGCATCCCCAGTGCAGGCGGGACACCCCTCCTGCCTGCCTTGGGACCCTCTCTCGGGTGCTGGCAGGACTAAGCACTGCAGCTGGATCCGCCCTCCCCGTGCCAGCTCAGGAGGGCGATTGTCCCTGAGCAATGTCCCGTCAAACACCGAAAGCACAAAGTGAGTCTTTCTTAAGCACTGGATGTTCCTGTTCGTCCCACAGTCCTGCAAATCCCTCTTTAATCATTGCCAGAGTCTTGGCCTCCACGACATCCTGCAGCGAAGGTCCACATGGGCCAAAGGAGTGCTGGGCACAAAGGATTTCCTTTGAAATGTGTTTGACACTTTCATTTTCACTGCCTGCCCTGCAGGGTAGAAGATAGAAGAGATGGGGAATGGCCGGAGGGCAGCCCCCAGTCTGCCCCACAGCCCCTCAGCTCCAGGGATGTAATGAAAATGATGCCAGGTCAGGCAGAGAGGTTCCCAGTAGCAATAGCTGCAATAGCACAACCTCCTACTAGACACCAGAGAATCCACAAGGACAAGCAGCATCCTCCAAGCACCTCCACCTCTCCTGAGCTTGAAGTCCTGGACCACAGCCCGGGGGTCCCGGTTCACTTCCCCATGGCCGCAGGGCCAGGCAGCGACATGGGCACGGTTGGGCAGCGCCTGGGAACCCACCGCCTCCCCAAACACCCTGGGGGGGTCCCGCAGGGCACCCCGGTGCCATGGGCTGGCTGTCCCGTAACGCAGCTTTCACTGGGGCTGTGCTTGGGGGGCTGGAAAAATCTCTGCTGTGCCGGCGAGAGCCCTCACTACATCAGGAACCCAGAGGGAGGATGAGGCTGGCAGCGAGGCTGAGGCACCAAAACAGTTCCTATGACAACCCCAAATCCCAGACCTGTTTATCCCCTTTAATAAAAATCCACAATAACCGTGAAACTGGGGAATAAGATTCAATAAGTAAGACGCAAAATAAATCAGGAACAGCTTAAAGCATGTCACCGTTTTACTTCGGCTCCGTTCCTTGCTTTCCAAGGAAAAGCCCGAGAAATGAGGAGCTGCGAAGGGGCGAGCTGGCGGGTTTGGAATTGCTGGGTTCAGGGTCTGGCCGTGCAGCATCCCAGGGCTTCGCCCTCCGGTTCCCTCTCCCGGCAGGAGCGCAGGCCCGGGGCAGTCAGCGGGCACAGGCGAGACCCGCGTGGTGTTTCTTGGGGACAATCAAAGTGTCTCTGAGACCCTCTCGCCCTTTCCAACCCCCTCAAAGCTCCCCAGCTGTTCCTCCAACTCCTCATGCTGCACCCCATCAGTGTCCTGGCACAGCACCCCCATGGCATCGCCTGGTCCCCATGGCATCGTGGGGTCCCCATGGCATCACCAGGTGCCTGTGGCATCGTGGGGACCCTGTGGGGTCCCTGTGGCATCGGATGCTCTTGGACCCGTGGCTGTTTGGCTAATGCCGATGTGCAAAGGGACCAGCCTGTCTCTCCCTGGGGATGGGCTTGTGGCCACCACGGTCTCACAGTGGCAAGGACAGGGATGGAGACGGGGATGGGGACGGAGCAGGAGCGCAAGGGCATCTTGGACAGAGACAGCCACAAACCGGGGCCTTGGCTGGAGCTGCTGCCCCGTCAGCTGCTGGTGGGGACAAGCTGGAGTGATGCCTGCTCCTGGGAGACATGATGGCCCCTGGGCACCCATCCCTGTGAGAGGTACTCTCGGCGTGTGTGGGGTCCCTGCTTCCCACCGCGGAGCTGGAGCATTCCAGGGCAGGGCACGAGGCATTTATGCCCATCTCTCCCCTTTTCTCCTTGCTCAGCCCTGGCTCCAGCACAAGCTCAGCTTTGTCCCGCTCCCCTGCGAGCACTGCCAGCCCTCTCCTGTCCCCCAGGACACCAGGGAGATGCCCACATCCCCCTGCTTCAGCCAGCCCCACGTGCTAGCTGAGACCATACTCTTCCTCAGCATTAATTAAATCATTGCTCCCCCTCCCCTTGCTGCTGGGGCCAGCCTCCTCCATCAGTCGTGCTCTCTGGACTAGTTGCTCTCTGTTATTCCATGTTTTCCATCAGAAGCTGATGCTCCCCATTGGCTCTTGGCACAGCCCACACCTCCCATGCTGGCTCCCCGGCACGGCGCGGCACGGCACGCGTTGCTGCCCCAGCAGGCCCTGCCAGGCCTGTCGCCTCAGCACCTCCAGGAAGCCATTTCCCAGCTCCCGGGACTGGGAGCGGAGCAGATGCTGGGGTACCCCCCGAGCATCCCCTGGCCTTTCCCTGGCTCCTGCTTTCTGCCTCTCCCCAGGGTGGGGGTCCATGCGGGCCCTCCCCACGGCACAGCCCAGCTCAGCCTCTCCTTAACCCTGTTGCTCAGCTTTGCCATCCCACGACGTCCTGGCACCGGGCTGGTGGGGAGCAGGAGCACAACCCTGCACCGCGTTCCCCTGGCTCACAGACCGTGCAGAGGAAAAGCCCAGCTAAACCCCCCGCACCACCACCCACATGCCGGGAGCTTCTCGCCGTGGTGGGGGCCACTGCCAGGCCCGTTTGCCAGGCCTGATCCACCCTGCTGCACCCTTGCCCCGGCACGGCATCGCCCCGGGGTGTCCATGCACAGGGTCCGGCGCTGGGACACAGCCCAAACCCTGGCTGGAGCTGGCATGTCCCCTCCCTGGCTGGGACGCCGAGGCTCTCCCCACCACCCATCCAACCACCACCTCTGCTCCGCACCGCGGCGAATCTGCCTTTGCCCAGCCCCAGCTGCAGGCAGGAGCCCGGCAGGTACCGGCCCCAGCATCGCCCAGCACCCGCAGCAGCCATTGCAGCTCTTGACCTGGCACAAGCACCCACCTTTCTCACTCGAGCACCCAGTGGGCGACTCAGCGGGACGTGACACCCAGCAGACGAGCAGTAAATCCCCGACCCCAGCATCGCCCGGAGCTGCCCCCCAAGAAAGCGCAGCCCCCCGAGCGAGGTGCTCCCCGGCACGCTCCTACCTTGTGTCTGCGCTCGGGCACTTGTTTGTGCTTTCACTGCCGGCACACCCCAGGCTGGTGGCTTAAAGGATTTTCCTATAATAACTACCAAATCCCTCCCCTGGGCAGTAAGCTGCAGACCTGGGCCCTTTCCTAGGTACAGAGTGCTCCACGGTGCTCTGCTTGCTCGCTGCTTTGCATATGCTTGTATCAAATTGGATTTCCCCGTTCCTGACCCAGCCCAGTGCTTAAAAAGCCCTAAATCCCCTTGAATTTAATTTCCCCTTGTCTGCGAGGTCTATCCCCAGTTTCAGTCTTACCCACATATTTTACATACTCCTGCTCGCAATCCTGACGTGAGCTTTCCGTGAGCTTCAGTGTCCTCCCTGCACAGAAGCTGAGCAACCCGTGTCCCGCTCAGAACAGCCACCGCCTCGGCCGGGAGATGAGCTGCTGCCTGGTACGGCCGTGGCTCCACTCAGGACCCGGTGCTGCCGGAGGCTTCACCCCGGCACCCCCACTCCACGGCACCTCGCTGCCTCTGGGGCTGGTGCAGAGGGGGCCAGGCTGGGGATGGGTGTTGGGGGCGGTGGCGATGGACCCCTGCCCTGGTAAACTCCCCCCGCCGCCTTGCCCATGGGGTGCTGAGCGCCCCTGAGAAAGAAATGACACAAAACTGTCCCCAGGGCACGTCCCCCAGAGCAGGGGATGCTTATTCAGTCATGCAAATGAATTTCAGTAGCGGCTCCTCTACCCCCGTAACAATTCTCTCCCCAAGAGGATCTCTGCTGGCAAGCAAGGCTCCCCTGGGTACGTACACACACGCTGCTATTTCATGCTGTCTTGTTTCACTTCTCTTTTTTGATTTCATAGTAAAAAGTAGATAAAGTTGGAAACCGGCAACCGCAGCAGCTTTCAAGGTTACAGGCAGCAGCAGCGGCAGAAACAGCAGGTTCCTCTGCCTGAAAAGCGTGTTTTGCCCTTAGCCCGTGCCCACGAAGAGGGGGTGTTAGCTGGTGGCGGCACACGGCGCGGTGGGAGCGCCTGCTGCCACAGGTGGGTGCGTGCTGGCGCGTTGTGCCGGGGTGCACCCAGGTGCTGCAGGGGTGCCCGGCGTGGAACGTACACTCTGCGGTTTCCTGCCACTGCCACGCTCCGTCCTCGGCCGCCGGCCTGCTGCCCTCGGAGGTGGGCACTGAGCACGTGTGCACGGAGCAGGAGACGTGCATGGAGCAGATGTGCACAAAGCAGATGTGCGCAAAGCAGATGTGCGCAAGCTGCTTCTGAATGGAGCAAGGGATGAGCACGGAGTAGGAGACTTGCACGGAACAGGGGTTGTGCGTGGAGCAGATGTGCATAGACTGGCTGGGGACGGAGCAGGAGATGTGTGCAGATTGGGGAGAAGGGGTGGAAGGGCAGGCAGGCTGGTGCCAGTTGCCCTGATTTTAACACAGCATCAGGAGCCCCGTTCCCAAATCCCGGTTCTTTCGGGAGGGCAGGGAAAGCCAGGCAAGGGCTGGTTCTTGGCCCATGAGCTGCAGCAAGGTGGCTGCCCCACGTGTGGTGAGAAGATGCAGGTTTGGTGGGAGCCCGGCGGCCGCCCTGCCCGGGGGAGCTGCCCGGCGGCACGGTGGGAGGTGGGAGCTGCCCGTGGGGCTCAGCACCAGCCTGGCAGCAGCACAGGGTGAGCTGGCACGGGGCTGCAGAGGGCACGTGTCTCCCGAGGACCCCACGGGACCAGCACTATTGCTCTTGCTCTGAACACAGAGGGACCGGACGGCACAGCTGCTTGCTGGCTTTAATGAGGACGGGTTTGGTACGGTGACAAGATAACGCAAATGACAGACCTGCTGAGCCAGGAAAGTGCCAGCGGTGGCCCGTGCTGGTGGAGGCAGGCGTGCGTGAAGTCCTCCTGGTGTAATCGGCACCGAACAGCTTGCACGAGGCAGAGGTGCTCAGCCTCGTGGCTTGATCCCATGTTCAAGATGGCTGCTGGGTCCTGGGAGAGCTGCTGCTGAGCCCTGGCACAGCGGGTCCGGCCCTGAGCCTCACCCAGCACCGCTGCGGAGACGGGAATGAATTAGGGGAACTTTGCCAGCTCCGAGCACAGGGTGCTGACCTTGGGCCAGGGCATGCCATGCAAACAGATCCACTTCTTTTTTGTGCCCTGCAGAAATGTCCCTGCTTCCTCCCCTGAAACGGGCTCTTCGGCCTTGCAGGCTGCGGTGCCACACATCACTTGGCAGCTACCCTGATGCTGGCGTACTCGGAGCAGGCTGCGCCGGGGCTCCTGCTGTGCCGCGGGGCTGCGGGCAGGGGCTGGAGATCGGCATAGTGGATGTCATTGTCCTCCTTGCTGCTTTGCTGCAGAAGTGCACACAAATGGTGAATGCTGTCACAAGAAAAATCTTGCAAAAATAACCCTAACGGCAGGTTCCAAGCCGGGACGGCGGTGCCATGGCTGCACAGATGGCCCCGCGCTGTGGTGCGGAGAGCGCTGGGACAGCGTGCAGGCAGCTGCTGCTCACCCAGTGCCCACCCTGGCCCCGGAGTCTTGCAGAGTCCCTGCAAGCCAGGGCACTGGCATGGAATGCTCTTCCCCATACTCACAGCTCACTCTTACCTGGCTGGGCAGATGTGAGGTCTCTGCATCCAGGATTTCGCCGCTGCGGGGGGAAGGACGGCCGTTAGAGCTAAAGGAAGCCGGGTCATCTCCCCACTCCACTGAGCGTGGCTCTCTTCCATTCCCCTCCCAAATTTTAGCCGAGCTTTGTGGCACATGGCCACACACGACGCCCATACTGAAGGCAGAGAAGAGGGACAACGTGCTGTCTGACTGCCTGGGCTGGGCTCAGACACCACAGTGAGGGGCTGCAGGGAGCTCCCCACCACGTGCTCCTGTGAAACGCAGAGAGAAGTGACGCAGCGCAGCGATGAGCCTGCGAGGAAAGGACTTTTGGGGGGGATAATCACTGCTCCAGAGGGAGAGGAAACCAGGATAAAGCAGGTGGATAAGGCAGTTCGCTCGTCTCGGGGTGTAGAAGGAAGAGATGGTGGGTACAAACCTGGGGGTGCCGGGAGTCCCTGCACAGCACCGCAAAGGGGTGGGCAAGAAGCTGCCCACGGCCGCCAGCCTGGCCAGGCACTGGCTCTCTGCCTCGCCTCTGCGCATCCTCCTGTACATGCAAAGGGTGACGAAGAGGCCGAGGAGGAGGAGGGAGCAGAGCACTACAGCTGCAGCCACCATGCTGGGAACCAGGGCTCTATCTGTGGAGATACAAGGCAGAGCAGGGAGAGGGTGGTGGGCATGGGGCAGCGTGGGACCCCACTGCAGGCAGGATGGGGGCCGTGGGATGGGGTCCCTGGGGAGCAGCGTCCCGCTGGGCTGTACTCACCGTGCAGGGACACCACCGTGCCCTTTCCACGCCGAAACACATCAAGACCGCCCACCGATTTGTGGAACTTCACGCAGTAATAGGTGCCGGCATCCTCGGGGCGAACATCCTTGATGCGGATGCTGAAGTCTGTGTTGGACTTACTCACTACCCTCGTCACGCGGGGGAAGTCGCCCGTCTGGTCATAAACGGTCTCGTTCCCACTGCCCCAGCCCTTCAGCCACTTCACAGGGCCAGGGAGACTGGATCTGGACATGGTGCAGGTCAGGGTGAGCGTCTCCCCCGCTGTCACCGACACCTTGTCCTGGGGCTGCTGCAGCTCGAAGTCTGGACTCGTCTGGGCACCCGCACCTGGGCACAGCGACAGGAGGGTTTGGGGCTGAGCGACGGAGCGAGCCGAGGCCCTTGCTCCACTCACCCCGAGCGGCACGGGCAGAGCAGCTCCAGCTCGCTCTGAGTTTGCGGCAGCTTAGCTGAGAAATATCCCTGGATACGGCAGAGACAAACCGCAGGCGCTGGGAGCGGCGGGAGCTGGGTTCAAAATGAACAAGGAGCAAATTTGCATCCCCTGTTCTGTCTTTAACAGGAGGTGCTGCGAGTGCTCCAGATCCAGAGAGGTACAGAGGGAGCCAAGGGGAATTCCTGGCAGGAAAAACTCCCGAGTGCTGTGAAGCATTAACGCCCCGGCTCTGTACAACAGGAGCCAAGATTACTGGCGCTCTGCGAGGAAGCGGGGTTCACGGCCTGGGGCTGTGCGCAGCCGGCCAGGAGCCAGCTCTGAGCGGGGATGTGCAGCCCTGGAGCTGAACGCA
>VYZV01042750.1:19114-29833 GCA_013401275.1 Pandion haliaetus
ACCGTCAGCCACGTTTTTTTCATTGTTTTGGTTTGTTGTTTTTTTTCTGTAAATACACATGTGCAACTAGTTTTCAGAGGTTATTTTCAAAGGATTGTGTAGTAGGGGTAACTGGATCATTTTTTAAAAACAATACTTGAATTGCCTGTGGTATTTTCCAGTGTTGGAACATGAACTTTATTTCATGACAGGATTGAAAGAATGTTTTCCCAGACTTTGCTCTTCATTCCTTATCTAGAGGATTATTTTGTCTTCCTACTATCTGATTACTTTAAACTTTGCATCTTGGCAGCTGAGCTTCCTGAAATCAGCTGTAAAGTCAGATAAACATTACTTCTAATGCCAAGGTAATACAGATGGTTAAATTAAACCACATAATGCACTGATGAGCTTTCTCCTTGAGATTAGCCCTCAGCAGGGACCTTCTGCTCTGGAGAACAGTGCTACCGTATTGTTTATAAGCAGTTTAGCAACACTGCTTCTAAACACTCTTGCACAAAACACTATGCAAGAGATTTACTTTCTAGCACAAATACTAAAGCTAAGTATGCAATAATACTTAATTATATAGTAGTTTTTTATTGACTACATTTTATGACTGTAAGTAGGTACAGAGAGGAAGCTTAGGAAACATTAGATGCCCTAACCTTTGAAATCTTTACTCCAAATTATACAGGAGCTTGATGTGTATAACAAAGCACAATGCACATGCATCACAATTATAATTGTAATATAAATTTTAAAAGCTCCTGTACAGTAAGTAGGCCTTTAGTAAGTATAGAAGCTTTTGAAACAAGAATCTTGGACTTTTCTCAGCTTGATTAGATTACACTTTCACGCACTAATTCATACAGTTGCAGCCCTTTGCCCATTCCATCCATTAAATCAGTTCAATTCTATTTACTGTTTCATTAAAAATATGGAATGCTCTTTGGAAGAGCAAACTGCTAGGCTAAGGAAAATATGTAAGAGGGGGAAAGGTTGTAAGATAAATTGTTTTGGTTAGATATTTTTCTGAAAGAATTCTGCTCACCAATCTTCCACAAATGATACAGTAGTAACAATGCAGTGAAAAAGTCAGACAGAGAGAATAATCTGTGACAACAAGCTTTTCTGTTAAAGCCTGCTTAGTTTAAAAAAACTCATGTAGAATTTTTGTAGAAGTGTTTCTATACAGTGGTCAAAATCATTATTGTACTCTTGGTTAGAAAAGAGAACTTGAGCCCTAATGACGAAATTTATGACAGCAGCATAAGGGCAAATATTTGCAAGAAACAAGGAAAATAATGCAATCTTATAAACTGTAGTTTTTATCTGTGATTGTTATTAGTACGGCTGAGGTGACCATGAGGAAGCAAAGATCTATATTCCACTTAGGGAACAGAACCTGGAAAAAAGTTTGGTTTACCTTCAGCAAGCGCTCAACTAGGCAATTTTCTGAAATGGAAGGTCCTATACTCCAGTTCCAAGAGCTGCACAGATATATGCAATGTCCTGCCCAGTCAACAGCAGTGAAGTCTTTTGCTTTCTCCCCTCTGGCAATACAAATTATACTGTTTGCCATGCATATATGGAGTACAGACGAATTGATTTTAATACTTGTCATTCGGACATTCCTTGCCTTTTTATGGAGACTTTGAAGCATTGCATAACAATAAAATATGAGATACCTTCAAATGGTTATCACTCTTCAGTAGGGAAGACGAACTATGGCTAAAACAGATTGCATCTGGCTGCATAATTCTGATGTGCCCAACCTTCTTAACAGGACACAGAACAAAAAACAAATTATACACCTCTGGTAAGTCTAGGGTTCCTGGTTAGCACTAAAACTTTAAAAAAAATTACTGTCTGGTGTGAGTGACTGGTCTGTGGAAATGGCTTTAGGGATATACAGTGGTCCCTCAAAAGTATCACACAGTGTCCTCTGCAGCATCTAAATCACAACACACAATTCATTTCAAGGTGGGTCCATGTTGTTCCAGATCAACATATGAAGGTCTTGGCCACATACTTACATTTTATGTTATTCATGTATTGTCATAATCCTCTTACAAGACTCCTCTGTTTACCTTGCGCACATAGACCTTTGCCACATGAAAGGTTCAGCTCTTCCAATTTGGGCTCTTTCATCTGCCCCCATTACAAACTTCTTTCTCTGTCTCCCTGACCAGAATGGCACTGGTATCTTTCCAAGAGCCCTCACATACACAGAGAGGAGAACAGAAAGCAAGATCTCCCCAGAAGACAAATTCTGCTAGCAGAATTTATTTGTCAAATATATTCAGTACTTACCGCCTTTGTTTCAGTGTGAAGATTCAACTAAGTTGTCAAACTTGTATCATAAATGACAGTGTCTGCCTTTACAAAAAGTCTGGCATTTTATGTAATGGCACTGTTTATTCAAGCCAAATATATGTCAGGTTTCAAGACTACTTTATAATTATAACTTGTTTCAGTGGAAGCAGAAGACTTAAGAGAAAAGATGCACGTATGTGGGAGTCTGTAGACACTTTAAGGCAAATGGCAATCAAAAGGCTGCTTGAAGAACATAAATGCCATACTTCATTCTTGGTTTGGTCTCCCTGGTTCTTTTCTTTAATAAAGTTACACTTCTCATTCACTTAAGTGCAGGACTAAACTCCATCAGTACTGCTGTTAGCTGTTAGTCCACATATTTGTTTTCCTGAGCCTCCCAAACCCTCCTCCCCAAAACCAAGGTAAAAAAAAAACCCAAAACCTCCCTGCCTTTTCTATACAGTTGTGCAGGTTGTTTCCATTATGTTTAGGACCAAAAATTTCAGGAAATCTGGCAAAAACAAAGCATGTAAAATGGACCAAACAGCCTCCTTAGATAAAAAGAGACAGATTTCTGAACAAAGGGGAAGTGTAGTAAATTTTATCTCTTTTGACTGTAATAAAACATTTGATATGCTGCCACATAGCAAGAGATTAGATAAGCTACAGGAGAATTAAATTGTTAAAGAAAGTCAAAACAACCACATGAAAGGGTGGTTAGGAATAAAAATGCATCAGACAAGAGGGAGGTTACCAGCATATTTCCTCAGCTATCATTCTGAAGGCCAGTCTTATTCCACGGCTTCATTATTTGCCTTAATGTAAAAAACTGTTCCAGTAACAGCAGTCATATTTGTCAATGACGGATTTTTTGAAAAGCACCACCAGTCAAACACAGAAATACCTCGATGACTTATCCATGGCAGTCAACAGAAGAAAGATCATTTCATAGTACAAAAGGCAAGATCATACACTCAACAGTTGTTAAATGACAAAGGGAATCAGATGATAAGACTATATGCGACCAAGTCCTAGGATGTATCAGGAAATACACTGCCAGGAGATAAAGTAATTTTGGAATTTTGTAGCAGTAACCTGTGGTCTTTAACCATTTATGTTTTAAAAAAAAAAGGAAAAAAAGATTTGCTTCTTGTAGGGTAAGCACAGAGAAGGGCTGTTGAGGGAGAAAGAAGTTTGAAGAGGAAGGCTAGATTAACTTCCAGCTGTCACTTACTAATAACACAAACAGGATAAACCTTATCTCATCTAAAGGCTGGCATCAAAACA
This sequence comes from Pandion haliaetus, assembly GCA_013401275.1. Classification (NCBI taxonomy): domain Eukaryota; kingdom Metazoa; phylum Chordata; class Aves; order Accipitriformes; family Pandionidae; genus Pandion; species Pandion haliaetus. The sequence continues at coordinate 22,700 of VYZV01042750.1, forward strand.
AGAACAAATAGGTCAACAAGGCCATGAATAAATTTAGACTAGAACTGAGGATAATAATTGCTAACCACTTCAAGCAAAATACTGAGCTGCTTTTAGAGTGATTATCAATACACTTAAGGAAGGGTCATAATACAGTACTTTAAATAAGGAGGAAGTAGATAGAGCAATGCAGAAGACACCTTCCATGCTTTCAATGAATGCTAGTACCCTATTGGTTTCAGGACAGACCACTGGGCCAACAAGCATAAGGGCATAAACAGCCTTCAGAATGAAAGCCGGGCCCTTTTGATTTCATATTTGAACTGTGGAACTTATGTTTTGACAAGGAGAGGTAATGCCAGTCTCAAATGTTAAAAAACAGAAAAAAAACCATATTGCTTAAAATTTTTGTTCTCACAGGAACTGAAATCAAGTCAGCAATGTTTTTGTTAACACTTTCATAAAACTATAGTTTTTTCTCATACAAGTCAACACTGGAATTAGTTGAGGTTTTGTGCACATTAAACAAGCTCTCAGTAGCTGATCTCCTCTAGCAGGCTTCTGAAGGACATCTCTAATCATAACAAGCATTCACTTAAATTAAGCTTCCAAACAGGCCAAAACATGCTTGTGCAAGTGATCTCTTGAGCCTAAGCTGAATCACAGGGTAGTTGTTAAAAGGACAAACAGCTACAGATTTGCTAAAGCCTGATTGCACAGTTATAGTGAACTGGGAAATGATAAGAAATTTTCTAAGTCACCTCTAGATTGTTACTGGGTGCACCCATGACCAGGTGAGAAGTCTAGACTGCATTTTTCACACCCCTGTGTGTCAGCCCTTGTTCTCTTGGGATATCTAGAATAGCTCCAGGCATTCAAGGGCAATACCACGATTAGCATATATGACAAAGGGAAGTTTTATACAATGTAGACTGTATAGTCACATAGTCTAACTATATTAGAAAATAAAGTATAACCAAATCCAGAAATGGCAAGTAATTTTTAGATTTCTGTCTTGTGAGTGTTTAGGTCTTATTATGAATTGCCTGGTCACCAACATACCAGTCTTACACTTCACTTCCATATACCATCCTGGTTGAGCAAAAGCAACCCAACTAACTTGTAGTATCACACTAAGTATGCAGCTAAAGAGGAATCAGAATTCTTCAAGTGTCATGGCAGGAAGACTTTGTGGAGATGACAGCACACAAACAATAACCCATGCTATTTACGTTAAATCAAAAGTTGCCATGGCCACACACAGAACTTCATGAAATCAGTCATTATCATCTGAGAAAACAACCTCCAGCCTAGTAGAAAACATAATGAAGCTCTGTGGAACTCCAGCGCCTGTCAAGCACTCTTAAGAAGAAAACATCAGAAAAAATGATGGGCAAAAGGCTTTGAAATCCTATTCTGCACATGGGGCCCCTTGAAACCCAGGAGACTAATACTTGTTCCCCCATGCAGGTTAGCCAGACCATCTTCAGCTTCTGTCCTCTTTCTGAGGACTCTGTTCAAGGCTTACTTGCAGGCAGAAGATTTTCTTCAACAAGGCTGAAACAAAATGATTTATTACTACAGGCTTGTCCTGGTTTCAGCTGGGATGGAGCTGATTTTCTTCCTAGTAGCTGGTATAGTGTTATGTTTTGGATTTAGTATGAGAATAATGTTGCTAACACACTGATGTTTTCAGCTGTTTCTAAGTAGCGTTTAGACTAAGTCAAGGATTTTTCAGCTTCTGATGCCCAGCCAGCAAGAAGGCTGGAGGGGCACAAGAAGTTGGGAGGGGACGCAGCCAGGGTAGCTGGCCCAAAGTGGCCAACATGGTATTCCATACCATGGGATGTCATGCCCAGGATATAAACTGGAGCAGTTGGCTGGGGAAGCAGATCGCTGCTCAGGAACTAACTGGGCATCAGTTGGCAGGTGGTGAGCAATTGCACTGTGCATCACTTGTTTTGTATATTCAATCCTTTTATTATTATTATTGTCATTTTAGTATTGTTATTACTATCATTATTCGTTTCTTCCTTTCTGTTCTATTAAACTGTTCTTATCTCAACCCATGAGTTTTACTTTTTTTCCGATTCTCTCCCCCATCCCACTGGGTGGGGGTAAGTAAGTGAGCGGCTGCGTGGTGCTTAGTTGCTGGCTGTGGTTAAACCACAACAAGGCTGTAATCTAACCTTGTATGTCTATGCTTGTTCATCAGTTCTCATGTGATACTGTCAAATGAAATTACACTTGAATGGAAATTTCTATGTAATATGCAAAAGCAATCAGATTTACATTTCTGCACTGCATACACTCAATTAAGATTCATTTTAACATAACTGAAGAGTCTAAATATTTGACTTAATGTATTGAGTCCTTTTTTTATTATAAAATTTTTGTTTCTAAGTCCACCTGCTGCATAGGTAGACTGTAAGCTGTAAACATTTATACATGTCTAAACTGTGTGTTTCTCTACAACAGTAATGAAAGTTTTCAATATTTTATTGCTAATGTTCTCCAGACATGTCCCACAATAAGTCTGGCAAGTGCATGACTATGTTAAACAAAAATTTTAGCCCTCTTTGTTCAGAGAAAAAAGAATGGTGATGAGACATGCCCTTCGAAAAGATTAATTTTTTATGTTTCTTTTCTCTCCCAAAAGCTATAGTAATTTTTTTTAAAGGGCAGACTTAACTGTATGTTCAGAACAGATTTATTGGATTTTTTTTCCTTCTGTTGTTGGCTTTTGCTGACAGCTTCCAGGCATTTGCTGATGGTGAATTTTGTAATAAGTATTTCTAAGGCTACAAATGAAATACTAACCACAGCATATATAAAGAGTGACTTTTTATTTAAGCACTTCTTTTTAATTAAGTCCTATATACTTCTGTAACATTGTCCTGGTTTCAGCTGGGATAGAGTTAATTTGCTTCCTGGTAGCTGGTATAGTGTTATGGTTTGGGTTTAGCATGAGAATAATGTTGCTAACACACTGATGTTTTCAGCTGTTTCTAAGTAGCGTTCAGACTAAGTCAAGGATTTTTCAGCTTCTTGTGACCAGCCAGCAAGAAGGCTGGAGAGACACAAGAAGTTGGGAGGGGACACAGCCAGGGCAGCTGACCCAAAGTGGCCAACATGGTATTCCATACCATGGGATGTCATGCCAAGTATATAAACTGGGAGCAGTTGGCTGGGAGGGGCAGATCGCTGCTCAGGAACTAACTGGACATCGGTCGGCGACTAGTGAGCAACTGCATTGTGCATCACTTGTTTTGTATACTCTAATTCTTTTATTAGTATTGTATTATTATCATCATCATCATTATTATTTTCTTCCTTTCTCTCCTATTAAACTGTCTTTAACTCAACTCACGTGTTTCACTTTTTTTCCGATTCTCTCCCCCATCCCACTGGGTGTGTGGGGGGAGTGAGTGAGCGGTTGCATGGAGCTTAATTACTGCCTGGGCTTAAACCACAACAAACAGCTATACACTTCAAATGTACTGAGTATTTAAGAACTCCACAAAAATCCTCTTTGGATTTTTATGTTTTAAAATATATTCCGATGATTACTCCCTTTCCCAATTCCATCTTGCTTCTGTTAAGTTACCAATTTAGCAATTCAATTCTGACCTCCCTTGCACTCAAAGAAGGCAAATGATTAGGCCAGAACTTCCAACTTCTCACATTCCTGGTACCATGTCGAAGCAGGCAAAGAAAAAGCAAATGGTCATCTGCACAAAAACATTTCTAAAAGCAACCTGAAAATAGTGAATGGTGCTTGTCTTGATCTAAACTAACTGAAATGATGACTATAAACCTTATCTCTCAGAGCAAGTCTTAAGAAATCAAAAGAGCAGGCTCAGGTTGCCTACATTACTGCAACAGAGCTTCAAAAAAATCTTGGTTTTTGGAAAAAGACTTTTACAATGTCCTATTTCTTCCAGATCACCATCAGCCCTCCAGGAGTTTGAGAGTAAACAATAGAATGTATTTCTTAATATATCAAGTCACTCCTTAAAATTCAGTTTGGGAAAGAACAAAAGGTTCCTTCTTCAGTGAGAACTGTGTCTTTCCAGACTTCAACACTGTTGATCCTTAAACATAATCAGTCATATCAGAGATTTCTTAGTGGCATACTTCTGGTATAAACAAAGAAGATGTTCCATTTTGAAAGACTTTGTGTGATGAAAGAATTTCTTACTACCAGGACACAATTTGACCTCCATATATTTCTTAATTATTTGCAAATTGCTACTATGCGAGGTTACTTAGCATATAGTCTTAAAACAGTTTCAAACACATACCTTTGTGACATTACCATTTATCTGTATTTCAGGTATTTTGAGTATTTCTCCAATGTCCTGGGAAGTATATCCACTTTGTTTGCTCTATGTAAGAAGATGGACAATTATCAGTGTCTAAAAGTATGCTGACGACTGCACAAAGATTTTATTTAAATGTGAAAAGCAATTGTATCCATCAGAGGTGAAAAAGTCAAGAAGGAAACACGGTAAGTTTTTCAACAAAGTTTAGAAATTTCTTCCTTTTTGCTTTGAACTCCACATATACTATCTTGTCCAAATATGCTTAGAAATTCACTAGGTTCTCTACTGCACCTGTGAAAACTTGTTACTTCATTGCTTGCATGTATGAGAAAGTCATAGTAGCGTTTTCTTCGACTGTGCAATACTCATATTTTATCGAATGCAGAGGTCTTACACAGTTATCTAAAATAAAATTAAAAAAAAATTGTATTTATACACAAAAAGCTCATCTCAAAATGAAGTCTTGTTCATTTACCTCTATGGCTTCCTTTGGAAAAAAATTCCATCCATACTGACAAGTAACTCTGGATAATCTATAAAGATCATATTCCACTTCTTAAAGCAGTAAGGCTTTGCCAATGCCACACCATGACAAAAGAGTCTGCCTTAAAACCACAGTAATATGGGGGACTGTGTTTAGTACAAACTCTTCTATGTAGAAATCTGGGAATCCTCTAGGTGGATTGGTTCCTTAATTAATTCATTAATTCAACTACAGCTTTTGTGGCAAAGTCCTGTCCTGGACTGTGAATTTTTCAAGAAGAAAACAGTTATGCACTATATACCACATGTACAAGCCCAGAGCAGTCCAAGTGCATCAGAAGCCAGACATACCATGCATGCTCAAGCCAGCTTTGCAAACTTTTGTTTTCTAGACGTATCAGATCTACTGTGTATGTGCTAGATTTCTCACCTGCACATGTACACCAGACATACCTCGATTTCTGAATATTCAACAGTACATTTGGAAATATAGCTGTGGGATATCATGAAAATACCAGAAAAATCATCAAAGCGCATTGAACAAGGGCAGGTGGAGGCAAATGGAGGACTTAAAATGCCCAGATACATGTTAGCTATGCTTCCCATATCCACTTCATTATGCACTGAATCAGCTGTGTATCTATTGCCAGCCCTTAACACCAATGTTAAGAGTGTTGTGTGCACAAATACACATGTATCACACTAGCAATGCAACGGTTGATTCCAGCAGAATCAGCATTTTAGCAGTTGATTTTCCTCATAAAATTTGAGACTTATCACCTCCTTCCCTATCTGACACCAAAACAATGATTTCTAGTTAAGGGCAACATCAAAATCCAGAGGCCTGGCAATTACAGCAGCTGAAGTTCTGGCATTAATAAATGAATTAAGAAAATGCTTATGGATTTTCACACAATGAATTTGAGACCCTATTCCCAGTGTACTAGATCTGATTATAAAGGTATAGGCATCTCATCTAGTCAGATTACTGAAAGAGTGAAATATCCTCAACTTTCTTAATTTGACTTGAAGCATTCCTTCCATCAGGACGCATTCTGCAATGAGATATGCAGCTGTTAGTGGAACACACACCCCAGGCACTAGCAATAAACTGTGATCTCCCTAGCTGCCTATGATGACAACATCATACTCAGCAAGGTCATTAGCACAGGAGCCACAATTAGCTATAGCTTTGTAGTGCCATATTATTAAGTGGAGAAAAATACTCTTATAAGACTGCATGATTTCATTTTTTTAGAGTCACTGCCTCCAGGAAATCAAAACTATTTTAACCTTTATGCAAATGGCATACACCTGATATTTGAACCATGAGACTAAAGATTACCCTCAAAATCATGATATTAAATAAAATGAGCTATTAGACTAATTCTATCAGAGACTATCTAAGTCTCTGTCCAGGTATCAGAAAAAGGTCTAGGAAATGTCCTTATACAAATTTGCCATGACATTCTTTTAACCTTTGCCAGAAGTTTAAAGAAAAAAAGAAACAGCCAAACAGACACCCATATTTGGACAGGCACCTTTGTTAAGCCTTGCCTCTAGTTTCAACATTAAATGGTTTGTTTTATGCCACAAGACCCCTGACTATCTAGAGGAGTACCAGATACTTTTACCAGCCCTTCAACACCAGCAGGCTGGGTCTGAGACAACTGTAAGCTCCAGCCCATGCTCTAACTCGTCTGACTCAGAAAGAGCTAGGTAACAGTCTGGGCATCATAATATTAACTATCCTGCTGTTTCTAAGAAGACAAAACACAGGAAGAAAGGCTGTGGGAACCAAACGAAAATAGTGGGTAGGAGATATGGAATCAACTGTGGTGCAGAATCATTGCTTCACGCATCCTGTACTTGTCTGTAGATCTAAAACCCAATGAAAAGGTGGGATGAGCCCATCAATGCTTTTCAGTATAATAATACTTCTGCTCATTCTCCAAAAATAGTGCAGTATAAACACATCCCTATGACTCAACTTTCAAAAAGACTTTACATATATATATATATACACACTCATATATGTATATATAAAAATTGGAGTGGGAAGAGAAAAATATGCACAGAGATGGTAGTCTCAGTGTTGCAGAAAGTCTCTGTTCGAGGGAAAGAACAGCATAGTTAAAACATGCAAAAAGGACAGTCCAGGGAAGACACACAGAGATAAACCTCTGACTTCCAAGAAAAATCTGACATCTTTAGATACTATTAACTCCTAAAAAGGGAGGAGTGAGGCTGGTGGAGGTTCAGACAGTCCCACACCTGATGAAACAGGAAAAGTGGGACAAAGAGGTGCTTATGATGGGCAAAGAGAAGCCTAAGGATATTTTGGTGA
>VYZV01042750.1:30355-40925 GCA_013401275.1 Pandion haliaetus
CTGGACCACCATTTAATAATGTTGTGCACTGCAATACACGTATTGTATTCTGCATTTACTTAATTACTGAGCTTAGATTTTCACCAACTCATTCTGCAGACTGAGTAGTGCCACCCTACTTGGAATGTTAACTGGCACCTATACAGTCACACTCTAGCACTGACATAGGGACAAATCATTACTGCTCTACTTGCATCATAACTCAACTGATGCAACAGTATGAAACAGGACATCCCTGAAGTCCTCTCAGCACCTCAGAAAAATAACCATCAGGGAGTTTTAGTAAGGTTGTCAAATCTACTGACAGAAAAAAATCATACCTAAGGGACTTGCCTTCTTAATGGCTTGTATTAATTCATTTTAAGACTGTGACCTTTTAAAAGCTTTCTAGTATCCCTAGACTTTTACATTCTTATATTTAAAGGTTTTATATGCTCAGTATCAGGGCACATTCCACCAACTTCAAATGCATTGTGTCAGGAATGAATTTGAGCCTTTGTAGTCCTGATCCACACAGGCTGAAGGCTTGATTTCTGATTGTGTTTTCATGCAACACAATATCTGTGTTCTTCTGTTGTCAATGTAAATGATTGACAACTGTCTTTTAATATCAGCTTTTTTAGATACTAAAATAACTCTAATACCTAAGCATTAGGGAAATATTTTCTTCAAACTAAAATGCATATCTAAAATCAAAAGGCCACCATCTCCAGAACAGTTACATTGAATCAAATCCAGCCCTGTCACAATTTTGGTAATTGAATGGGAGAACAAATATGCTCATCTTTGTGAGGTGAACCTCACTGCCTCCACCTTCACTGCTAAGCTCATTAAAACCTTTCTTTCATGCCTGCCTTGTGGCCTCATAGCATTCCACTTGCCTCCAAGCTTCATTCACAACTTCTGATATTACTACAGACTTACTCATTGACTATGACAACTTTTTGAGACCCAAAGCTTCCCACTACACCCTTTGGAAATTCTAAGTCATCCAATCACACGCAGTGGCCACTTCTTTTCTGTTTCATTCCCTTTTTTTGTATCCCCTTCTCTTGGCGGTCCACTAATGCAATTCCCTAGAGCACACCTGACTGTGAAGAACTTCTGGTTCCCGGGAATCCTTTAACAACAAAGGTTGGCTTATATTGAAGAAGTAGTTACTGCAGATTTGGGTTCTCCATAAAAAATGTCTTCAAAATTAAAAGAAAAAATGAGAGGAAATAGTGAAACATATAGCCTGCTTCAGCTTTTCCAACAAGAAAGTAATTTCAACATTCCAGGCTACATTCTCCTTAGTTCTACTCTTAAAATAGAGAGAAGATCTCACTAGCATCTTCAGCACACCACCTAGTCCAGTGAAGAAGACATGAGGGTGGGTACAAGGACTCATCTTCACCTTCCCAAATGACCTTATTCACTCAAAAGAATAACAGCTCAACATGAATCTAAGAGCCCTGTGCCAGAATATCCTGTAGGTTGGCATAAGAGCACATTCTGGAGGAGCAAGGAATACTAATGGAGGTCTATGCTTGGAGTCAGAGAATGAAAATACTAGGCTATGAGGTCCACAGAATTATTACAGTCACCTCTGCTTATTCGCAAAGAAGGTCCACCTTTAGTTTGATAGCTTTGAAGCAACACCCCCCAAAAGAGCATGAAGTTTACAGACTTTATTGTTCCATAGCTAAATTTTCAGAGCATGTACATGGATACATAAGACCTGTCAGTCAATGCAAACTGGGTCTTTAATTTTTTTAAAATGTGCAGATCATGGTAACTACAAAGAAGGAGCTTGTGTGATTCAACTCTTAGTTAACACTGCTAATGCTCCTTCTATGGATAGAACATTATTTCAACATTAATGTCATGAGTGACTTGAAATAGGGTACCATTTGTAAAGCCTGACATAAGCAACTGCTCCCAGGAACTTCTTCTGCCTTTCTTGGGTTTAGATATGGAAATCATTTTCCAGTAAGTTCAGAAACATATACATATAGAGATATATACATACATATTTCTCATCGCTGAAGCTTCACCTATCTTCATTAGATCTAAATTTTTCCTGAGCTGGTCTATAAACTAGCTCAACTGAGCCACTAAGTATAAAAACTATCTGATGTGTGTTCATAAAAAGATAATTAAATATATGAGTAAAATGCTGAAAAAATAGTGACAGTAAATATCACATTATTACCATTCAGGGGAAATAATGAGAACTAAAGACAGAATAAATAGCTATAATAAATTAGCACATTACCATCAGATACTTTTTCTCATTACATTTTATTTCCAGAGAGCAAGCACTTAAAGTCTGGCAATAAGTACAGAAAGTTTTAATTTGCTTGTTTACTTAGAAATGGTATTTTATTTTTTTCTCCTTGCACCTCTGCAGTCACTGTGATTCACAGGGTTTTCTAACAAGACAGTTTCTCTGAAATTCACTGCAAACTTCAAAAAGTTGCAACAGGACATTGCCTACTTGGTGTATTCTTTACATAACACTTCCATTATGTCACTAAAGCAAATATTGTTAGCCAAAAGAACTTAAGAAGAACAGAAAAAAGAAACTTGTACTCAAAAAGCATAAGACTTCTTTTTTAATATTTTCATTTTGAAATGTGACCTGATTGTTGAAGTGAAGAAGTTACTTCCTATGGTGAAAAAAAAAAAGTAAAAAAACCCACACACAGATCAAAAGACCACAGAGATCTCACTTGCAAAAGACACTGTGGAAGGTAAAAGTGCCTCCTGATCTAAATACAAGTTTTCATGCTCCTAGTCACAGGTCTAGGGATTTCCTATCTCCCGACACTACTTGGTTTCCTTTTCCTTACTCCTAAATTATTGTTTGTAACTTTCAGGCAAGACCTGAGCAAGTTTACAGAATAGATAATGAAGTCCTATAGGAAAGAAAGCCTTCAGGGATCTGTTTTGTCTTTTTGCGGGATGGTCAGGGACAACAGTATCTCTACATCACCCACTCACAGACTACCAGCCCATCCACAGCATACAATTAGGAGTGCTCAAGATTTTAAAAGACTTCTGTAGATTCTGGATATTCAGTTTGAAATCAATATTTTATTAAAAAAGGAAGGCCAGCCACCACTGAAAAATTATCAGGCCCCAAAGAAGTAAATGAGATAAAGTCAGAAATTCCCAATTATTAATAATGTTTAAATTCTGCCCATTGTTTGACGCTATCATTCTAATTCTTAAGCTTTCACCTCCTTTTGACATACATGCACTTTGATTTCAGATACAGAATAGACCGTACATTAATAAATTATTATTATTTCCTCCACAAGAAAGAAAGAAAAACGGCAAGATAACTTCAGTCGTTGGTATTTTCATAGACACAATGTCTTCAATATAATAACCCCTGATGCATTTGCAGGGGAGACAAGCAGATGAGAATTGTAGAAACAGAACTACTGTTCTATTTTATCATTTTAATGAGAATTTGTTTCCCCTCTTTGTTTGGGTTTGGGGTTTTTTTTTCCTGTTTTCCTCATCTTCTGTGCTAAAAATCACATCCTAGCTCTGCAGTGACTTGCATCACATATGACTGCAGTCGGTTATGCCAAACTCTGCTCTACCAGGTACAGAGTACTACTCTCAAAAGCTTCAGTCATAGAATAATTTACATGGAAGGGACTTCTGAGGGATGCCTAATATAAACATCTTCCAGAATTATTTAAATCCAAAATCTGAAATTTTCCCTTCAGCACAAAATTTAGCAATTTTGATGTCACTTCATACTAATAACGGGCGATAATGGATGTTTTTCCAGAACTCCGTCCACACAATGGAGAACTCCTTCACAAGAATGGTAACAGGCATGGAAAAACATTTTCCTCAGGACATTTATGATAAAAACATGATCCCTGAAATCATAATGAATTATTAACCTTTAAAAATCCAGCTGTCACTCTTCTTAATAGACTAGTCCACACATGCACCAAAGAAGTAATGCACAGGATACAATTTTTTTTTTTCCCCCCACTGGTAAAAGAACAAACTCAAGATAGCTGTCCAGACAAGTATATAGGACTGGGCTACTCTAAGAAGTTTCTTGCAGGTTTCCTCACTGGAAGCCCACCACAGGGAGACACTACGCAATGCATTCAGGATAGATTCTTAACAAAGCAACCTCACATTGAGGTGCAGGAAACTGCATTTAATCTGAAATATAAATAGCCATCATTTTTGGTTTTGTTATTAATCCATCCAAATAAGCAGTCAGAAAAAGTGTTGTTCATCCACAGGAACAAACTAAAAAAGCCCAAACCACTCCACTTTTTAATAGTTTGAAAACCCATTTTATTGATGCCAAAATGAAGAAAAAAGAGCAGTTAAATAAAAGCTAGACAAAATGTCTGATCTGTCATACATGACAAAGCATTTGTGCAGAGAATTAGTTATGCTCTCTTCAGCTACCAAGAACTTTAAAAAATTCATGATAAAAATAAATGTTTTCTTCAAAGACGGTAAAACCAGATAGGAAGTAAAATTCATTACAACTTGTCTGATAATGGGAGTCCTACAGCAGCACAACACCTGACCTGCAACCTGCGGAAGTACATCTCATAGGCTTCATCTGCCCAAGCCCTTGCCTCACCTGCCAGTCACACTGCTGACAGAGATTTCTGGTTTCCATTTTTACTGGATCTTTTATTGCTACACTTTCTGGACAATGAAACCATCAGAAAATTATTACATTCAAACGTAACAGACACCTGCTTTTAGCTAGCTCCTGTGAGCTAAATGCTCTAGCCAGAGGAGGCAGCAAGGAGCTGGGGCTGGGCTGGGGGGCTGCACGGGAGAGGGGTGCACCCTCCCTGCAGGAGGGAGAATGGCCCGGCAAAGTGTTACTTTCCATTTTTCAATATTATCAGATTATGTCACCAGTCCCAGGCTAGAATTACTATTTTTGTTTTTCTTAAGAAGTGTGTTTTCACTTCTGATGACCACTGTTGGTACACTTCCAAGTTTTCAAGTTGTTGTTAAGATTATAGACAAGAGTTACTAGATGTGCTAGTGTGCATCTTGTAAATTAATTTTCAAAGGACTTTTTAATGTTGATTTACACAATCCCAAGGTAACCCCCTAGGGAGGTCTCCAGTCCCAGCCCCTGTCCAAAGCAGGCTGAACTGGGGGGTCAGACCAGGCTGCTCAGGGCTTCATCCAGTCAGGGCATGAAACCCCCAAGGATGGAGACGGCGCACCTCCCCAGGTCCCGGCTCCACTGCTGGGCTGGTCTCCTGGGGAAAAGGCTTCTCCTTAATGCCAGCCTGAGCCTCCACTGTTTCACCTGTGCTGCTGTCTCTCACCCTCCTGCCACGCACCACTGCAAAGAGCCTGGCTGCATCTCCTCCATCCCCTCCCATCAGTGCCAGGGATGCTGTTGGGTGCCCCCAAAGCCATTGCTCGCCCAGCTGAACCAGCACTGGTCCTGCAGCCTCTCCTCACAGGGCAAGGGCTCCAGCCCCACCATCTCGGTAGTCTCCCCTCACCTCCCACCAATTTGTCAGTGTTGTTTGTGTGTTGGGGACCCACACTGGAGGCAGTATCCAGACAGGGTGTGACAAGCACCAAGCAGAGGACACAGTCCCTGCCCTCCCCTGGCTCTTGGGCCATGTCCTGCTCACACCACCACAGGCACCATTGGCCCTCATTGATGCCCAGGCACATGGGTGGTCCCAGCTCAGCTCACTGCCCACCAGCGCCCAGGGCCATGCCCCAGAGCTGCCCCTCCACAGTGTTGCACTTGTCCTGATCCGCTCCTCTGGGTCGCTGGTGGAGATGCTGAACAGACTCTGAGGGACCCTGCTTCATACTGGTCTCTAGGCAGCATCTGACCCAAAACACCACCCTATGAGCCCATCACCCAACTAGGTCCTCACCCGTCAAAGTGTCCTCCCTCCCAGACCATAATGTCACAGCCCAGGTACAAGAATATTGGGGGAGACAGTGCCAAAAGCCTGGCTACAGCAGAGGTAGGCAGCATCCGCTGCTCTCCTCTTGTCCCCACGGTATTGTCACAGAAGGCAGTTAGATGGGTCAGGCATGATTTAGCCTTGCCAAATCCCTGCTAACTGCTCCCTCTTGCTGTCTTCTCCCTGCTGGGCCCAGATGTGGGCTTCAGGAGGTCTCACTCCTTGCTTTTACCCAGGACTGATGGGAGGCCAGCTGGCCTGTGGTTCCTCAGGGTGGCTTTTGCCCTTTTTTGAAGGCAGGTATGACATTTGCCTTTCTCCAGTTGTTGGGGACCTCCTTGATCTCCATGAGCTGCTGGAGAGCAGCTGCACAAGGACATCAGCCACCTTCCTCAGCACCTCAGAGTGAAGGCTGACAGGTCCCAGGGACATGTGTGAGTTGAGTGCTCCTGCATGATGATACCAGAGTACACCCTGGCTCATGCTGTGCTGCACTGCACATATGACTTGCCTTCAGGCTGTGCTGTGCTGCACAAACTCCTTGGCAGAAGGACAAACTTGGCCAACTAATTTTTAAGAGAGGACCTTGTGGGCAGCTCCCACTCGTCACCAGCAATTACACCACCTGCACTGCCTTGCCTTCATCTAAGAGTGCAGGAAGAAATTCTCATGAGAACATTACTTCTGCTTGCCAGCTGTCCTGGGTTCAGCCGGAATAAAGTTAATTTTCACAAGAAGCTGGGAGCAAGCACAGCCAGCATAGCTGACCCGAACTAGCCAAAGGGATACTCCGTACCATGTCATGCTCAGTATATAACTGAGGGAGCTGGCCAAGGGGGAGGAAGGATCGCGGCATGGGAAAGGGCTGGGCATTGGGTTCCCGGTGGTGAGCAATTGCATTGTACATCACTTGCTTTGTATATCCTTTTATTAGTATTATTGTTACTATTATTCCATCTCTCCTTGTGTTGTCCTATTAAACTGTCCCTACCTCAACTCACAAGTTTTCTCATTTTGACCCTTCCAATTCTCTCCTTCATCCCACTGTGGGAAGACTGAGAGAGCAGCCATGTGTTGCTTAGTTGCTGGCTGGGGTTAAACCACGACAGTCCTTTTTGGCACCCAACGTGGGGCCTGAAGAGTTGAGATAAAGACAGATCTGACCAGAGCGTGTTAAAACAAATTTGTTACAAGCATCTCTTACACTAGTTAAATAGTCATTGGTCACAATGTTGGCTTATTTGTTCACATGGTGGCGTTACATAAATCCTTATATATGCACTAAGTATTCCCTGTGGCAATGGTTATCACCTCTGGGAGAGCGATCAGGACTATCATTTTGCTGACCTGGTTAGTATGAACTTATGATATGATTACATCACTGGTTGTGAGCTTAAGGTGGTATTTGTATGCAGCACTGTTGTCATGCCTGTACCTCAGATGCCTGCTCTCAGAATTTATTAGTAATTGCACCCAGTCTATGGGGAAGACAGCGGGGGATACCTTCTCTTGCTTTTTCAGCTCCCTTTTCTCCTTCAGGCTAATTACAACAGCTTTTGCAAATTTTTAATACCCTTGGGATGTTCAAGCCAACATGCTATTATCGCTATGTCTCCTGAATGTGTTTCCGGTCTTATTTAGGGTTACAAAATTTTTTTTTAAGAATACCACCCACAGATCTGCCCCAAGGCTGGATAGTCATGGGTAGCATGGCACGTGGGAGAATATGGGCAGGTGTCTAGAGAACTTTTCACCTCCAATAGCTTGGAGCTTCACTCCCAAACAACTACAGGACCCTGATAAAGTGATGGAATATTTGAAAGGAAAATGCTGTGGCTATTCCAGAGAGGCACAGCTTACCACACTGTGCTGGGCTCTGGCCAGTATCTACCAAACACTGCTTGATATTATGCAGCACCCTCAGGGGAAAGGGAGGGAAAACAGACCAATTGGCACCGTGGCTAGCTTAATCCCCATGACAGGCACTGTGGCTGAACCAGAGAACCAACCTGTGCCGGTATCAGTCACCCCTATGCTGAAGAAGAAATACATACAAAAATCAGCTCTCTTAGTGAGGGATGAAGGTGAACCAGGGCAATCATGAGAACAGGAGGAAGAGGCAGAACCAGAGATAATCACCTGATCCCTACCCATGGGTGAGCTGCAGAATATGTGAAAGGATTTCAGCTGCCACCCAGGCAAGCACATTGTTACCTGGCTGCAGCGATGCTGGGATAATGGGGCCAGTAGCTTGGAATTAGAGGGTAGGGAAGCCAAGCAGCTGGGATTCCTGTCTAGGGAAGGGGGCATTGACAAGGAGGTTGGAAAAAAGACACAAGCCCTCAGCCTCTGGAGGTGGCTTCTGTCAGGCATGAAGGAAAGGTACGCCTTCAAGGAAGATGTTACATGTCACCCAGGCAAGTGGACCACCACGGAAACAGGTATCCAGCACCTGAGGGAATTAGCCATGCTCAAGGTAATTTATAATGATCCGGGTAAAGAGCAGTTACCCACAGATCCAGATGAAGTCCAATGCACTTGACCTATGTGGAGGAAGTTTCTGTGAAGTGCACCACTGTCATATGCCAACTCATTGGCAGTAACGTCCCGGAAAAAAGACGAAGGACAAACAGTGGATGAAGCGGCTGTCCAACTATGGCAGTGTGAAGGAAATCTCTCTTCCTCCCTACAGGCCTGTGTCTTGGCTGTGGAGAAACTGCTAGACATGGTAGCTGAGAAACCATCCCAAGAGTTCCCGATTCAAGGATAAATTGTGCCCCCAACCTGTACGGGCCTGTATCTTAGCTATTAGGAGTAAGTGTTCCTCTGCTCAAGAGAGAGGAGATAGAAAGTACACACGACAGGGTACCCTGTGCTTTTACCTCCGTGACCACACAGAGGAATGAGGGAGTGGGATGGAAAACCCACCTCGACCCTAGAGGCATAGGTATGTGAGTTGGAAGGAAAAACAATCACAAAAGGGGATTCTTCCACAAAAAATGCTGCTCCAGTTTCCAGCAGACAGTTCTCCACACAGAGTAGAAGGGCTGATCTCACCTGATCCTCTAGAAGGGACTTCTGATTCCTGCTTACAAAAAGTGAGTAATGAATACTATGACCAGGATCAGAGAGGCCCTGCCTCCAGCCAGGTGGAGAATAGGGACAACTGGGTTTATTGGACTGTGTGGATCCAATGGCCTGGCACATCAGACCCACAGGAGGAGTATAAGGCTCTAGCGGACACTGGTGCATAATGTACCCTAATGCCATCAAGCTGTAAAGGGGGAGAACCAACCCATTTCTATTTCTGGAGTGACAGGGAGATCCAAACAGCTAACTGTATTGGAAGCTGGAGTCTTAACTGGGAATGAGTGGCAGAAACACCCCATTGTGACTGGCCCAGAGGCCCCATGCATCCTTCGCATAGACTATCTCAGGAGAGGATATTTTAAGGACCCAAAGGGTTATTGGTGGGCCCTGGAGATGGAGGAAATGGAACAGCTGTCCACCTTGCCCGGTCTCTCTGAGGACCCTTCTGTTGTGGGGTTGCTGAGGGTTGAAGAACAACAGGTGCCAATCGCTACCACAGCAGCGCACCTGCAGCAATATCACACCAACCGAGAGTCCCTGATTCCCACCCATAAGTTGATTCATTAACTGGAGGTCCAAGGGATGATAAGCAAAACTCACTCACCCTTTAATAGTCCCATATGACCAGTGTGAAAATCTAATGGAGAGTGGAGACTAACAGTAGACTATCGTGGCCTGAATGAAGTCATGCTGCCACTGAGTGCTCCTGTGCTGGACATGCTAGAACTTCAATACAAATGGGAGTCAAAGGCAGACAAGCGCTACGCCACAACTGATATCGTTAATGTGTTTTTCTCAATCCCTTTGGCAGCATAGTGCTGGCCACAGTTTGCTTTCACTTAGAGGAGCGTCCAGTACACCTGGAATAAGCTGCCCCAGGGGTGGAAACACAGCCCCACCATTGGCCATGGACTGATCCAGACTGCACTGGAACAGGGTGAAGCTCCGGAACACCTGCAATACATTGATGGCATCAATGGCATATGGGGCACAGAGCAGAAGAAGTTTTTGAGAAAGAGAAGAAATAATCCAAATCCTTCTGAAGGACGGTTTTGCCATAAAACAAAGGTCAAGGTACCTGCACAGGAGATCCAGTTTTTAGGAATACAATGGCAAGACAGGTGTCATCAGATCCCAAAGGATGTGATCAACAAAATAGCAGCTATATCTCCACTGACTAGCAAAAAGGAAAAACACAGGCTTTCTTAGGCATTGTGGGTTTTTGGAGGATGCATATTCCAAATCGCAGTCCAATTGTAAGCCCTCTCTCTCAAGTGACCCAGAAAAAGAACGATTTTAAATGGGGCCCTGAGCAACAACAAGCCTTTGAACAAATTAAACGGGAGATTGTTCATGTAGTAGCCCTTGGGCCAGTCCAGGCAGGACAAGATGTTAAAAATGTGCTCTATACCACAGCCAGGGAGAATGGCCCTACCTGGGGTCTCTGTCGGAAAGCACCTGGGGAGACTGGAGGTCAACCCCTGGGGTTTTGGAGTTGGGGATACAGAGGATCTGAGGCTCACTATACTCCAACTGAAAAAGAG
>VYZV01042752.1:0-32154 GCA_013401275.1 Pandion haliaetus
GGGCCCACATTTTCCCTAGTCTTCCTTTAATAACTGACATACGCATAGAAGCTTTTCTTGTTGCCCTTTACATCCTTGGCCAGATTTAATTCTGTCAGGGCTTTGGCTTTCCTAACCTAATCCCTGGCTGCTTGGACAATTTTTCTGTATTCCTCCAAGGTTCCGCTGCCCTTGCGTCCATCTTCTGTAGGCTTCCTTTTTGTGTTTGTTTGTCAAGGAGCTACTTGTGCATCCATGCAGGCCTCCTGGCGTTTTTGCCTGACTTCCTCTTTGTTGGGATGCATCACTCCTGAGCTTGGATGAGGTGACCCTTGAATATTAACCAGCTTTCTTGGGCCCCTCTTCCCTCCAGAGCTTTATCCCATGGTACTCTACCAAGCAGATCCCTGAGGCCAAAGTCTGCTCTCCTGAAGTCCAGGGTAGCAAGCTTGCTGTGCGCCCTCCTCACTGCCCTAAGGATCTTGAAGTCCACCGTTTCATGGTCACTGCAGCCAAGGCTGCCCTTGAGCTTCACTTTCCCCACCTGGCCCTCCTTGTCGGTGATCTCAGCTTTTATCTTTCTAAACACCCATTAGCTCTCCAGTATGTTTTGTTTCTTTTTCTTGAATGTTGTTTTGGTGGCTGTTTGTTCTTTCCAATTACTGTTACAAATTACTGTGTGAGATGTCACAGTCATAAACAGTGTTATTGCATGAATCTAAAGAGATCGGTTTCTTGTTTTAGGATGCTTGGAATAAGAGATCTGGGATTATGTCTTAGCTATTTTTTCACCATTCTTTACAACAGGCAAATGCATGACCACTTCGCTCCAAGGAGCTGTGTCATGTACTATTGAATTGTATCACTCCTTCTGTTCTTAGAAACGAGTATTTTGTCCTTGTTTAAAAGTTACTTCTTTACTTAAGGCAAAATTCAGAGATACACACCTTTTTAGGGTTTCTTTTGTGGGTCTTTTTAGTTTCCAGTCACAATAAGGACTGTACTACCAGTTTTACACATTGGTTGCAAACTATTGTTAGGTCCAATAATGTAGAATTGGAGAAGAAAACAAGAATAACTTAAAACATTAGGATGGGTTTTGAATTACTGTAGCAAGATAGAGATCAAAAAAAAGAAACACCAGAGTTTTTCTGTGTTTCTAATAGAATCTTATCTAACTCAGTGAGTAAACTACAGATAGTAGTTGAGCAAAGTTACTGATACAAAATTCAGCTGGTTTAGGTGTGTTCACATCATAGTTGCAGTAGTCTTGCAGCTACTTATTCTTTGTTGTTTTCTACCACTCCCTTTTGGGTTGATTCAGCTCTCTAATTGCACTGAAATTGATCTGGCACAATAATAAGCAGAATAAACATCTTACCTAGTGTATTCCACGTACGTTTGGCAAAGAGGTCAGCTCAAAATTCACCACTATTCCCATTCTCCACCTCCCAGCCCCTAGTTATCATCAAATCCATTTGTTCATTTTTCCATAACTGCTGATGATCATTCCTTCCTCATCTCAGCCAGGCATTCGGAACCCTATTTCAAGGTCTGAATGGCAAGAAACAAATGAAAAGCTATGTAAAACAGTTTCTTCAGTGTCCTTTCTGGCTGAGTTTTCAAAGCCAGGCAATTGTTGCTGAGTGTGACTGTGTGCAAGACCAAAGCAGATGCTTTGAGGATGAACTAGATTAGCATCGTAATTCCCTAAGAATCCTCCTGACTACATAAGCATACAGCATAAGTACAAACTCATAGATGGACGTAGGTAGTTCTGAAACAGAGCTCTCTATGCTATCTTATTTTCCTCCATCACTGCATTTACTTTTAGGCACAATTTTTGGACTAACAAACTACTTTTGTCTCCAGTGTAAAAATTTGGATTTCAAAGCACTGGATGATTAGCATCTGCATTAATGACCTAATTTATTTTGCATGGCATTATGCTTAATGCTGTCTGTAAGTAGAAATGATACTCAAGCATGTGCTGCTCAGTCAGTAGATAGACGACAATGTTTGGTCTTGCTCCATTGAGAGCATGGAAAGATGGTCTTAACCTGAACTGCCTCTGCAGACAGTCTTCAAATGCTGACGTGGCCTCATATGTACAGGCTCGTTCCTGAGAGAGCAGGAGAAAATTCGCCCAAACTATGGTTCACTAACATACCCATGTAAACTGGAAACCAGCCTAAGTCTAAAAAATCAGGTTTTAAGTAGCTTGAAGTTCAAGTCTAAGATCTATTAAGCAGTCCTAGTGTAAAATGAGTTATAGCACTACACATGTGCCATGGGTCACTAAGAAGTGGAGCACCCAGTGTGATTATTTTGGCAATGTGACTAGTCCTGCTAAGAGATAGGCAAAGCATGTAGCTAATGCATATAAATCCAGCTACTACTGATTGTTGTAGTGATGGGGGAGATGCAGTGTTGAAAGAGATTCTGAATCTGTCAGTTTGATTTTTATTACTGAGATTGAAGTAGTGGATGGAAGACAAGCCCAAAAGTGACTTGCACTCTCAATTCTACCAGTAGCACATCATGCTAATTAGGTATTGAAGATACAGTGAATCCAGCCCTAGGGAAAGCATATTCTCTCAACCTGGATGAGCCCTTCATTAATTGCCTGGGGTGTGTTTACCTTGCTGACTTCATAGCACTTTAGAGAAATCTAGTTTAAATATGTTTGCATGGAGCGCTCTGTGGTTTGATCTGTAAGGGTTTGTGAGCCTCTGATGAGTGTTTTGCTATATTGCTGGATGTTTTCCAGAAGCTGAGCTAGCTCGGGGATCTCTAATTGCTGATAACACTCTAAAGTATATCATTACATAATACCAACAAAAATGGTGCTTTAATGATGTTGCACATTGATGAATTCCTAGACCAGTTGCAGCACTTCCAGAAACACAATCTTGTGAACATAATCCTTCAAGTATTAAAAGAAGCAGAGCAATGCTATTCCAATGGAGACCAAAAAAAAAAATCAAACTTTTTCATAGGTACTGTAAGGTGTATGATAAAACAGGAGGTTGCTCTGCCTTTCTTTATGCCCTGGTTTGTAGGCAGAACCTCTTAAACAGTTACAGATGTAATTTTTCCTCTGGTAGCATGACATCATAACAACAAAAGATGCTCATGGAGCAAACGATTCCTTCCCTCCATCTCCCTGTTCAGGGACCAGTAGATATACAGCCTCACTGCAATCAATTCCTGCCTCCAAAATGCTTTCCAGTTAAACTGTTCAAAGAGAAAAGCTTGTATATGTAAATCCTAGATTAACCTAATAATATGTGATGGTTGGGGTCTTTCAAGAAACTTTGCTGGAGAATGGGTTATATAGCAACCACTGTCTTCATGCATTTTGTACTTCCTGATTGAATATCTGCATTGGCTATGGTCGAAGATAAAATAGATTGTCCCATTTCAATGTGGAGGTTCATGTTTCTGCCAACAGACTCCACAGCACAGTATGTGGTCTGCATTTTGGCATTGTGTGTTTCAAAGAAGTAAGTTATTAACGCTTTTTTTCCTTCCTTAGAGTTTAGAATTCTGTTCCCTCAGCTCACAGGGGTTCTGACACTTGCCTTCTTCATCCACAATTGTGTCATCACCCTTCTTCAAAATAACAAGAATCAAGAAAACAATGTAAGTAATTTCACAAGACCATGCTGATTTGTATCTAGATTGTCAAGTGACACTAATGTTTTCCTGTCTGTTTCTCTTGAAATTGATCCAAGGACTGTAGTAGCTTCAGAAAATGTAACTTGCACTTGTGATCTGATAAGAGACCAGTTATACATACTTCTCACTGGGTACCAACAGAGTAACAGATGCATTACAAATTTATTCAAATGAAAGCCTTGAGGAGCATCCCAGACTTATTTGTGGTCAGACTGGTATTAAATAGCCAAATTACACACAAGAGGCAGAAGGCTTGACAATGTTCTAAGACTCTAGAAAAACTGACTAATTTTAGAATGAAAAATGCTGGAGAATATTGGGCACGAGACTGATTTTAGCAGAATCCTGAACAGTAATTTTTGGGTCTAGGTAATATCTTTTATCAGAGTTGCTTCAGTAGTTTTGTGTCACAGTCAAAGTCAAGGTTCATAGGGAAACCTGACCCTATTTAGGAAATCCTCAAAGTTGAAGCCTGGATTGGGAACCTTTGTGATATGTAGCCTTTGGACTGGTCCTTTGTCCTTGAAAAAGTTATGTACTGCTGATGCAGATGGAACAGCATTCTTTCTTAATATCTTCCCATTATAAAATACAAAATGGAGTAAACATGTTACAGCGTTAAGAGTCCTAGTGTACATTTTTACTGCAATTATTTTTATTAAATTTTTTCCTTCTTACTTTCCAAGATTGTTGTCCAGCTTCATTAAAATCTTATCTGTAAAGGCAACTGCAATAACATACAAAGATTTTTATATATTAGCTGTATGAAAAACTGGTACAGAATCACAGAGTGGTTGAGGTGGGAAGGGACCTCTGGATGTCATCTTGTCCAACTCCTCTGCTCAAGCAAGGCCACCTAGAGCCAGTTGCCTACACAACACATCAGATAAAATATACCTGATTTGATTATTCAGAGCTGAAGTGCAGACTATGTGCCAATGCAGTGAGATGACCTTTTGCTTTAGTAATTTGCATAGTTACTTTTCTGTCTCTGTGAACTATGGCCAGGTTTTGAGTGACCACCTCTGTAAAGGAGTCATGAATTCTTCTCCAGGAGAGCTTCTTGAGATTTATGGGCATTTCTGAAAATAGTTTTAACAACTAAAGAAGGGGTTAGTGGAGCTCTGGATAAAGAAAACTAAGTAAGTTTCTTCTCAGTTTTCTTAAGAAAATCTTACAATGTGGAAAACGGCACGGTTTCTTTTTACCTATGGCTTTCAAATTCTAAAGGCATGGTCACTCCAGCAATGAGCTCTGTATGCAGAAGAGGCCTAATGCCTTTGTGTCATCTTCAAGACTTTTCCTGTGGCTTTTTCCCCTCCATTTACATCAGAGCAAGCAATCAGCTGCAAAAAGCAGCACCTGGAATCTTCTCCAGCTTGCTTTTCCTGTGTTAAGGAGGAAGAAATCGCTGTCTGCATTTGAATCAGCTTTCTGAATGCCCTCCCTGGAGCTTAAGTTGAATTTCCAAGTCAGCCCTAGCATGGATCCCAAGCCCTCGACAAGACTCACAAGACTCTGGCATTCCAGAAGAGTGTTCAAATTGCGTGGAAAGAGCAACTTTTAAGTATGGCAGGAAAGGTTTGTAATGGGAAACCAAATCTGTGCCTAGTTCCTCCAGGAGTTTTATTTGGCTAGAGATTTCCTTCCCTGTTTGTAGCTGTACCGGAGCCTTTTACCTAGGACTCAAACTGCTTTGCAAATGTTAATGAAGCACTGATGCTCTTGAAGAGCTAACTGTTTTGTGATGATTTCACTAAGCTGCTGGACTAAGTGGGAGGTTTACATACGTATAGGGGTCTCAACTTCTGTCAAAAGTCATGGTGTTGAGGGTATTTACATCAACAAGATGCTTTCTTATATCAGTATCTCATGGGGAGTCAAACGGAGATTCTACTGTTTTATGGATCAACTGTTAACATGTCACTTCCATCAGAGCTCTGTGAAAAGGCACGGAATTTGGCAAGCTGAAAAAGTACTGGTTTAGTTTGGAACAAAACTTGCTGAAACTAGTGATCATGAGAACATCTCTTCGGGGAGGTGGAAAAAAGTAAGAGAAACAATAACATTCCTTTTATGGAGTCAGAAATCCAAAACAATAGCAGCTTCCATTCTGGTCACAGGCGTGTATCACTGCCCAAAGCTAAAACACACATAAGGGGAGGATTCCTCTGGCTGCTATTCCAGTACAGTGGTGTGGGTGTGAGAAGAGCAGTGCACTGGTGTAAGCCAAACGTCAGCAGCAGAGCCTGGAGAAGCCCTGTGAGCAGGGTTCTGAGTCTGCAGTTCAAAGTTGAGTTCCCTGTTACCATCTCCCATTGCTGTCCCTTTGTATTTATCTGTGTAAGTTTTTGTGCACTGCACCATCATCTGGTTTGGAAAATGGTTGCATGGAAAACTAACCCAGCCACAAAAAGGTCATTTGTTAGGGGGTTTGTTTGGTTTTCTTTTTTCTGATTCACATCTGTGATCTGGTTCCTTGAGCAACTGCACAGATGCTGCACAAGCCCAGAGCATGATCTACAGGCATGTAGACAGCTAGTGCTGTCTACTAACAATTGTTTGTGGACCTACCTGGGGGAAAGGCTGGGAGTGGGGAGATGTTTCTTGTCCAGGTGATAACTGCAGAAGGTATGGAGCTGTGTATGGTTCTTATTTCTGCAGTACTGAAACACTGTTTATTCCCTGTAAACAGAGTGAGCTTCCATTGTTGCTGCCCTACCATTGGTTTCTTTTTCCAGCCAAAATGATGCACAGCATTATGCATTTTGGTGAAGTACTTTTTTGTCATCCTGTTAAATGTTGTCACTTGCCCTTGGTGCTTGAACAAGTGAAGTCTGTTTTTATGATATGGATCAGAGTCCTGTTGAGATATTACAGAGACAGCATCTCTCTTTTGAGAAGTGACCATTGGATGATCAAAAGGTACTTCTTCTAATGTGATAATAATTACTAAGCACTGATATAAGCTTCTTCATCCAAGAAGCAACTCTACAAGCTAAATTTCACTGTGGTACTGAGGAAAAAATGAACTATTTTCTCTGTGGCATGCAACAGAGGAAACAAGACCTGAAAGTTGCCTGTTCTTTTCACCGTCACATAGGAAATATCTGCAGGGCCACAGAGCCTTCACTGTACTGCATCCAGTCCTGTGCCACAGGTCCAGCCTGCACCTCGGTACTAGTTTATATGTGTGATACAATGTCTTGTACTTTCGGAGTTTTCTTTGGTAACCTGATTTATCAGACTCATCCTTTTGCTAGGAGTCTGAATTCTGCCTTCATTCTGCTGCTTCTGCCAGCCTCAGTCACCCAATTTTCTGTTCTTCCAGGGGCTCTTGTAACACTGTTCTGTGCATCTGACCAGGAAAGCTCCTGGTCAGTAGTTAACTGCAGCTAACGTGCATTCTCCAATTTCCACCTCAAAATCTGCCTGGTAGTTCAGGTGTAGTTGGCAAGGGCTTGGCAGGTGGCAAGCTGTGATCCTTGCGGACTGTGACCTGCATGTTATCTTTGATACTTTCCTTACACTCTGATCCCCCAAATACTTCCTCCTTTCAACCATTTTTTCTACATTTTTAATCTTAGATTGTAAACTCTAGGTGTGAGGACTGCCGTATTCTTTATGCTTAGGCAGCTTCCACCACAGTGATGTCCATTCTGAATATAAACATCTTAGTATAAAATTTAAAATAGACAAATGCGATTATTGCTCTGTACTTTAAAATTAATCCTTTTATCTCTCTCCATATGTCCTTTGGTTTTATCTGGAATTATGCTGTCTAAACAGTATTTATAGTCAAGATCTTTAGAGAGTGAACCCAGGTCTCCTGAAGAGTAATGAACAGTAATCAAAAGATGTTCCTGTTACATACGAAAAAACACACTCTTATACAAAGATAATAATCTTATATACAGAAGCAGATGTTTGCAAGGGAGCTGAGAGATAATCTGAGAAAAAACAAATTCAGGTTTTCAAGTTGTCTTTATTTCTTTTCTTGTTGCTTACGGAAATCAAAACCTGGGTATTCTTTGTATGGTAACAGCACCTGAAGACAAGGGTCTGTCGTGTTACATGCTATAAAAATACACTATCAAAATTATCTCAGCACTTTAGTTTCAGTACAGATTAAAGCATACACCCTTAATAACTGTAGGAACATGAACTGGTTAGTATAATCAAAGGTAATAGCACACCAGCTATCTACCATTAATCAAGTGTAGTCCAAAGGAAGCAGTAAGAATTTCGTTTCAGATTGCTTGCCCTCACAACTGCAAGTACTTGTCACAGCAAAACCAGTTCTACAGTTGGTTCTAGATCTTACATTTAGGCTGAGTGCAGCAAGTCTTGTCTTCCAGAGATGAGAGTTTGTGACTGTCTGCAAAACCACCTTGCCCTGATCAATCTCTGGCTCCTGCAGTTAATGGAAGTTACTCATAAATACCTATAAGAAACCTAGATGCTCAAATTTAGTATTCCTAAACTCACTTTTTAGGATGGGCACTGGTGCTTTTGAAGATGTAGCTGTTATATGAAAACCTATACCGCTTCTCATGTCACTGAGGAGAAATTCTGGGAATAATTTAAAGAAAACACTATTGCTCAACCTCTGATGGAGGGTGATAGTCCTTAGTGACCAGTGCAAGGAGAGTGAAGACTAGAGAAGCATCTTCCAGCTGCATGTAGCTGGTCAGCAGGGGGAAGAGGTTGCAGCTGGAAGTGTGCAGCTGCTGGGGGCATGAGGGCCACCCTGGGGTATATGTTAACAGCGTATTGTTGTCTGATGAGAAATATCATTGGCCTTTTGCAGGCTGATGGGGAAAAGGCATCAATCTTCTCCCCAAAAGCACTGGCAAAATGAGCAGGAGATTCCAGTTCCCTCACTAAAAACTGGCTTCCTTCTGAGCTTATTCTTGAAACTCATAATCTAGCATTTTATACTTTCCTTAGGGATGACCTTGCCCTTGGAAGACCTCAGAAAGGTATAGGATATGCTTTTGTCAAGGAGGGAACGTGAAGAAACACTGGGGGAAATATTTCCATGCACAGACGTGAGCAAGCTTTGCTGATGCTCAGTGAGCTGGCTGGAGGCCATAATTATGATTGCTGTCTGGAACCCATATAGTCCTAATGATTTGGTGCTGTGCCTAAGCTACTAAGACTTGCTTCTCAGTCACAGGAAAATAGGGTCATGTATTGAAGCATTACTAGTAATCCTTTAAGAAGCTGATTATTAGCAGCAGCTGAACAAATGGTTTGCTATAAGGTAATGAGCCTTTTGTAGTGTGGTATAAGCTTATACAGAATATACTTAGTTAATAACTAGAAACAAATGGTCTCCCACTTTATTTCCAAAAAAAATAATTGATGTAGAAGAGTAACCCACTAAGTACATTGCTATGAGGTCTCTCTGATCTATCTGTGGATTCTGCAATTTCATAACGTGCTTGAGTAGATTTACAGCTTATTCTCCAATACTACATGTTGGTAAAATCTTTTAATTATTTTTGTGTAGTTGACAATCTTTTTATATATTAGATACTTCATAAATATAGTCAAAATTTTCAGAAGTGAACACTGAAGTTAAATTTTAAATCCATATTTAGGTATATGTAATATAGTTAAATATGGATTTATGACCCTAGCTTCAGCATTTTCTCCTACAAATCTTTGACTCTTATTTAGTGCACTTACCTGGGATGTTCATAGAAATACAGTAATAAAAGTGGATAGGCAATTTTAAATGAAAGCGTCATTATAAAATACAATGCTAAAGCTAAAGGACATGTATACCTCTGTGCCTAACTATGCCTTTCTGGTTTATTTGTAATTTTTATTTAATCATGTATTAGCTATGTCTTGTGTCATCACACAATTCATACAGAAGCCTGACATACTAGTTTCTGATTTGGAGCCAGTGTGTGTGGATCATCCTTTTAAGTTTCAAAGCAGCTTCTTTACCTTATATCTGCAGTTGGGTAGGCTGATATCTTTAATTGCAAGATTTTAGTGCTGACTAACATGGCATTGACAGGCTCTCTGTCTTTGACAGCTAGCTCTGTGTCCCAAGGGTCTTAGTGGGAATAAGTGAATGTAAGAAAATAGAGGGGGTTTCTTGTTTGTTTTAATAACTAGTGTATGTTTGTGTATCCAGCAATATCATGCTACATCTATTAGCGTATCTGTTTCTTAGTACCTTTTCTTTATGCAGATAGATACATAATACTTGTCTAAGTCCACTTTGGGGTATCTTCTTGCAGCTTTGTGATCTGATCCAGGACCAGATTTGAAGTCCCCATTCAAGTAATAGAAAGTAAAAATGTAAAAGTAATAATAATAAATATAAAACAGTAGTAAATATAAAAGTAACAGTAATAAATGCAATAGAAATCTTCTCATGAGGTTTTTATTTTGCCTGTTTTGGTGTGTCAGTGCTGGCCAAAATAAGATTTTATTTCTCTTCAGGTCAGAGACCTCTCTATTGCATACTTCCTGGTGGGATTAACATATCTGTATGTTGGAGTGATAATTTTTGCATCTTTTCCTTCTCCACCACTATCCAAAGAATGTATTGAACAGGTGAGATATTTTGCTGCAGTATGTATTTGTCCTTGATCTTTTAATAAATATATATTAAAAAAAGAACTGCTACTGCTTCTTGCTTCATGACTCACCCTGGCAGACACATCTGTTCTTGACTCCAGTCACTTAGCTAATGCCTCATGGGCACTACCACAAGCAGATGAGTAATGCTTGGGTTATCTCATTTATATTCATATCTGGTCGCCAGTGGTTCTGTAAAACACAAATAAATACAAATATAAAACAAATAAATATTCTGTGAAAGTGATGAAGAAAGGACCAAAATGAACACATGAACAGTTGAGGCTTTAATTTCTTTAGCTTCTTTAATCCTGAAAAGTATTATGTTTATGTCTACTTGTGTGTGCAGTGACCAGTCCCACTCACTGGGACTGCTTTGAGGTACTCCAGAAAAAGAAGCTTGTTTAGATAAGAGTCCTCACTGTAGGTAGGTTTGGAGTCTTAACACTTTGGTGAGCCTTGCCAGCAGAGTTCTTCAGATAATAGCACCACATGAAACACCTTGTGAAGGCTGTTATACTCTTACCTCCTTATAGGTAAGGCTGATTCCTACACCCTGAATTACTTCAAAGATAAGGGTTATCAATTGGTGATCCATTTTACGCCAGCTGTTCCATGTCTCTTGCATAATATTTAGCAATAAAGCAGCATTTAAAGGCTTCTTCTGACTGCAGCTTAGTGAGAACTGGTGCCATTGTTTAACCATGAAGTGATTTTTTTGAACCATTTAAAATAATTTCATGGGGTAAAATCCCCAGTTAAATAATAGATGACAAGTGATTTTCTTGCCATTTATTTTCTGTAGTTATCCTAAGTACTTACGAAGCCGTTTGTATATTTCTGTGATACTTAAGTCTTACAGTACTTTTTCAGATGTTCCCATGTGCAGTATATAATCCCTTCCTCATTTGTATATGATCCAGTTTTACTGATTAAATAACTGTTTTTAATATATAGATATTATATGACAGGTAATAGGGGCATATGAATCCTAAATGCCTAAAAAATGAGGTGGCCCTTCCACAGCCTTGATTATTTGAGGATGTTCAGAAGATTAGAAAATAATTCCATCTTTAATGCTAACATGAAAGCCAACATCAGCCCTGTAATATTAAAAAATCAGTTGGTATTTGTTGGCAAGGCAATTGTGAAAGAGGGAGAGGGTATTTCATGTGAGGGAGTTCATTTAGCAATTTTAGTTGCTTGGCTTTTATTCCTTTCTTTCTTGCACACAGCCATTAAAAATCAGCAGATACATGTAACCAAGCCACATTGATAAGTGTAACATTATTCCTATGTTTAGAATTTTCTAGATAACTTTCCCAGTGATGACATCATGTCGTTTGTTGCAAGAATATTCCTGCTGTTCCAGATGATGACTGTATACCCACTGTTGGGCTATCTGGCACGAGTTCAGCTGTTAAGACAGTTTTTTGGAAATGCTTACCCCAGGTAAGAAGTCTAGTCTTTGACAAGAGCTTGGCGCACTTTGCTTAACTGGCCTTATGTTGTCAGAAATTTGGCTGAGCTTTTGGGGATTTCCTTTGCTGCATTAGGTACATTTCAAAAGCTATTTTCACAATGTTTGTGGAGTCAGGGCATGAAGAGGCGTGCAAAATAAACTTGCCTGCAGATCAGGACTGCTACAGCTTGGCAGAGCAGAATGGAGGGGGTTCTTTTGGTTTAGCTCTTCATTTTGTCAATAAACAGAGGAATTTTGTCATCACAATTCCTTTGTGTTATGCATTTATATGGCAAAAGAAAAGTTGCACAGGAAAAAAATTTTGTTCAGTCCAGAAACAATTCATCAAGTAGTCTTTAAGCTGTGAAGGACATACCCTCTGGATATTAACCTTTCAAGGTGCCATATGTGTTTTGATTGTGCGTAATTAGTAATCATCCATCTGTTTTTAAACAGAGCTAATAGCTAAGTAAGTTGTTAGCTGTGTTATCTAGGCTGCTGCTATGCTTATAAAAATAGTTTTTCACATGCTAATTTCAGAGATGAGCACCACCCCTGCATTTGTACACTGTCTGAACTCCAGGGAAGAGCTGATTCAGACTTCAATTTTAGTTTTTTTTTTTTTTAAATAAAACCTAGGACATTTAAATTTGGAGTATTGTCTGAATTTGTCACAGCTGAGAAGTTGACATCTATTTCTGAGTTTCTTATTTTATGTTGTGAATTACTGTTGGCGGAGGAAAGGAAAAAAATATCCCAGGAAGAAATGTGTATTTCCTCTGTGGCATCAGCAGTAGCATACAGGTCTGGGAAGACGTTCCAAGTTTCAGGTTTCTTCTATGTCCTAAAATAGGTATGAGAAGGTCTAGAAATTGGATGGCTAAAATTAGGCAGTGAAATAAGGGCCTACTTTTTTTTGATACTAAATTGTACACATTTCCACATTGAGATTTTTAGGAACTGCTGCGAGTTACTGTTGGAAACAAGGCCATTGATTTAAGTGCTAAACATGGATTTCACAGCCACTGGGAAATAGCCATGTGCTTTATATTACGTGGATGTGCCTCTTCCTATCTCCTCCCTCCAGTTACTCCCTGACCAGAATGGCTTTCATTTCCCTCATGCCCTCACCTACAACCTACAGCTTCATACCAGTCTCTTCTCAGGTTAATTCCAGCTTGCTGTTTTAAGCCTTCATGGTGTGACGAATGTGATGATGCAAATACTTGCTTGGTTCTTGTCTCCAGGATGTCCTGTGGGTAGCTTTACTCACTTTTTTTTTTTTTTAAGGCCTACTTATAGGGAGGTATTTAAAGTTTCTGAGAAGTCAAAAATGGTTTCTAGGAAGCCACTTAACTCAGTCCTACCCTATAGTGATAAGGTAGTACGTTCTGGCTGGCTGGCTGTATCTCCCTGTCTAGTACCCCAAGTATTTCAAATACAGCACAAAAATCACTCAGCTAACCTCCAAGCTCCAGCTTCTGTGCATTTACAACTGGCAAGGTCAGCGCTTATTTTTTTTTTATGGAATGCGGACTAACTGAAGACTGGTAGCAAGCATAGGACCTGTCTCTGGGAAGATAGTAAAGATTTACTACCTGGTTGTGAAATATGTATTTTGATAACTGGTTCTTACCAGTAGCTAAAGCTGATGGAGATCCTTTAGTAGCACTGTGTCTATATTACCTTTATAGGAAAAATTTCAGTATTCTGAGTTTTTCCCAGAGCTGCTTTTATGGGGATACATTTTGCAAATATAAAGAAGTGGCTCTTGCTGACGTAAACTGATGTCTTGCTGGAGAGCCTGTTGAAGAACCTACCTGAAAATATTAAGTTCCATGACTTCTGTGTAGGAAAAGGAGCACTCTACTAATAGTTATATATACTTGGCTTCTTTTATCAAAATATTCCATGTCCAGGGCTAATGGTTCTCGGGCAGCAAGAAGACTGACTTGCAGAGGCTCAAGCTTTAGCTCTTAGATGCGTGCATAAGGTGTATATATGGAGGGGAATATTCCTGGTTACTTACTGGAGAAAGTTTCTTTCTAAGTAATGAACCAGAAGGATGAAGCAGGAGAAAAAGAGCAGAACAGAAGTGAGTTTCTGTGCTGTTCTAGAATAATTAAAAAAAAACCCCAACAAACCCACAGTTTAAAATCTTACGTTTTTGTGACTGATTCTGTCCTTTGATTCTGTCTGTTTACATGATTTTTCTGCCTTTTCCTATTTTTATTTTCAGGTTGTGGAAGTGGGGTTTAGGAGTGTGCACTGATGGTATATCCATCCATCTGTTTATACAGCACATTGGGCAGTGTGCTGAATTCATATTGATTGTGCATTTGAGGATCTCTGTTGGCAACCTAACCTTGTTTAACCTTGTGATTCAATGTGCTAAATCATATGTATTTCCATAGGCGCATCTTTCCTATACTAAGTTTCCTTTGCAGCTGAGAGAATGTTACAAATTTACCTTCTGGTTATAATTATCCCATTATTTCCTTTTTTTACAAAAAACAAACAAACAAACCAACCAACCACACCTCCTTCTTTGGTCCAAGTCTCCATTGTAAATTTACCTATCTTCATTTTTAAGTCCTGGCTTGCTCCATATGGATGCGCTGCATGTTTCACATGAACTGGAAGCTCCCTCATATGAAAAGCCAGGCTTCTTCGTATGAGCAATTGTTTGCAGATGTTGATACATGCTGCTGCCATGGATGGAGTTAACGGATAGCCATTATTAGCTGGAGCACTTGGAATTCAGGATGGATGCATGTTAAAGCTGGCTGTTCATTGAATAGCTTGATCACACGTGCTCACAGGGCTGCCAGATAATTTTTATTTCCTAGCAGTGACTGTATGACTCAGATCAGTTTGGTTCTTTGCTTTAACTCCTTTTTCTTTACTATTTATCTGTCACTGTATATGATGAAGCACCAAGGTATCAGTTTGCCGTTTTGTAGTTCTTAGTCTTGACAATTGGTCTAATCCAAGGCAATTTCTATCAAAAGCAGCATCCTGTTTCTTATCCTGGCTTTTGCTGGTAGGCCATGGATTATCACTGGATTATAATGAGGAACCATTTACTCACCTTCAGGGGAGCTTTTCTTGTGTGAAGACTGATCCCCATGTCTTCTGTCTCACACTTTTTACATACTTTGCAGTGCTATTTTTCTACTAACAATGCTTTGCTGTGCTTATCCATAGTGTATCCTACTAACCTGTAGTCTCGCGTGATGAAGAAGCTCACCCTCACCAACCTTAAAAGCTTAAGCAGACAATACATAACTTTTTCTTCTCCCAGATTTCACGTCAGGGATCAGCTGAACGGTGGCAGCTTGCTTGTTTGAAGCGTAGAGGAAATGAGTAGCATCTTATGTCCTCCAGCAGTCAAGAGAGGAATAAAAGCCCCCCTGCTTCTAAGAAGGGGGATTCTTCTTCCTCTTTTGTGCCAGTCACTTGTGTCTCTGCCCAGCTTAAATAGGTGCGTAGACATGCTGGACACAGTAGTCTTCTGACAGGCGTCATTACAAAGCCTTTAGCCTTTCTGTGCTTCCTACAAAAGGTTTAGAGACAAGAGAAGGCGTCCTAATTCCTTTTTTCATTTTGCAAAATGTATGCTAGTGTGCAGACTACAACATGGAAAGTGACGTACTGGGACAAAACCCAAGGAACTGTTCATTCTCTTCTTCTCTCCCTGGTGTTGTAAAGGAAGGCCAAAATACTGTGTATTGGGAAATTACTTTCTTTTTTAAAGTGAGAGATGTTTCCAATGGCATCTTTTAATGGGTGACTTAGGGCCAGAGGCATCTGGTTTATCTGCTGTTTCTTACGTGACTCTGGATCTTCTTTTGTGTACAGAAAGCTAATTTTTTTATTATTGTTATTGGTTCTTGGCTGCAGTGATACTTGTGACAGAGAATTCCCTTGATATAATTATATTCTGCACATAAATTGCTTTGTACAGTCATCTGATCAGTTTTTAAAACTTTTTAACATCTTTCCTGTTCTGAGAGGTTAAATAAGCTGATGGACAGAAATCACTTGGCTTTCCTTAAAGGTCGTCCTCCCTTTACTCCATGGTAGCCCAGCAGACCTGCCAGTTCTCCCACAGATGCGTGTCTTCTGATGCAATGAAATATTTCTGCTGTTTGCATGCGTGTTATCTGCTCTTCACCTAGCTGCTTCTTAACTGCTATGATTCATAGTCTTTTGACTGATGTCACTTGAGTGAGATTTCCAGGAAGAAAATGCATTTTTAGATACAGTAACCTTTCAAAAATCCTTACTTAAATGATCCTGTTTTGCTTTTTTCGTTGCTTTCCTCTTTTCTTTATTGTATGTGTTCACCCTGTGACTCCATGCTGAGTCCAACACTTCTAATTTCCTTGCATCTGACCTGAGGGGATTTAAAATTAGTTTCTTTCTTAAAATGTCCCCTGTCCGACTCTTGTCAATCTGAAAGGTTACGCTTTCAATGGGGAAAAAAAGGAAAACTTATGGGAAGGCTTGATTTTTTTTTTTCCCCTCCTCTCTACTATCATTTTTGTGGGATTGTGGGATTTTTGCAGGTAAGCAGCGATTCCCTCTGTAGGAAAGAGCTGGAGTCTTCATCTGCCCAACCAAAAATCCTGAGACTGAGGACAGAGTATAAAAGACAAGAGTGTCATGTGCCATACTTGGATTGCCATGGGTGTGCCTCTTTTGTGAATTACGGCCTCCTTGAGGCAATGCAACCTGTGCCTCAGAGCAGCAACCCTCATCGGGCTGCCCAGGCAGACTATCCAGCCCTGGCATGGGCCACCAAACTCTGCTGCCATTGACCGTAAGGAAGAAAGTTATGCCGCTTAGAAAACAGCTGCCAGCAGGCTGGTTAGGTAAAAGGGGGCCAAATCTTTTCTGATCTCTAACATAATCTAAATACTTTTCTTCCTATAGTTGTAATAACCAGAGGTGGTATGGTTATGCCCCCCAAAGATACTGGTTTTCTGACTGCCCTTTCGCAATGTGCGTTGACCATTAATTGTACCATAAGCCAGTGTCAGGCTAAAACAGCAATTTAGAACAAAATGTCACAGGCTATGAGAAATGCTTGTCCCTTCATCTCAAATAATACAGCTACTAGTAGACATCAGATTCTTCTTTATTCAAAAGGATAGGGTTTTTTTGAATTGTAATGCCTTTCTTTCCATTAAGAGTGAGGCTTTTTCCTGTCTTGGAGCTGAGATGAACTATAAATATCTGCCTAGGGAAAAGAAAGGGGTTGCAGGTTAAACACCTGTTATCCAGTAACAGGGTTACAACTCAGGCTGTTTCAAAAAGGTAGAAAAAGGAACAAGTTTGTTCCAGGGGAGAAATACAGTGTAACCTTCTGCCCTGAAACAGATGGATTTAAATCCTTTTCAGACTTTTTGATCTTGGTATTGTTCTTCAGGATCCTGCTTAATTGTAACAATTAAAACTGAAAAGCACTACTCTGCAAGTACTGAATTGTTTTGAAGACTCCAGCATTTTGAGACCATTGTTTTCAATTGAACCAAAACACACTCCCCTCCCCAACCCAATTGTTTTTTCCCAGATCAAGACGTTGAAAAATGTTTCATTTTACACCAAACACACACCACTTTGCTTTTGAAGTTATAAGAAGCTAGAATTAATGTTTTTAAAAGCAACAACTTTGAACTATGGAATCACTTCTGGTTTAAATCATGTGAGAATTAAATACTTCAGACATTTTATTTGGAACTGATCCAAATCTGCAAAATGTTTTTGAATTACTAAACCTGCACTCTTTTTAATCCCTCTTGCTAAAAAATTAACTTCAGTAAAAAAAGAATGAAGAAATGCCGTCATTTTCTGTGTTCATAAACTTTTGGCTTCAGTTGTGCTATCTGACAGTAAGATTTGCAATCTGCCGTATGTGTGGGGAGAGAGGAAGTAATTTTTAATGGCAAACACTTTTTTATGAACAGTTTAGTTAATTGGCTTTCCTTAGCAATATTAGAGAAGCAGTAAACGTTTGGTCCTTCTTTCCCTAATAGGTCTGATTTGGGGGATTTTATTTTTTATTCTTGGGATTTTACCAGGTTTATATCCAATTATGTATTTGTTAAAGTTTCAGCTGCTGTATTCCCATGGCTATCTTCAGTCTCTGAGGTACACCTCTTGTACCACTGTTAAAATGTCATGTACAAAATTAAAGATACTATTTCTGTCTTTTTAAAATTTTTAAGAGGGAACATTAGAAATAGTCCATATCTTAAATTATTCCTTTCTGTTTAAATTACCTCCATTCCCCTAAACTTTAATGAGATGATTCTATGTCTCTAATATTTCTTTGAAACTGGCAGCCAGCCTTTCAGCCATGGAAGTAGTCACTTTTAAAAAGCTTGTTAGTGACATCCTCCATAATACAGATACTTTCTACAGTTAAGAAAAAATTAGCATTGGCTTACAGGTTTTGTTTATTTTAAGAAATCAAATCCTCCATAAGATTAAGCAAAACCTGTAAGTGTATGTATGTTTCCTCTGCGTGAATTCTTTTTTCCCTTCATAGAAACAGCTGGGTGACCAAAATAATCGCAGCTTTTTATTGTATTTCCTGACTTTAACTTATGTTAAAATATGCCAACTTTTCATATTCTCTAAAGAAAAGTGATACTCTCCTGAGTGTCAGCTCTGTGCATAACTACACAGAGTTTGTGTGATGCATTAGAAGCTGCTTTTGCAGAAGAGAAGATCTCCGGTTTTTCATGCTTAATGCAAAAAGGAAAGCAATAGGAGATTATTTGTAAAAACAAATTCAACAAAAAATTGCAGCACCAATAGTACACAGGTCAAATATTAAATGTTGTCCAACATTCTAAATGTTTGTCCTCTACCAAAATGAATTAAAGTTCAAGTTTTAAGGTGTTATTTCACCCCTAGTATTCGATGTAATGTTTTCCACTCAATGCATCTTTTCCTTTCTTCTGGTTTCCATTAGTTCACTTTGAGTAATTCAGATCATTCTCTGAACAAGCTAATTCTTTCTTGTGGGAATTAAGTTATACAGTATTGTTTCTTTGGTATTTGAATATCCATCTGAAATACTTGAGTGCTGAGTACCACATATGATGTTTTTCAGAAAAACTGCCAAATTACACATACTTATGCCTTAGGAATATTTTGAGTCAAAACACTTGATATTTAGAGTTTGGCAGTCTGAATATTCAGTAGATGTTATGTTTGCGGTGAAATTAATTAGCTTTAATAGAGTCGTGCAAATGGAAATACCATCCATGTACCACTTAAATGTTAGTGTAAATGAAGGATAATGGTGCTATTTTTTAATAAATACAGCACAGATTTTAACATGCTTTCCTCACTTTCCTGTAGCGTTTTCCATGTGCTTGTCCTGAACGTAGCAATTGTAGGAGCTGGAGTAGCAATGGCAAGATTTTATCCGAATATAGGAGGTATCATAAGGTGAGTGTTGCTTGCACAGTGAACTTGTCTGTGGTGTTGCTGCATGTTCGCCTCTTGATGTTGAAAAGGAACAGTATGAGTGCAGGTAATTCTATCTTTATGTTTTGTGAGGCTTACACCTTTTTAAAGTGTTAAGTAATGATTTAGAAGTATTAACAACCAGCTCGTTTAAAGTTCTGGCAAGCAGCTATCTGTAATTGTGCCTCTTTATCTGAGGTGATTGGGATGATTCCCCAAGTTTAATTGGAGCTATCTGAGGGCCTTGTAACTATACAAATGAAAGAATACGGTGTCAATAGAAAAAGTTACTCGGCTATTGTGTGGCTTCTCTCAAGTTTTTGTTTTGTGTTAAGACTATTTGAAGCTGTTTTGAATGTTCATAATAAAAATCCAAGAAAGCAAGTAACTTGAAAGGGAAAAGTGGCACAAAAGTTGTACTTCTAAATGGTATCTTACATTTACCATGTTAATAAACACCTAGGATTTCTATAATTGAGAAAGATTAGAGGAAATAATCTAATGAGTTTTATTTTCTACATTTGACACCACCATATTTGTAGTCATTGTCATTCATTCCTAGTTCACATCTTTCTTACAGCAACCAGGAGAGGGAGGTGTTTAAAAATACAGAAATCTGCAATTACAAAACCAGAATGACAGGCTTGGGTCTGACCAGAGTAGCAGAATAACTTAATTTTGCTCAGTGGCTGATCTTTGAGTTTTTTTCCATTTCCTTTTTTTTTTTCCCTACCTCTCCTTTTAGTGAAAATTCTTGTATTCCAGTAGTAGAGGTGGTCTAGTTATTAATTCCAAACAAATATCATGCAGTACATTTCTCTGTTTGCAAACTGATCCTGACCTCTGCTACTGTGTTCATTCTGTGCATAGTAATCAAACATTTTGAACAATGAATTTCCAGCTGATAAATTGTCTATATACAGTCTAACTTAGGTTTTTGCTGGTTTTGTGTTGCAGGTAGTTACTCCGTATTATGAAGTTTCCTCTGTCTAAAAGGAATGTTCAAATATTTGAAATAAAATATGTTGTTAGTTAATAATGCACATTTGGCCGCAGTCTAGCTTAGTTAGGTGGAAACTCACAGTAGGGGAAAATAATGAGAAGGTTTTGGTAAGCAAGGGAGAGGTTAGAAAAAGAACAGTTAAGTGTTTCACTTGCTGTGGTTGATCATGTTACCAGGAGGGCATGTTGATCTTTTCAGGTCTAGAGAATGGTTTGCTAGAAGCTCATTAAATAAATTAAAATAAAAGTTGCAGATTCAGGAGGATTTCTCTGCTTACATGCTTTAACATGTGTCCTCAGATGGCTGGGGTGCAATGAGATTTGCAGTTCTGACAGTAAAGGATGCCTAAAAAAGGATGCACTATCCGGTCTTTTTCTGTTGTGTGTTGACAAATATCCCCAAAGAAAGTAGAAATATCAAGTCCAAGATAGGGAGTCAGTTCCCAGAAGCATCTCGGGATGTGACTGAAATGTCAGAGGCATGTCAGAGTGTAGCTACACGGGAGCAGTAGGCTGAGCAACAGAACGGCTTAATTAAATGCCAGTGAAGGAGGTGAAGGAGAGCAAGGAACAGAAACTGATGTTTAGCAACTGCAGATAGTTATTGTTCAGCCAGACTGTTCATTGGTTTGAGGGGGGAAAATGACAACAAGAAATAAGAGTTAAACAAAGCATTCTTTTTTTCTTTTTTTTTTTTTCCTTCTTCCCCTCTCCCTCCCTTTTCTCAGATACTCTGGAGCAACATGTGGTCTGGCCTTTGTATTCGTGTATCCGTCCCTCATCTACGTGATCTCCCTGCATCGTGCCGGGCAGCTGACGTGGCCAGCATTGATCATTCACATCTTTATAATCCTCCTTGGACTGGCTAATCTGATTGCACAATTCCTATTGTGAAAACTCCCACTTCTCCCTGTGGCTGTTACAAGTGGTACTGTGACATTTGGCAACAGCCTTGAGCAACACTGTCACACATGAGAATGAACAGTCCTCAATATGATCTTCCTGACAAAAGCTGCACCTTTGAAACAAATTCAAAACACATCTTTCAGGCGCTTGACAGGAAACCTATCTCGCTCGTCTGAAAACACAGTTTATTGAGAAGTGAAATGGTTCAGATTTGAGTGAGGTAGTTCTCGTGTTTTTCTTGAACGTACATCAAAGGTTAATGAAGCTCAAGTATTTTAATTTTTTTACAGCACACTTCTTAAAACACAGTTTTCAGCCTCAGGCCATAGAACTCGTCTTTCCTCCAAAGGAACTGTCCTTACCTCTATTAACAAACATGCTTTCACAGTATTGTTCAGTGATTGTTTGAAATGCTCTTTTGTTGCAGTTATTTTCCTGTTTTGTTTGGAAAATGAAGAAATGATTGTCTTTCCTTTTTTTTTAGGTTAATTTATAGTCATTTGGGTCAAAATGCACTCTTAATTTTGAATATGCTATTAAATTGTTTTGGCAATATTTTTCCTCTAGGAAATTCCAACTAAGAGAAACAATAAACTCATGTCTCAGTGTTTTATTCAGAACCAATATGTATACAAGTTATTTGTGATCTTATAATAAAAAAAGTCAGGAGGATTAAAAAAATAAGAACAAGACAATTAAAATTAGTATTCCAGGCTTGACCTAACTTCAACTCTGTTAACTGGGCTATTATGTGCTGTGAAGTTGTCTTGTCAGGAGTTGCATGTGGTTTTATGGGTGCATGTTGGACACAATGTTCATCACAGGCTTGTTCTCTCCCTTGTAGGATCTTACTCTAGTGGTCTCTCACTATGCTCTTCCACTACATTTCTCTAGACATTTTGGATGTGAGCAGACAGACAAAGCTAGCACTCTTCAGAATTGTGGACTAAATCAAATAATTTAAGTTTTAAATAATTCCTAATTGAAGCTGGAAGAATCTGGGAAGGGTTTTGTTGTGGGTTTTTTTTTTTCCTAACTTCTTGTTTACTAAGAGGGTGTACATGCGTAAGCACACATACACCTTCCTTCACCTACTGTCTGTGACTCATGACTCTTAACCCAAAACATGCAATAATTAAGGTGCCATGCACTAGTGGAATGTCATCTTTTGTGGTTGGAGAGAGAGTAAAAACTCTTTGTACAGAATTTCAGTGTATTAAAATAATGAACAAATGTAGAATAATTGAAAGAGGACTCCAAGCAATGCTAAATCCCAAAGTAAGTAAAAGAGGAGAAAAGTTGGAGTGATGCAATATTTGTGAAGTAGGAGTTGAGTTGGGAAAGATAATGTCGTTGCAGGCTTAGAGTTCACATTTGCATCAGAAAGACAATGAAAAGTATAACCTAGATTATTACCATGCTTCTCTAGGAAATGATGTGAATTTTTGTAGTAGTGATGTAAATCCATTTGTTTGAGTTAGGCTACTCAAAACTGTGTAAAGGACACTGACTTGCATAAATGTCCTTTGATTTGTATGAAATACAAGTTCAGATGGGTTTGGAATATTATCTGCAGAACGGAGTAATTATTTCAGACGCTGTCTTTTTTTCTTGTGAGGCTTTTTGTGCCTTTGAGTCAGAATTGGAGAATATATCCATTGTCTGTACTGTATTAGAGAGAAGTATTTGCCCCATCCTGGCCATTTTCCCTGTGTATACTCTTATCTTCCACTGCTTGGTTTCCTTATTCTCTAAAGCATATATGTCCACCCTTTTCACTGACAGTGAGCAATCTTGCAGTGCTGACCCTATTAGCACTGGCCAACACATCTGCTTTTTAGGGACTGGATCTGACCTCTCCATAAATACTTCCTTGAATGTCTAGGTAGTCATTACGGCATGTGACTTGATGGCTGCATTCCCTCAACCTTCTCAGCAGTGTATTTCACCAGTTAAACCTGGTTGAGTTTTTTTTTTTGAACACCAAAAGGAAAAGACAAAAGATGTAGGATTCAAGCAACATTGGCCCATTCACATTAAGCTCTTGTGTTTATTTAATGTAGATTCAGTGTTTAATTTAGGTACAAACCCTGATGAGTGCAGGTACTTCAATTTGATTATGTCCATCCGTGTTCTATCTGGATATGATTCCATGAGTTAAACCCTTGCCATTGAAGCAGATAGTAAAATGCCCATTGATTTTAGCAGAACTAAATTCTGTTAGGATCTAGTAGTTCAACAGAAATTCCCAAGTAAGACAGAAATCATGGTGAAGTGTTGTAATTGCATCTTCTGTCTGCGTCTCTTTTCCAGTTCTGCAATGTACAATGATCTGAGATAATATTTAGAAGGAAATTATTCTGTACCTTTCCAAAAGCCTGTTTTAGCTCTGGGTTACAGAGATAGGTTCTTGCTGCACTGTTTTTTTTATACAGGTCTTTAATAGCTTTGATTTTAATTATAAATTGATAAGTATTAAAGTGATAACAAATATTTCATTATACTGATCACCTGAAGTACATTTTCTTAGCAGAATTGTTATTTTGCTAGATGCAGTTGAGATTCACAAGCATTAGAAGCAGGTTAGTAGTGTGTAAGTAGAGGGCATTTTCAGGTTGGGTTTTTTTCTTTCAACAGTCAACATCCTATATTAAGTAATATTTTAAAATACAATAGCAAATTAAATGGTCTAAAAGATCAGTAGATTGCAGTGTCTCTTTTCATGCAAAC
Source organism: Pandion haliaetus (assembly GCA_013401275.1). Classification (NCBI taxonomy): domain Eukaryota; kingdom Metazoa; phylum Chordata; class Aves; order Accipitriformes; family Pandionidae; genus Pandion; species Pandion haliaetus. The sequence continues at coordinate 23,849 of VYZV01042752.1, forward strand.
ACAAAATGTAGTTCTCCACGAATGCATACTTCACCTTGCTCGCTCATGGACCTGCAGTGATGGCCAGCTAATTCCAATTCCTTATGTTCTCTGTTCCACCAAATCATCATGTGATTTAGTGGAGCTGGAAAAGTAATATATGGACCCAATGATGTATTTTGAAATGTCATTTTTACTTTCTCATAAAAGAAAAATAACTTCTGCTGGAAATAATTCTGTCTTTACATCTGAGCTTTGCAGGAGTAAGCTGAGCGGTGAAATACTGTCAGCTCTGGGCATTGAGTAAGAGTCTAAGGTTTCTTCGTAACAATATCAGGCTTTTTGTTTGGCACCATCCCTACCTCATTGCACTCTGAAAATCCAGCCCTCCATATTGTGTGGTAACTCTGTGATGATGCAAACTGAAGTTTTCATTGCAGGAGGCTCAAGCAGCTGTAATCACCTGTGCTGATGCCATCAAGCTAAAATCCAGATCTCAGGGTACATAAGGCATTAACCCAGCATGACCTTTGGTCTTGCCAAAGTATTGGTAGCCAGGGAAATTCCAAGGAAGCTCCAAGAGCAGTTGTGGATGTGCCTGTGTGGCGAACTTATGGACATGTCTGTGGGTGATTATACACAGTCTGAGCACTGAGACAAAGGGATTAGTTTTTGAGTGGCAGCTTTGTGATGAACAGAAGTAGTTGTACTTTATAAGGACAAGGACAGAAGATGGGGCTTTTAGGTCTGCCTTCTGCCATGATGAGAGAAAGAATTACCGTCTCCATACCCATGCTTGTACTAACCTCATTGCCTTCTCTGTAATGGCCTAGCATCATCTGTTCCAGTTTCTTAATGTTATTGTGGCCCAGATTCTTCCCTTCAGTTCTAGCAAGCTTCAAACTCTCCTGTGCTTTATTAGCTCTCAGTTTCCCCTTGCTCTTCCAGTTGCTCACAGCTGCATCTCTTCCTACAAATCAATTTTCCCTGTTCTGTCTGGATTAATAATGTAATGTTAATGTATTAAATCCTGTAGCTCAGATGATCTGCACAGCAAAAATGAGCATTTGGGATTAAAATGTTGCAGCATTTAAATGAAGGGGCTCAGGGAGGACATTTCATGTAACATTTCCATTTTTCTTAAAAGATCAGCCTTTTGAACTCCAGGTACAAAAAAATACATAAAGATAACAGCATTTGGTTGCAACGCTGAACGCTTTGTTAGATTGACTGTTTGCCGACCCAACCTCCAGACTGCCCCCTCCTCCACCAGGTTTCCACACTTTCCAGCTTGGGTTGGTTTTTGATTACATGATCATGTAAGTTTTTCCACCGGGTGTCAGCTTCAGAGTGCGAAGGTTGCGAGAGCAATTGGTTCCTTATCATTGCTCAGACGTGGCATCTCCTAACTTTGAGTGCTGGACTTCGGGCAAATGTTAATTAACATGCCAGAATGTGCAGTCAGCCCTAAGGTTGGCTAAAACTCCTTTGTGGCCCATGTCCATGAATGTCCCTCCAGCACCGCGTAACATTGGAAAGCTGAGAGGCAGCAACAGTGTAACTGAATGCTGGAGCTGCTTTGGGAAGGAGGAGAGACTTCCCGGAGTAACTGAGACAGTCAAATCTTTGATACACAGTCTGCATTCTGGGAAGTCCCAGAGACTCCTGTGTACACACAGCCAGACTGATGCTGCAGTGGCTGTGTTCTGCAGCAAAATGGTAGTAAGGGAGGTGAGAGATGTGGTAGCCTCTGAAAAGCATATTTTTTCTCCAGAGGACAACTGCACTAAACATCTGTGATTATTATAATGGATATGAGGGCACATGAGGAAAAATAATAATGGGAAAAGGACTAGTGCTTGGTAATAACTGGTACCAGCTGTACCAGCAAAACAGTGTCCCTCTCACCTTCAGTTGGAAGCAGAAATTAATTTCCATGGGCAGTTCATGGAATTTGGAGGCTGCCTTCAGTAATGAAAATGCTATTTTAGCAGAGCTCTTGGTATCTTCCTAATAGGAAGTAAATTATTAATAATATGCAAAGCACTGGTAAGTTTGTTTTAGCTCATTGTACGGTGCTTGACGGGAGCACAGTGTAAGCTTTTCCCTCTGAGTTGGTATTCTGTGAGGTTGGAGTCACGATCAGCGTATTTAATTTCTTCTGCAGTTGAGAACACCATTAAACTTTTCTTGGAAAGAAACAGGACTCAACTTGCCAGATCCTCTCTACCTCTCTCTCCTGTAATTTCAGATGGTGGAACCAGTGCTATGTAACTGTTGCTCTGTGGTTTCTGTTTCCAAACACCAAGTGATACAAGTGGGGAGGGAAGGGTCTCTTTCTTTTTTCAAATTTACCTAACTATGGCTTTTCCCATATATCTACTTTTTGTAATCCTGAAGTAGATTAAACAGTCCAGATGAAAAATGTGGCTTTATAGAAAACATTTTTTGGTCCCTTCTTAGTATGTTTATATTGCAGCTTGGCTAAAGTTCACTGAATTATTTCCAATAGCCCAAGGACTGTTTAAAAACTGCTGTCCATGTGTTTCTTTTCATCATTGTTTGAATGGTCTTTTTTCGATTCCGTGGACCTTGTTCACTTCTGACATTTCATTAAACTGTTAGAGGAAGTTGAGATTAGTCAGGTCATTTCAAATCAACACAGCAAAGTCATTCAGCTGCAATATGAGGGGAGGACAAATGCCTACACATTGAGTTCCAGGCTACATACTAAATGCCACACCAAACAGAGACATTGTCCCCTCTGCCCAGCTGGCTTCATCTCTTAGAGCAAAAGGAGATTGTATTACGAAACTACCACAGGGCATTCAAATTACAGGCTGCTTATAGGAGGAGAGGGGAGGCTGTTTTGCATTGAAACTCATTTTTTTTATCTCCTCAGTGAATATCTGGTGTTTTGCACACAGATGTGTAATAAGACCCCAAGTCAGGATACCAAGTTAGCATAAGGAAACTCGGGGACTTCCCTTCGCCTTCCAGTGTACGAGTTCAAGGGGTCTGGGCTGGTACAGGGTGGCAGGGGCAATGAAGATGATTCCCACTGATGCTTTGTGCTGGCTTTTTGGGTTTAGGATTTGGGAGAGCTCACTTCACTCACATCTCTTCTACAGAAGTGCAACACTCTTTATGCAACACTCTTTACTAAGGGAAGGCTGAATCTCACCTATCCTGACTGCAGTCCTTTGGCTTGAGAGGGAGGATTTGCATAACTAAAGTCCTCTGTTATGGAAATACAGCTGCTATTTAGGGTGCAGCCAGATTGACAACAAAGGGCAAAAGATCGTATCCTGCCTCGGTGAAAGTGTGAGCAGTTTACTCCTGCTTGGGAAACTGCTGTCTTCTTCCCAAGACTAGATTTGTTAAGCCCTTGAAATCACATTTCTTTATGGTGCCACCAACTTCCTAACTATTTTTACAGTGGTGGTGGTTCAGGATTAAGTGTTATCTTGTCTCTCCTCTTGATATGTCATACACCAAAACAGTGAGAAGTTAGGGGTAACTTCTGACAGCCAAACTCCAGATAGTTGTGAATTCTTCTCTGGCTAATGAGTTGGGATATCAAAGGTGTAACAAAACTTGCTATTCTTAATGCTGGAGGGGGGGGAGGATTTTTTTAAACTTACTGAAGTTTGGCCTAAAACAATGTTGGTCTATGGAAACAGTGAGTTGCAACTACATATACTCTTCCTGCTCCTACTCCAACAGAAGAAAACAAGTTTAATTAAAGAAAAACAGAAGATGACAGAAAAACAGAGTCTGTACACTCTGAGCGCACTTGTTTATACCACAGACAACACTTATTTTCTGCAGGCAGCCAGCTACCCAATCATAGCGATTGCAATAAATGATGGGCTAGAGCTCCTCCAGAAATAAACTCTTACCTAAAGGTACACATTTTTTCATTACTTTCCTGTCTGTTTTCATAGATAACTCAGATGCCCCAATGAGCCCCTTTCAGACAGGTTTGTTCACTTGATTTGCACCTTGGTAGTAAATTGCCATTTAGTGTCATCAAAGGAGTATGTACGTGACCACAGGCTCCCACACCTTCCTTGAGAGCTTAAAAGACTGTCCTAGTTCTTTCCACAGCGAAATCTGCCCTCAATCCCCATCCGCACCAGAATGTCTATACTTACCTCTGAGGCCAAACGGCAAGTAAACTTCAACCATTGGGTAAACTTGTTAAAAACCTGGCTTCTATGGTTTTATTGTGACGGCACCGCACCGGTTTCTTTAGCACATGACTGAATCTTTTGCCTTCATCCCATGTGTTTATACAGGGAAAAGCAAGCCATTGGAGAGCAGAATGTTTTAACATTGTGTATGTTTCCCAATGCACCCTGACTAAAGCAAGTCTCTTAAAAATTAATCTGATAAAATGATCTGTGTTGAATCAGGGATAGAAACATATCAAACCTGCTTTATCCAGTATGTGACATGTCTGGAAAAAATTAACTGAAAAGTAAGATCCATAAGAAAGACAACTACAAAAAGAGAAGCTTTAAAAGTCATCAAAATGCACATAAAATTTTCTGCCAAGGGCAGCCTAGACCTCTGGCTTACTTGGGATGGTTGCCATCGGCAGGAATCTTTCCCTTTGCTTTCAGTGGGCACTGATTCAGGCCTTGGAGAAATTGCTCTTGAAAAGATTTTGGCAGTTAGGGGAAGATTCCATCAGAACAGCGGGACTCGGCCTTCCACACAAGAAGCTGTGTGCACTTCAGCAGCTGTTATTCAGGTGCAGTCGGGCCTGCATCACAGTTTACATGCTATATTGTTGAGTGTGATGTAACAGATTTACCTTTAAAAAAAATTTACTGAAAAGGTGAGTACCAAAGTAAAACACAGAATATAACCACAATCTGATTTTTTAAGTGTTTTTTGGTGCAGTGATAATTCATAGAGGAAAAAAAAGAGTATCTTTGAAGTACTCTCAGCTGGCTATTTTATCCCAGGGTGGATCTTGCTTTTCTTTGACTCCTTGGGCAAAAATTTACAAGCACTCTGGGATTTGTGTGTAGTTGTGTTGTTGCTCCCCTATGTACTTGTTCTTTGCCTGTTAGTTATTTGTCAGCAGGGTTTCTCTGTGGAGTATTTTATAGCACTTGAACCACACGGAAAGTATGCACCAAGCTGAACCTGCTAAATTTGGTGAATAATCTGTTGTGTGTAGATGCTGTCATGTATTTCTGGGGAAGAAAAAAACACTAAGGGCACTCTGTCCTCTTCAAAAACACTTCTAAGGAGCTTTGAAAGATCCTCCCTTTTCTAAGTGCTGTGTGAATTTCCATGCAGTTCACTACCTTCATTACCGACTACAGCCACAAACCTCAAGCCAGCAAACAGCTGGAGAGGAGCTGTGAACTTTTTTGACCACATTTATTTTAAAATATTAAGCCAAAGTATATATAGAGTCACTGAAGACTCAGAACTCAGTTTTCTGCCATGAGCTTCCCCATCAGCCCCACCACTTGTCCATTGTATTGCACTGCTTTTTAGAGCAAGTAATCCAGTTTTGCTTAACCTACCAGCTGTTCCTGTTCTGGCATTCCCAGTGGCAGTTCTTCAGTAGTTGTGTAGCCCATCAGGTATCTCTGCAGAGGAGTCACTGACCTGTGTGACTCAAGTAGAAAGAATCTCTTTTGGGGATCTAGAGGCCTAAGCCCTCACATTCTGGGGCTGACCTGTTTAGAGAGGGCACCAGTGGGTATGCCTGACACACAAATAACATGGATCTACCTGCTGTCGCTTGAACACCTGAAGTACACATTGCACCCTTTTGTCATGAAGTTTGCCAGTGCTAGGCTGTGATCAGTTGCATCACGCAGCCACCCTGATATCCAGTCCACCAAGAGGATGAGTGTGTGACGGCAGTCAACTTGACAGCCTGGCTCTCAGGAACAATAAAACGTCATGGTACTAGCTCTGAGGATTTTGATCTAACGTTATGTATTAGTCATGATGGCCTGAGTGAATTCAAGAGGTATGTTTCCTACTGGCAGTAAAGGGGAGGGAGCAATTGCAGATGGGCTGGTATAATACAGGTACACACAGCCACTGCTGCTCCAGGCTATATCCAGCTTCCACCCATTCACACCTGAGGGCGGTTGCCCTCCAGCTGGCAAATACATCATTACTGCTAAACTTGGTATAAAACTACAGACTGCTTTGCTGTTCTTAGTTCAGCAACTTTGAAAGGGGATAAAATGGTGCCTTACTCAGCACACCAAAGCTGTAGAAAAAACAATAGGACGTGAATAGGAAAATGGCATGGAATGGCAAAAGCTACCGCAGGAGATGCGCAGTTCCACCCAGAAACATAGAGGTACAGAGACAGAGGAAAGCATTGTGTCATTGTTTCCATCTTCTTACCACTCACAAGAGTATTAGTAAGATGCTCCCAAGCTTCACCAAGCTCTCACTTCAGCCAGATAGTCAAAAGCAACAGCCAGTCACTACATGCTCCCTTGGAGCCAGGTTAGAAGTACAAAGCTGTAAGTGAATGACCTCAGCACAAGAGAGCTGAATTTCTTCAAAACTGTGCAAGTGGAGCAGTCAAACATGCAAATCCATCACACGCTGGGCTTTTGTAGCTGAGGCAAGAGCCTATGCAGTCTCTTAATGTTCCATATTGGACTACAAACCTTATGAGACAAATGGAGTATGTTACTTAGAAAGCTGTTAGGCAATATGGAATGAAAAGTCATTCTGCGTAATAAATTATTTCTGCTTTTAAAGGTTTGGGTCTTCAACAATATGTATTTTTGTTTGCTAATATTAGATTAATCCCTCTTGGATGAGAGAGATTCTGTTGCATGGCCCTTCTCACAAGTCTTAAGGCCAACATAGCATTAAATAAACTCAAACAATTTGAACTTTGTAGACATGTTCTGCTGTGAAACAACTATTATAGAAATGGCACTTAAGAATGTGTCTTTTTTTGCCTTTAAGAGTTTCACAGTAGTCCTCCTTTTTCAGTTTCAAGCTGACCAAACAGTTCCAGTAATTTCTAATCTCCCTGCCAGTTTATTATTAGTGCAACTGGCTACAAACCAGCTGACTGATGTCAGTCTCATAATAAAGAGTGACAAAGCTAGACAAGGGTCCCATGAGAAACTGAAGGAGGAGGATCAAACACAATTGTAAATTTGTGCAAGATACTATAAGGTCCCTGGCAAAAGCTTTACGGCCTTTTATAGCACTACTTATTCAACAGATTTTCTTTCTTTTCCTTTCCCAGGTGTGTACACATTGCATTGTTCTCTGTTTTGTTGTTTGGTTGTTTGGTTTTTTTTAATATGTCATGTAATGGAGTACATGAATATTCTTATTTAATGTGAGTGCAGAACTCTTTATTTAATACGACTCATTAATACATCCTACAAGGTAGAGCATCCCTAGTTATTTGCTGTGTTGCCAACTGCAATCTTAGGTTTGCATCTTGCAGTTATATAAATGAATTGTAGTTGTGAAGGAAAGCCGTGTTTTCCAAGGCTGCAATGGCAATTTTTCCAGCTATTTTGTGCACAGGAATGTGGCTGCATACACCCAGAGATCTCCAGACATCAGTAAAGCTTATGGATCCTGTCAGCTGCAGAACCAGAAACTAAACATTAGTGTAAAAGCCACCCCTGTCCTTCCTTCATCTTTCAGTAGCTCTGTTCTCGGTTTAGCCGTGTCTGATTTTGCAACTAAATTTTTAAGAGTGCTGTAGAAAGGTCACTGCAAAAAAATGGACAATTGCAAGAAATCTGGATTATTTGAGACAGGACTAAAACAGATTATAATCTGGTCCTCCTGGACTTCCTAGCACTAGGTTAAAAAAGATACCAGATTTAGTTGCTCTTCATTACTGTGTTTAATTTTTACTGCCCTGCCATTCAGGTTCTTGGAGGGAGACTTATATCCACAGGAGTAAGATTTGTGGAAACCATCGTTGCTAAAAAATTAATTGTGATCTAGCCAGCAAGAATGCTGTAGAGGTGTAGGCAGTTATACACCTCAGTCTGAGCTGCAGGGACATGGCATGTCATTTTTCTCATTATAGCTAAGAAAGCTGTTGCGTTTTCCATATTTACCTCTAAAGTCCATGCAAACTGTACTTATCTGAGCTGTCCCTGGGATCCAGTACAAGATACTCTGCAAATCAGTACATCTCCACAAAAGAGGTCTGGACTTCTGCATTCAGAAAAGTGTTCTGAAGAAACTCAGTCTCAACAACTGTTTTCATCTCATTTTCCATTGCCTGAACTGTATCTTTACTGTCATCTGTGCTACTCTGCTGGTGATAAAAAGTTTCCAACCTT
>VYZV01042752.1:32199-43666 GCA_013401275.1 Pandion haliaetus
TCAGGCAATATGAATATGTAAAGCATTCCAGCAGATTCAAATACCATCTTGCCTCAGTGCAAATCTACAAAGGTGGTTTTCCAGCACACATTAGGCAACACCTAACGTTTGAAAAATTCACTCTATTTCAGCAGACAAGTAAGGTGCTCTGGGAAAAATTCAAACTNTACTATAAAAAGAAAAGGAAAAAAAAAAAAAAAAAACCAAAGAAAAGAGGCTTTTGCTATTTTTTCTTCATACTTGTGATGGCACCTAATGATTAGAGAAGGCCCCAAGTTTTTGACTGCAGTTTGGTTTCTTACTCTTTGCAGTTTCAACAGATTTGGATATGATCATTTCAGTCCAAGCTTAATGCTGCTAATTCTTTATTATTACCCTTTCCTCTAGTTCCTTTGCAAGCTGCAGTGAACGTCTATATAGAGAGGTCAAGATTTCCCAAAGGCTGAAATGCCTCTCTTTAGCAGTAAGACCCAGAATAGGAAAAAAGAGGGGAACTGAGAGAAATCTCCATGGAGGATTACTCCAGGGCTTGTGGAGTAGGCAAGTTATCTTGCTCACTGGCATAAGTGAATCCCTTCATGCCCATATGGGTAAGGCTGGTACTTGTCATTCTCTCCACTTTACCTTCCTCCTCACCTCTCCCCATGGTTTCCCATGCCTCTAAGAGCTTGTCAAACACACAGTGCAGGGAGGATCCACAGGAAAGGTCATGTAGCATTAAGTCACAATATCATTGCATTAGGTACTGAAAGAAAGAGAAAACATGTAGAGTAATGCTCCCTTCCATCTTCCTGTTCTCCTTCCCTAATTTAGAGTCCAGCTCCTCAGAGCTAAATGTTAATCCAACTGAAAATTGTTGTAACCAACTGGAAGGGCACAGAAATGTAGAATGTAAGAGCCCATCTTTATCCATGGTCATCAGGTCAGAGATTAATTAGACTGTGCCATCTGTAAGAGGATACTGATGGCTACAAGGAATTGGGACATTTGTTTTACATCTGTAAGGACAGAAGCTCCAGCAGCACAGTGGTCGCCTAACTCTGAATTGGGGCAATGGTTCAATACTGACTCAGAGGGAAGTGTGCCAGCAGCACCACTGAATGTGCATTACAAATAATACAGCAGGAAATTTGGACAGCAGCTTGTTAGAACACTGTTTTGGAAATGCATGAGTCACTGTGTTTCTGGCATCTGAACCTTTCGCAGCATGTTTTTGTGCTAGATACCCTGTCATGTTGTTTGAGGAAGCCTGAAGGACCGATGCTGAGTTAGTTTATCCAGGATCTTCATACTGGAATACCCTAATCCATCTCTGTCATCTTTCTTCCTGTTTCCAAAAAAACAGAACGCAATCCACTATTTTCTTCCATTGTGAAAGATTATTTAAAACACCTCTATAATTGACACTGATCTCCTTTAGTAGGGCAACCCACTGAGCCTTTCACCTCAGCTGATGTACTCACTGACTTCTCCTATGCTTTCAGATGAGGCTCCCCCACTTCTTACTCCTTCACACCACTGTGCATACAGTACTTCTCCACCATTCTATTTCAAAATGTTTCTTGCAAGACTAAACACTAACAACACTGACGAAATCACATATGCACTCTGCAGTAACTAAACATGCCGGCAGAGGCTTCTGCATTTTCTTTGCTTCCTTTCTCCTCTTCTAGCGCTGACAGTTGTCTCCAGAGCTGCACCCCTGTCTCTGCAGGCTTAAGATCCAGGTACCACTCTGAACTGCACTGATGGCAGAAGGTCCCTCTCTCTAACAAATGTCATAATTTCTCCACAACATCTTGGCTTTTTTTCTACTTCTTACACTAAAATGTAGTGCTAAACTGAATTACAATTAAAATAGTTTTATTTAATCTGTACGTGCTGAATTATCAAAATGCAAGGAAAATCAACAACATGGTTGTGCTAGAAGCAGGCTGCAGAGGAAAGGGAAGCTTCCCACCTTGCAAACAATCACATCTGTTGGATTGAGCATTTGAGACAAGAAGTGTTAGCAAAGGTGAGTAAGATTAAAGAAGTGCATTTAGGAAGGGTCAGGGCTGATGACTGATGGCTCTCTGACAGTGTCCATTCTAAGCCTGATTCACAAAGTCTTCTATGCCTAACAGGCTTTTTAGATATCAGCACTTAGGCATATTCATGGTGTCTGTGACCCAACGCTGCATGCATCTACAGTCATCCCTGGAGTCACAAGAGTGCTCAGAGCCTACCTCACACCTGAGAGCAAGGGAGATGCAAAAAACTGGGGTTCTCCAGTCTTTGTCACCTGCTGATCCTAGTCAAGCAGGAATAGCCAGAGCATGCCTAAGTGTCCCTTGAAACACAGCCAGGAAGCAGATGGGTTATGTCCTGCCCATGTCTGGCAGTAAAAGCACTCAACTGGGAGATGGGAGATTTGGGAAGCTGAGTTCCCCCTTCTTCTCCATAACACATGTGGAGCAGACTTACAAAAACTACAATCTCTCGGAGATCTTTCTTATCGCCAGACTTACAGAATTATTTCTCTCAGTTGTCTTTAAATGTGATGAAGTCAAGTGGGTTCTTTACCATATAGAGGTGATGTCTGATATTTAAACAGGTCTGGGATTTTTTTCATTTTATAAAACTAGTTAATTTTTTTTAAACAAAGATAGTACAAACGACTTGATAGAAAACAAACCATACCATGGACATACTTAGCAGATGTAATATTAAAATTGCATTGCATCATACACATGTCACTTTTTAACAGGATCTAACATGTTTTATAGACCTGCCTTTATCCGCTTCTACTATGTCCTCTCTCACCTCTGCTTATAGCTTTCCTCTTAGCTTTTATTCTAGAAGCAGAGAAACATAGTGATGAAATGCCACTCAGAATTTATGTGCCATCTATATTGATTCATGGTTACAAAATTTTTTTGAGACTGCAGGTAACTGGACAATAAAAAGCATGTTCAGCACTGGATAACTCTGCCAACCTGCTGTGGCTGCTCCAGTGTAAGTTAATTTATCAAATGCTTCACGGCCTCTTAAGCAAAACAAAGATCAGGTTCATGATAAATGACTGCAGTACATACCCTCTGCCAACTGCTGAGTCTGGGATGGAATACTCTCCATTTGCTTATTTTTAGAAGCTGCATGGCCTTTTTATGCTTCTTAAGTGCTTTAGTCATGCAAAGTACGTAGGCATTGAGCAGCCTTTGCCCTATTGATTTGTGCAAGGATTCTATGATAAGGCTGCTCTGCTCTTGTATTTGTTTCCAGAAAACCAATACCGCACAAGATAGCTGTCACACTGGCTTTTTATACTTGCATGGATCTTCATCATTTGTGTGTGTTCTGTGAGGCGCTGGTTATAGGAGGAACCATCCCAGCTGTTTATTGTTGATGTTGGTGCACTGGTACCTTAATGGAGCTTATCTGAAATAATGTGTGTTTACATATGAAAGTTAGCAGCTGTGCTCATCTTAAGTATGGCTGAGCAAAACCTCCTTTCTAAGCCTGATAATAGATTCTTATTTGTGAATTTTATAATAATAATAATAGCATTAGAGAAAGGAACAAACTAAATCTGTGCCCTGAACCTATACCCATGACAGTAATATCTGAGTCCCTTGCAATTTCTGTGACATTTACCAGTACCTACGTGCAGTATAGCAGCACTGTCGTCCCCACCTGGCAGAAGGGAACTAACAGGGCACACAGCGTACATTAGCTCATGGCTTGCATTCCCATTCAAGCCCAAGCTCCCTGAAAGCCCACACCACCTGTTTGTCAACTCACACTGACACAAGTCCACATGTGGACCAGGAAGGGAAACCTAACAACACTGCAATGCCCTTTGTGCCTGAAAACAAACCCCTCCCTCCCAGACACCATGACTTAACCTTATGGCACTGCACATTCAAGTCCTCACTCCTCCAACATGGCTAAAAAATGTATGGACCTAGCTGGAGGGACATAAGCAATTCAACCAGGGCTCCCTGGAAATCTGGGGGAGTGCTCGTACCTTAGCAACTACGCTCTTCCTCACTTCCTGCTAATACAAAGCACAGCAAAGATCAGTATTATGTTATCCACAGTTCTTGTATTGGGAAGGTGATAATTTGGGGGCATCACCCCAAGTTTTCTTCTTTTTTTCACAGCACCTATAGGTATGAATTTCTTAAAGTTTGTGTTCCCTTCTGAACACTTTCAAAGGCTGAAAAGTTAAAATAACAGAGTGGTTTTAGTGCAGTGCACCACACATTGTTTCTATCATGTGAGAATTGCTTAACTGCAGTACACTTCAGCAGCACAATTTATTACAAACCTTGGAAGTCATTTCAGGAGCCCAAGGACCTCATGGGCCTTGGACCATGTTTCAGCAAACTGCTCAGAGGTGCAGTCACTAGGCAGATGTCTGGAAACATGTGTTCTTGCACATTTATCTGCTAATGCAAATATCCCAATGCAAGCATTAACACTCCAGAGCATTATGTGGATTTTAAACAATCCCTGGAAGAGTTGGGTCCCTTAAAAGTTATTCTGACAGATGTAATCCTTCTCCTCTCCTTTGCCAAGCGTTTGCTCTGACTACAGGAGCCAGAGAACACCAGGCAAGATTCCTGCCTGCTTCTGGTGCTCCAGACACTACAACATGCCTGCCCAGCGCTGACTTCACTCAAATTTTTATTCTTATTATTCTAGTTGGGAAAGAAGCAGCAATGTGGAAGGGAAAGATAAAACAGGAGATAAGAGGATATTTTTATGCTTTCATCTGCACAGATGACTCATATGGGACAGGTTTATTCCTCGTCTCTCTCAGGATTAATGCCTCAAGGAGAACAGCAGCAAAATTAAGGCTCTTTTTGCTGCTGTGGAGAATAATACTTTCTTCCTTTCACCCTGCTCTGTGAGGTCTTTGAGGCAATGGCTGTGAGCGTGTACAACACATAGCACAGTTGGCTCCAATCTTACTGGGGCCTCTCAGTATTAGTGTAATAAAAGTAAATACCAAGTGGTCAGGGCTTAATTATAATCTGGACATTCTGTGCTCTGGCAACAGATTACAGGAGCCATTGACTTGTACCTTAAGGCACTGAATCTACTGTTGGCACAAGGGTGAATGCATGTAAAGGGACAAGACAGCAAAGTGAAATCCCATGTTTCCTCCTCAGTGTGTAGGATGCAAACTAAAAGGAAGTGATTTCAGTAACTGAACAGTCTGTATGCTGGAGCAGCTCCAACTGTGGCTTTTTATGTTCAATTCTGATGACTATTTCAAGGAGTTAAATACTATTTTATAGAAGATGGAGAGGCAAAAGCTTTCATTAGATAATGATTGTATTAAGACCCAAATCCTCACATAATTCTTTGAAGAGGAATTCTAAATAATTAATGTTGCAATTATCTGTTGATTTATTCTCCTCCACCCTTAATTTTGTTTTGAGCAGGAACTGACCCTGACCATGCTCTGAGGAGTAATTCAGAGATGCAAGAAATAAGTGTGCTCCACAGTCAATACTGAAGTGGGTTTCTTTTTGCCTTACTTGATTCTCCCAGCTTGAGGGTTTTGGTGACATTTTGCCTATTGTTATTTCACTTTCAAAGGCCCCTCATAATTTATTTTTGTAGTTGCAATTATTTATGTGCTAGGCTATTGTAACTGCATTATATCAGTGCAAGGAGATGTGTCCAAGGTTGAATTTTATCCAATATATTTATAATGTCTTAAGAAAACAACAACAACAAAGTGTTATGAACTTGTGAATAAATTCCTTCAGATCTGTGGCACTGGAAAAAAAAGAATCACAAATTTGTGGAGCTCAAACAAAAGCAACATTGGCAACTGTAACAGCATAATACTGTTACTAACAATGCTGCAAAAGGCCCGCTACGTACATATTTCCATAGCCATTCTCGTTATGTTAGCTTGGCCTCAGCTTCGGAGTGTAGTTTTGGATTAATATGATTTAGGAATATTACAGTAACGTCTGGAGGCCCAACTCACAGTGTTAGGAAACATACGTGGTAAGGTACAGTTGCTGTTCCGCAGACTTTTCAACATAAATGAGGAGGACACGTGGAACAGAAGGGGCAGCAGTCAGGCGGTTCATCCACCTAGCAGCAGTATAAGAACTGGGCCAGAAAAAAACCTCAGATCTGCTTCTTACCAGGTCTCTGCTCCTGTCTGCTCCCATGCTGTGCTTCTAGTGGTACTTCTACTGGTATCCAGGCCATCCTGAAGTGGTACAGGACTGGGAGCTCCTGCCTTGCGACAGTTTCGGTGTAGACTTCTGCCTGTTTAAAGTACGGTGCCAGGGGTGGGACTCTTGCTGCCAAGGAGGGACAAGTAGCAGGAGCAGACACCTTAGCTGCTGCACTCTGGATGCACAGCTTTGACCAACCAGTGAAGCACATGGAGATGCACATGGAGATGTACCTGGAAGAGGTGCAATGACACACATTTTCCTTCAAGCTTATCTTCTTCTACCTGTTGAAGTGGATAAGTGGATATCCAAACACATACGGAACCAGGCACAGGAGGCTGAGTTACTGCTTTAAGTCTATGATGGGTCAAAACTGGGTGCCTTTGATATATCATTGTCAACTGCTTTACCCTGTTGAAGTCCATCTCTTGAGATTCCTACTGCTGCCAGAATTACCTCTGTTTTGCTAGCTGGTTTGACTGGAAAGCATGACGAAGAAGGGAAGAAGAGAGAGGGGAAATCAGAAGCCAGAGGGCACAAATTTTTGCAGCCCCTAAATCACTCCAACTTGCAATAATCATAAGACTTTTTTAATAAGAAAAGTGCCATGAACATTTTGAGAGTGCCCTTGAGACATTCTTTCTTTCAGAATCTATTATTGCTTCAGAGCAATATCTGTAATTGAAACAAATAATAAAATCCAATAAAGAGCAAACAGGGACAGTTTATTAGCCTTACGGCCAACTGGTAGAGCATAGCTGATGGACACACAGCTGCATTTTCTTCCTGTCAGAATAGCATGGCTGCATGCAACATTGCCATGGGGAATGCTCCCTGGCCTGTGCTAGTTCGTTCTGAACAACACCATTTGTGAACCAACACGTAAGTAGTATGGACAATCACGTGCCAGTACCTGTTTTGTGTGTGCTGGCCCCACTTAATTAACTTCTGTAGATATAGCCTGAAGTGTTTTTTTCTAGAATATACTATATGATCTTCTGAGGCTGTATGATACATGCTATTAAATATATATAAACAAAGCTATATACTTGGGGTTTAATGCATTTTCATTCATTACATGGACATGAATATTAAATTTATGTTATTATGCTGTCTGCTGGTGTCTGCTTGATTCTTTATTTCTGTGACTAATCTTTAGAAATAACCTGTCTTTTCTACTAGAACAAGCCTCATCACTCTGGCAGAAATGCTCTTGTAACCTTGACCTAAAACTGGGGGAGCAGAACCCTTCATGGATCTCAACTTGCTGTAGGTGATGATCTCAAGCCAGTCTGACAGCAGGAGTGTTTTGGTGAATAGACAACACAGTTCAATAGAGATGTGGGCCTGAAGTACCCAAACAAGTATCAACTGTATTTAAAAGGAAAATAATTAAAGGAGAGAAGACAGGAAAATCCTCATGCTTTGTTTATTAGAAATATAAATGTTCTTTATTGCTCACTGCTCCCTTATTAAAAACCAAACAAACATGAGACATAGGAGCAAAAGAAAGAAAACAACTAAAATGGGCAGACCGAACAAAAGATATGAATGAGGCTAAGACACTTTGGTGGAATCTAAATTCTGCTTCCTGAAACGTTCTGTACAAGGGGTGTCAACTGACTTCAGAGGTCCAGGTCTCAGTACTACCTGTAGGAGCATGTGTCATTTCGCAAGGGGCAAATCCTATCCCTGGACAAACAATTTAAGAGAAATTCAGGAGGGTCATTTTGGTAGACTTTCATCCTTGGTCCTCTTCTGTAGGTCTTACTGCCTGAGTGGGGTTTTGGCAGATGAATTCTAAATAACCAGAGTCTGAATCTGACAGAACATTACAAACAAGTCTGAACTATTTAATTTCTGCTATTACTAATGTATTTTGCTGTGTTACCCTATGGCCATTGACTGGCTTTGAACATACGAAGACCTGACTCAGATCAAGTCCGTCCAGCCCAATACCATGCAACAGTGCCCAGCAGCAGATGTTTAGGGGGAGTTTAACAAACATGACTCTTCCCCAGCAGACCTTTCTAAATGTGGGAAATCAGCAGTTCTGATATTTCTTGAACTATGAGGATCCACTGTTTAACAGCGGACCTATCCTCTATGAACTCACCTAGTGCCTTTTGTCTCCTTTGTAATTTTGTGCCCCACAGCAACCTGAGGCAATGAATTCCACAATATTCTCATGTAAAGAAGGAGTCCTGTTGTCTGACATCTTACATAGGTTCTCCCTAGTTCTTATCTGATACAAAGTAGTGAATGCCTGTTACATGTTTAACCTTCTCCACACCTTCCATGGTTTTTATGGATCTGTACTTCATATGTAAAGCCTTTTCCTCTCCCATCATTCCCTTTCTATGTTGAAAAATCCTCTTCCACTTCTGTTTCTCTTACATTGAACTGTTGTATACAAGTTCTAAAAATCCTGCTTGCCCTCCTTTGAGCTTTCTCTGCTTCTACTTACCCATTTTGATGTGGGATTGCCACAGGAACATGTCATAATGATATTTGACAGATAGCTCTCAATGTCTTTCCTAATGGCATTCCCAGTGCTCTCTGGTCGGCATAGTGATCTCTCCACTGAGCACCCAGAGGATGGCTTCCCAGAACTATCCAGCCTGACCCTCTCATCCCTTTCCTGAGTGGTAACAGCTCATTCAGAGCTATTGACTCCCACCCCAGATCAAGCTATAGAGAAACAAGCCTGGGAAAGTCCCATCATTTATTACAGCTGCTGATCTATATGACTGCTAATTGCAGTTAAGAGTCCTGGTGGGTCAGTACTAATTAATTATCATACAAGTACCACTACAGACTGATAATAAACTTCCTGAGAGTTTAATCCTAGTACATGCAAAACTTTTAGGGAGGATGGGCAAAACACTGAACGTCATGATTTCTAGAAGAATCGGAAGAAAACAAAGAAATGAACAGGGCTTTAGCTTGGTCCTGGTGTTCTCTGCTGCTTGCTGCTCACTGCTCTCTATTAAACAAACAAAAAGATATAATTAAAAAAAAAACCAAAACCAAATAACCATACCAAACAAGAGGATAGGTGAGAGGGGAAGATATTTAGGAGAGTCTACATTCTAGAGAGTAATATTAGACTACTTTAAAATGTGAATTTAATGAAGGGGTAAAATACAGCTTAGGAACTTTGTCTGTTGCCTTCATTTTACTCAGGTCCGGGTTCAAAAATGTTATTTAGCATAGACCCTGCTAAGCATACAAGTGGGTCTTTCTTGACATCACCAGGTCACTACGGTGGTTAAGAATGGTGGACATCTAAGCACCTTGCTGCAAGGGAGAGATACCAAGCAAAGCCTAGACAGGGAAAATGCCATGAAGTCAGAAGATACTACAAAACTCTCACACTACCAGGAGAAAATGAAATTTAGAAGCTCTGGTATTTGTGTTGTATACTTAAAAAACCTAAACCTCCAACTGATGTTGAACGTGATTTCTATTTGTGTTTATAATCAAACATCCTCCATCCCCTCAGGAACATACTGCTCCAGATGTCTGATCAAGCACCATTTCTGCTACCCTGGACAGTGCTGTTTGCACAGATACTGTGTTATTTGTTAAAAGTGCTTAAGCACGCAGGCTTTTTTTTCCTCTCTTCAGTTTTACACCAAAACATCCTTTTTGTGTGAAATAACATATCTGAAGATGCAGTACTTGTACTAACACAACCCTGGAGCAATGTAGGATTTTGCTAGTCTGAGTAGTAATTCAGGCTGAAAGTGCTTGGGTTGGCATGCTTCCATGGTTAATACTTGTCTGCCTATGAAGGCCCAGAAAGGTCTTCTGAGCCCCTAGAACAGTGCAGCGCTAACATAATCCCTCAAACTGCTCAGCTGGGGGTTTCCAAGACATTGCAAGCCTAGTGGTGGGAACAGGGTTGCAACAGCGAGGCTCATATTCCTTGTGCAATGGAAAGTTTGGAGAGGAACCGGGTGACTGCTTTCTTTCCTGAATTCTGGCAGAAGATTGCAGAGATGCCTCTTCCCTCAGGCAAGCTACATCTCAGGGGTGAAACAGAGATGTAGAAACCGCAAGACAATAAAGCATGATTAATTCCTCTCATTGGTGAATACTGTGCTGCTGCAGCCCAATTTCCAGGTGTTTTTAAGTGTAATCACTATCTTACATTCTTCTCGGAAGACATCCATTTAAATTAGCGCAATCTCTTCAGTCTCTAATTTACTTGCAGAGGGGTGTGGATCAGGAGAGCTGTTTGCTTCTTAGCCCGAACAAGATTAACGTGATGCTTTTGGGTTGAAGAAAGCAATTATGTAAATTGAGCACGGAATGTTTGCATTGCTTGTCTTCTGGTTTTTCTAACCATCTTGCAATTTTGGGCATGTTATCTACTCCTGATTTAAGACCTTGTGAACAATCCACTGCTTTGTGAGGAGCTGAGCAGATTGCACACTCTTCTTTCAGCGGCAGTACTGACAAAGAAAGATAAGCCCAGTTTTTGTCCTTGCCAGGCTGTGCTCCCAATTTTTTCCATTACCTTCTGCATTTTAAGACAACACTGGAGTTTCTATCTCCGCAAGACCATCCCAGAATACTTGCACAGGAAAATGTGCTCGGTAAATTATGCTATACTTAGCAGAAATCAAGGGTAGTTTTAATCTCTAGAACCGCTCATTTTGATCTGTAGCTGGGATGCTTCACAGACGTTGAGATGAAATCGGGAACTCCTGTATAAGCTGCTATGTAGAGCTTCTTTATATATTCTGTAATGGAAGTGCTTTATGTAGCTTTTTAGGCAGCACGGTTGAATTGAAGATACAGCATATTTAGCGAGGCATTTCCACCTCAAGAACTTGTTTCCCTTGTCGATCTACCAAACCTGTTATTCAGCCTTTAGGATATAATACAAAGTGAAGCTGTTTACAGAATTAGAGGGTGGACTACATGAGAAATCACAGAAAAGTTTATGCCTGATGCCGAGAGTGTGGGAAGCACCGCTCATCCAACCTGCAATTACCTAGAACAAAACACAGATGTGCTCAGTGGTGTGAGTGATAAGTTTGTGCCCAACAGCACTGGTGAATAAAGTTGTCTGTTTTGTGGTAAAGGCTGTTAAAATAAAAAAGTGGTTACACAGAAAACATTTCTTTCGTTTTGGTCACTATTTTCTTTCCAAATAAAAGCTTTTAACAAGGAAAAAGATTGTTTGGGGTTGGACTGCAACTCAACTGCTCAGCTCTTTTGCAATTTTCCACCGCTCTTCCAGAGGTGGAAACAGCTCTTTTCTT
>VYZV01042754.1:0-11705 GCA_013401275.1 Pandion haliaetus
CCACCCAGCCTGTACTGATACTGGGGACTGTCCTGACCTTGTTGCAGGACCTTGTACTCAGACTTGTTGAACTTCAACAGAGGTCCCTTCCAAGCTCAACTACTCCATGATTCTGTGATATGCTTTTCCAAACTTTGTTCCAATATTGTAAATTTACACTCAATACAGAACACATTCTCTTAATATCCCAATGCAGTATGCTAAATGGAACATTTCTTTGCTGGTTTCTGTTTTCGTAAATGTTTGAGCTGAAGAAAAATGTAATCTCTAAACTAGCAATACATAAATCATAAAAAACAGCTGTATAATTAGAGAAGTAAAATGAAGAAACGACAAGGCATAGGATTCTTAGGTTATAAGCCTGATCATGATCCCTGTCATTGGAGAAACGTCATATCGAAGTCAACGCAAGTAGGAGAGGCAATACAGGCTTTTCGTATTACTGAAAAATTATCAGACTCAAAATAAATCTCCTTTTGGCCTGCTTCATCTTAAGCTGAGACCTCTTGGTGAGAAGGAAGTGAAGAAATTTCACATACCCACACAAAGCTGATGGATTTCTTCAGTTAGTCCTCTTTCTCCCCAGTGTAAATACCTACATCTACTAGACTATTTAGTCTCTTTTTCCTGCCTAACATACTTAGAAACAGCAAGCTTCTTGTCCCACCCTATACCTACAGACAGATGCACTCATGCAGCTCAAGGATTCCTTTCCTTCTTGTGTTTTGACAAACCAAGACTATCCCTATATGTGACTTCAAAACTCTGTTCTGGGGGATATCTAAACAGAATGGAGAGACAAAATAAACAGAAATGAGACAGGATAGAAAGGTTATTAAAAAAAGATGTCAACAGCTTTATAATTACAAAGCAGAATTTCATACATTCGGCACTATTTAAATGGAGATTAAATAACACTTTTTTAAAAAAGAAGAGAATTAAAACAACTTGCTAAGTATTCTTAGGATCACCGGATAATAGGAAAATTCAGGTTGGAAGGAACTTCAGGAGGTCATCTAGTCCAACCTCCTGATCAGAGCTAGGTCAGCTATGAAGTCAGATCAGGTTACTCAGTGTTTTAGCCAGTCTGGTCTTGAAAACTTCCAAGGATGGAGACTGCTCAACCACACTCAGCAACCACTGCTTGACTCTCCCCATGGTGAAAAAAATTTTCTTATACCCAGTCATAGCTTCTTGTTTCAATTTATGCCCGTTCTCTCTTGTCCACCCACTGTGCACCACTGTGAACAGGCCAGCTCCATCTTCTTTATGACCTCCTCATAGGTATTGGAAGGCTGCTACTAGGTCCTCCTGAAGCCTTCTTTCCTCCAGGCTACACAAGCTCTGCTTCCTCAGCCTCTCCTCACAGGGCAAGTGCTCCAGTCCCCTCACCATCTTGGCAGCCATGTGCTAAGCTTGCACTATTTTACTGATGTAATCCCAGTACTGTGAGCCCGAAACCAGATGCAGTATTCTAGAGGTGGTTTAACAAGTGCTAAGCAGAAGGGTAACCCCTTCTGTTGATCTACTTCATGCTCCTGTTAATACAACCTGGGATAATGCTGGGCCGCCTTTGCTGCTAGAGCACACTGTTGGCTCACATTCAGCTTGCTCTCTACGAAGAGCCTCAGGTCCTCTTCTGCAGAGCTGCCTTCCAATTAGTTCTCGTCCTCAGCCTATATTGTTGCAAGAGGTTCTGGCTCCTCAGGTGCAGGGCTTTGCACTTGTCCTTAATGAATTTCATAAAGGTCTTGTTGGCCTATTCCTCTAGTCTGTCTACATCTCTCTGAATGGCAGCCCAGAGCTATTGACTGGTCCCACCAATTTCATGTCATCTGCAAACTTGATTCCCCCACCAGGTCATTAATAAAGATGTTAAACTGGGTATGTCCTATTTACTCTGTTACAAACATTAATAGCGGTAGAAAGTCATGCAAAAACTACTTTTTAGGGCGGATCACAAAAAATTAAAAGTGTTTCCAAGGCTGCCACTCTCACTAATTTATAGATGTGTAGGGGAAAAAACCCAATGTATACTTTTAAACTGGTTCATGTGCTATCACTCTTCTACACAGAACTCATAGGATCCACCTCTAACTATCTTGTGTTTTCTCTCCTTATCTATTCTGCACCATTCCTCCTGCTTTTTAAACGCAAGATACATTTTAATCCTCAACTTTTTTTTTTTTTTTTATACTCCTGTGCGGCTGCATGAATGGCAAATGGTAAAACTTCTGTTCTCATTCATCTTGATCATTGTCATTAAGAAAGCATCAGAGTTCTTGTTCTAGCAGTGCAAAGCTGGCAGAGTTTTAAGCTCCTTTGTATATATAGAATGACCTCAAACACCTGATAGATTTAGCTTCACAACAGGTCAAAGCTATGCCCTCTACCCTGTCAATCTATTTTTCTAGTTTTGAGCATCTGACACTTGAACAACTGCATTGTTATCTTCCTTCTGGCCATCCTTAGATTTTATCAACCATCCCCAAATCAAGTTAATCCAGAATTTCACTGTGAAAACTCTGCCATGGAATTGCAATAACTAAAAGCATCCTCAAATTGCCTCACATTCTTCTCATCCCTGGTACTCCCTGCAGCACACATCTATTTTACATATTCACAGAACCTAGAGCTGGCTGTCCAGAACCATGTCCAGATGGCTTCTGCGTAACTCCAAGGAGGGGGACTCTACAACCTGCCTGGGCAACCTGTTTATCCTGGTTTCAGCTGAGATAGAGTTAATTGTCTTCCTAGTAGCTGGTGTAGTGCTGTTTTTGAGTTCGGTATGAGAAGAATGTTGAGAACACTCATGTTTTCAGCTGTTGCTAAGTAATGTTTAGTCTAAAGTCAAGGATTTTTCAGTTTCTCATGCCTAGCCAGCAAGAAGACTGGAGGGGCACAAGAAGTTGGGAGGGGACACAGCCAGGGCAGCTGACCCAAACTGGCCAAAGGGGTATTCCATACCATGTGACGTCGCATCTAGTATGTAAACTGGGGGAGTGGGGGTGGGGGGGATCGCCGCTTGGGAACAGCGTCGGTCAGCGGGTGGTGAACAATTGCATTGTGCATCGCTTGCATATTCCAATCCTTTTATTATTACTATTGTCATTTTATCAGGGTTATCATTTAAATTATTAGTTTCTTCTTTTCTGTTCTATTAAACTGTTCTTTATCTCAACTCATGATTTTTACTTCTTTTCCCAATTTTCTCCCCCATCCCACTGGGTGGTGGTGGGGAAGTGAGTGAGCGGCTGTGTGGCGCTTAGTTGCTGGCTGGGGTTAAACCTCGACACTCTTCCAATGCTCAAGTCTCACACGCGCAGTAAAAAAGTATTTCCATACATTTAGATGGAACCTCCTGTGTTTCAGTTTGTGCCCATTGCTTCTTGTCCTGTCACTGCACACAAATTTTCCTTAGACTATGTTGTAAAGCACCACATAACTTTGATACTGCATTAATAAATTATTAAAAAGGGCAAAATATTTACAGCATTTAGCTTTTGGCAATACCTGCTTGTTGTCCTGTTCATTTAATTTCTGCTGATTCTCAGCTGGAAAGCTTCGATGCTTTGCCTTAAAGAAGAAGAATAATCTCTGTAATATATGAACTTTATGAGTCATTGCTGTAAAATATATAATTAGTTTGCGAAGGGTCAGTGGTATCTCTGTAATGATATTTTCAACAGGCTGACTTCATTTCCCTCACTGCAGTCCCATATGGAGGAATAAATTTCAATGATCATAGAGTAAATCTACATGGAAAAGGAGCAGCAGTTGCAATCGTTCCACTTATATGCATAATTGAGCACATGCAAGTTATTTCTGGTCCAAAAATTGAGCAGCCACGTTAGCATTATGCTGTGACAGAAATAACATGTCCCAAATGCTCACCAGCTGGCAAACAGTTCTCCAAGAGGCTGGTGGGATAGAAGCCTGAAGTAGCCAAAAGTTTTGAGTGGAACTGCCTAGATTACCCCTTAAACTGATCATGCTACAAATAACAACAACAACAAAACAATAACATCAAATATAAGGGCAGATTTTCTTTGAACACCATTTTATAATAAGGTAACTTTTGAAACAAGTGAGACATGCTTAAATAAAAGGGAATTCTAAGCAATTTATCATTGCCCACTGTGTTCTTGCAGAACAGGATCAAAGGATCTCTGTTCTTTTCAGGCCAGTAATTTTCAGTGACCTCCTGAATTGCAGTAAACTCTGCAAGATGCTCTCTGTCTCCTTAGGCAAAAATGGTTCTTCCTGCTGCCTTAGAGCAGTCTTGTTGTGCCTGTTCTTTGTTTCCTTTGGGAGATTCCTAATCCGTCTTGCAGTGAAAGCTCCCAAGCAGTAACAACTCTCCTCCTCTTTATGTGCCTCCCACCACTCTAGATACTTTTTTATCAATTGCAAAATCCATCACTGCTTTCTCTCTAGACAGGTTCATTGTGGGCACTAAAAGGCAAGTACACGACATTTTTGTTGCTGAGACACATTCTTTGTAGCAGTACATTACTCACTAATTGTGACCAAAACAGCAAAATAAATCTTCACCAACAATTACATCATTTCTCAGTTATTGCTGCCTAATGTCCAGAGAGCAGCCGTTTGATACTGTAACTGCCTTGATTCCATGGCATTTGATCAATGATTACTTGATCCCTATATAGGGAGATGGAAATCTTTCCTGTCACAATGACCAGCTCTCTAACCTATAGTCTGTCTGAACATCTACATGTAAGAAAGCAATCCTGCGTGAAGAGTTTGAGAGTAATGAATGACCTTGCCATCCCCTATAACAAGCTGCCATTTACAAAACCCACTTTCCTTCCTTTCATTCTTTTTCTGTCTTTTACTTCTGCACTTCTCTGTGCATCTCAGGTTATAGAACTTAATTCTGACAAGTCACAGGTTTGCAAGAAGACTGATCAGCTTGGCTGCAGCTTATTTAAATGTGCCATTGGAGTTCCTTTTTTTAAACAGTTCCTTTCTGACTATTTAGAACTGTAACCAGTATTACAATAGAGCAAGAAAAATATAGCCTTAATAGGTGAATCCTGGGCTTTCAGCTTTTTTATCACAGGCCAGCAGAGCTGCTTCATATGCCTGAAATATAGTCTTCCCTTCTCCCACCTGTCTCTAGCATTGCCTGTTTTCTCCCTACCCCCCAACTAAAGGATTATAACCCCTCACCAACTTCAATTTCAACCACTTTCCTCTCACTGCTAATGCTACAGATCTCTCTCTTTCTTCAAGAGGCTAGTTATATTTTATCACCTCTGTCTGTCTCAGCAATGAACTTCTCCAAGGAGAGAAGCAGCTGCATGTGGGAGAGGAAACAGATTGAAATTAATCAAAGATTAGAACTCATAAATAGTATCAACAGTCAGAAATTAATGCCTCTTTTCACCATCAATTTTCAACAATAATTAAAACTGAATCCTATCAAGTCTAGCTATGATTTTTTTTTCATTGTTATCTTGCTCTTTTCTTGGCAACATGGGCTCAAAATTACAATCACAACATTTCTGCAAAGTTACAATTTATTGCATGTCAGCTGAGCTGCAGTGACTGTTTGCCTGAGTGTTCCTGGCCTGTGACAACTGTAAAGTAATTTGATGCAGTTTAGCTCACTAAAGAAGAGGGTTCCAAACTCTTGTGTCCTAAATTATCAAAAAACAGTGCTGATACACAAGGCAGACAACATTTTCTGCTGAATCTAACTCAACTTAAGATTGCATTTGTACTTCTAGACCCATATTATGCACATACCTGATCTTCTCGTTCAAAGCCTGGTGCTTTTGGATAGCTAGATGTTGGTGAAGAAACACGTGATGTGCTAGACTCGGAACACAAAACGCCATTTGCTAATGATCTCTGTCTACAAAGAGGTCCAAGGGGTGATAAAGAGCTACTGCTACCAGAACTTGATGTTACAGTTGGACTTGAAGAACAGGAAATCTGTAGAAGACAGAAAACAGTGTCTAATATACTCTATGATATTTTTCATGTTTACAGCTAGTCTCCCTCTGTAATACAATCAGTTGAAATTATAAATTAATTTCAGTCTTATGTAAATGTAACACTAACTTTGTTTTTTTGGTATTAGCTTAAAAAAGTAGCAGATGACAAAAGTAACATGGAGCTATTGTACATATACAGACTTCAAAAGGAGATGCATTTGTACACACCAGAATATAGCCTTGTTTGGTCCCTACACACAAAATTAATCACAGGCAGAGATTACTCTACTTAATGGATATTAATTTACAATAAAGGAATACTTGCTTTCTGACAACCTGATTTCCACCCTTTCATATATTTCTTAATTTACAGTTTAATGCAAGCATTATACAACATTTCACTCTTTTAAAAGAACTCATCTGGATCAAGCCAAGCAGTTCAAAAAGAAAGACATGCAGAATCTTGGCAAAAAAGCATCTCAATGCTTGTTTGTAAATCTCAAAAGGCTGGCTTCTGAGGTTCTTAAATATTAAAATGTTCATTGATTAATAAATTAACATTTCAATATATTAAAACATTACTGAATTTATAATTTTTTAGTTCTGCTGTACATTTTCCAGAGAGTTTTAAACTTCTAAAGTAAAAGGCTTAAGATGAAGGTACAATCTGTAAGTAGATCTGGACAATTTTTTTGCTAAAAGTACAATTCTGATCAACCTGACATTTATGAACTTAGGTGCCAGCATCCTACAATAATATGTTTGAGTGGAATTGTGGGCATTGCTTGTTTCTACATGTTTTAAGTGTTCAATTTTCGTAAACTAGATTTATAACTAGACTCACAAAGGCAGTATGGAAATAGTTGCATCCTACATTTATGCCTAACAGCCCAGTGGTGAGACCACTCAGTGATGATACGCATTTTAATCCCTTCTGTGCTTGTTTCAGAACAGAATCTGCCAGCTCTCAAGGGAACTGAACCAGTCAAAACAATAATGGAGTGAAATTCTGCTAATGTTGTTTTGGTTTGTTTAAATACAAAATACACACCAGATCAGACAGGCTAAACAAGAGTAACTGTATAGATTACTGTTAAACTCTCAATTTAGGGCTAACCCTAACCCTTAATTTTACTCTATGCTCCAAAGAATGTGAAAGTATTTTAAGCAAATGAGGATTTCAACAAGAGACACCTCTCTCCCCAGAATAGTATAACCTCAAAATGTCCCTGCTGAGTGGCAGGAACTTCAGATTCAAATTCCTGTGAATCAGGTAGAGGACAGGCACGACCCTAGATGAGGTCTTAACCCTAGACAGAAAAAAACCACCTCCAACGCATGTAAGCTCGAAACTCACTGAAGGTTATTACCTATGCATTCACTCACTCCTATCCCTACAGAAAATGGCCCGTCATGAACCTTACCTGTGTGGAGGTCTGTAATTAGATCGCTTCTGAAATCCAAAGACAGCTTCTCTACACAACAGTCTGAAATGTACGTATACCCTGAGAGCTGACAGAAGTAGAAGAGTGGGCACCACAGCAAAAATAATTAAATTGATAGCCAAGGTTTACTCAGACAAAATTCCTTCTGAAGTCAAAGGCTGAAGAATTTGTGTTTTGACCACAAGCTTATTACAACATGCAAGGTTTCTCTTTCTGTTACCGTTTACTCTAAATCCAAAACTGAGGACTGCCCCTGTGCCTGGTGATGCTAAGTTCGCACATTTTTTCAGCTCTAAAATACCTAAATCCTTCCTTTATGCTAAAGAGAAAAGGAAAATAAAAGGACACTGCCCGAAAAAAACCCCAAACATTGCTCTTTAAGTGAAACTGAATTTTTTTTTTTGTGAATAAAAACATGCCAAGGTATTCAGTTCCATATGAAAAGATTTTGGAAACTTTTTAGGAATAACATAGTTACATCTTGTAAGTATACTTAAAAACATACTTCTGGTAGCACAAGGCTGCTTAATGCAGCAGACAAATATGTAAGATAAAATTACTAGACAGTGAAGGCAGACTAACACCCCAAGTAAAATACTAATTTACATAAGCTACTGACTCAATTTAAGGATGAGTTCCCTAATCTGCACAGAATGTTTCTCAGGTGTGTATTTCTTGTCCACTCTTTCAGCTAGGCAGGCAACACGGATTATTTTACCGACACAGGAAGATGTACATCATGGTTGTTCCCTACAATGTGACCTAATGAAGATCGGGGAAGAGGGAGGAAGAAAGATAGCCATTATGGATTACTTGTCCTGGAGGGCTACCTGCAGACAACAGAGCCATAAAGGGGGAACAATGCCCTTGTTCACCCAGAAGTACTGCGCTTGAGGTACAGAGTTACTGGTCAAGATCAGATGATACCAGGTATATAGACCATTAGGTAAGACCATAAGGTGCTGCTCATGTGATCTTTCTAGTTACAGTAGGTATCAATGGTAGCATTAACATATATATATATAGCTGTAAGCGTCAAGAACTTACAATACAATTTTGTGTAGTTTTGCTCTGAAAAACTAAACTAAACTAAAACAGTTAGTCAGCCCCCTAAGATGCAGGAAGCATTATCTGACTACATTAATGTTTAGGCTTTTGGTCTTAATTTCTGAAGAGTCCACCAGGATGACAATAGACAAAGATAGCCTCTACTCTGTCTTTTGTATTTTTCAGAAAAGAAAAGTTAGTTAAGTTTTAATAACTGGATTACACACTACCACAAATTTTGTGTGACTCAACTTGCAAAGAAAATAAAAAGAACTCATGCAAATGAAGCAGGAAAAGAAAATGGGTCACATAATATCCACAGTAAGTTAAACGCACAAGCAAGAATTTAATTCCTCCTCACAGAAAAGTACCTAGGGGTGTTGGTCGACAGCCAGCTGAATATATGCCAGCAGTGTGCCCAGGTAGCCGAGAAGGCCAACGGCATCCTGGCTTGTGTCAGAAATAGCGTGGCCAGCAGGAGCATGGAAGTGATTGTTCCCCTGTACTCAGCACTGGTGAGGCTGCACCTCAAATACTGTGTTCAGTTTTCAGTCCCTCACTACAGAAAAGACATGGAGGCGCTGGAGCGTGTCCAGAGAAGGGCAACGAAGCTGGTGAGGGGCCTGGAGCACAAGTCTTACGAGGAGTGGCTGAGGGAACTGGGGTTGTTTAGCCTGGAGGAAAGGAGGCTGAGGGGAGACCTTATCCCTCTCTACAACTGCCTGAGAGGAGGTTGTAGTGAGGTGGGTGCTGGTCTCTTCCGTCAGGTGGCTGGTGATAGGACGAGAGGAAACGGCCTCAAGTTGCGGCAGGGGAGGTTTGGATTGGATACTAGGAAAAATCTCTTTACTGAAAGGGTTATCAAGCATTGAAACAGGTTGAGTCACCATCCCTGAAGGTATTTAAAAAGACTTGTGGATGCGGCACTTAGGGACATGGTTTAGTGGTGGACTTGGCAGTGTTAGGTTTACCGTTGGACTCAATGATCTTAAAGGTCTTTTCCAACCTAAATGATTCGATGAGTCTATCTCCTGTCTACCCCCATACTGTATGTTTATCCCCCTAGTAAGAACATAAGAAATGCCCTGTTGGGTTAGACCCAGACTAATATCCTGTTGCCAAAAGAGGCAAGAGGAGATGATATTCAGGGAGAATACCCGATCCTGGTTCTTATCTATGGTCATCAAAGACAATTCTTGAGGCAGAGAAAGTAAATGGAGGATTTTTTGGACCATCTCCCTCCCTCTGCGAGAGACTCCTCCAGGTCTGGTGAAGATAGTCTGGCCAAAAATGTCAACACTGATCAGGACCCTCTTCCTTTTTGTCCAGGATTGTAAGAAGCATCTCCTCTACAAATCAAGGCTAGGTGGACTCCGCAGAGAAACCATGATACAGGTTACACTGCCACTCACATGACAAGAAAGAATTTATTCTCAATTATCGATTCATCCCTTAGGGCTTGCTACAGAATACCCACAAGACCACTGCTTCTGTACCTCTCATTTCTCATGCTCTTTGCACAGAGTAAGATACAAAGAACATCTGAGAAATGTCAAGAAACCTATCACTAGAAACAGCCACACAGCTTGGTGCAGTATTGACACCAAGATGGTGAGTGAACATGTATTTTGTACCAAGAGGGACGTGTGATTCACAGTTAACATGAAGTCACATGTCAGTACTAACATAAAATGAGTGTGATATCAGTATTAGAGACACAAAGAGTGCAAGAGGGGAGAAGGGAAACTATCAATGCTTACTTTTTGTTTCTCAATGCTGCAGAATTTACATTTTGGTATCAGTGTTGGCATGAACAGCAATGTCCTCAGCACCACTGATGCTAGGAAAATCGATTGCCAATTGTTAGACTTTTTTTTTTATTTAGGCTTTTTCTTCTTTAACAGAAGCACAAACACAGAAGCTAGAATTCATACAGTTGCTCTGGAAGTCTCCAACATCATCTTTGGAAACTGCTCGACAAATGTAACTTAAGATATGTGGCATTTGATTTTCTGAGTGTGGGGTAAAGAGGCCAAACAGATTTAAGTACTCTTCAGGAATGCGTCCCTCCTAAAAATGGAAATCTGCTGTGCTGTCAAAGACATAAGCACAGCAAGGACACAGTCCAACCCCTAAGGATTTAGAGTCTACTTTAATTAAAGACCAGTACTTGGTGACATTTCTTACTTTACAGAGGCTCAGCTGTAAAGCTTCACAGACTCATTTTTAAGCTTAAACACTGCAGCTGGTACATTTCAGATTACCTCTCACTTCCACAGAGGTTACAAAGGAACAATTTTTTCAATTTTGCCTCTTTGCTCCAGGCGATAGGAGCATGCCTGAACATTTCTGACACACCACAAGTCAAAAGATTCCAAGCTTACCTTAACAAGGGTACCATCCTCATATTGTTGTAACCACACAGACCTTGGCCTCTTACATTCTCACAAAGAAATAATTTGTCATTTTTCGTCACTACAGCTAAATTGCTTAGAAAAAGAGTATGTAGAAGAAGTGATACATTCTTTCCCTTGGTTCTTACCTATGCTAGGCCTCTGCTTACAACTGAACTTCTACAAAGAAAAAGAGGAAACATGTACCTATAAAACTAGTTGTATTTCCTGTGAAAATAGCAGCTTCTTGATTCGCGTTATATTTTGTGGCTTTTAATGTACTGTTATATTGCCTATATTTGTGGGGGGTGGAATGGAAGATGACAGGAAGAGGAAACATGTAGGCATTTTTAAGCTGTAAAACTAATTTTGCCTTCACGTAACTTATTTCTTCCTACATCCCTGTCTCAGAACACTAATTCCACAGTAAAGGAAGCATGATTCACCACCATTGTTCACACTTAGATTATGCACACATAATCAAACTCAGCTAAATTATCGCAGCTTAATAAACTATTATTTACCAAATGAGTGTGGTAACTGATCATGTGCACACAGTCAAGCCATCTTAGTTATAAAGTAAAAGAGACAACTTGAGGCTTAACGAAGGCAGCAGAATATTAGCACTAAGCCTGCAATCAGGATGAGCTATGAAGGCACACAATCTTTGCCACAACTGAGCTGACAAGCACTGACTTCTTAGCTGTGCTAACTCAAACATGTGATCAAGCACTTACACATCTTTGATAAACTCGATAAAACAAAGATGGTGCTGGTTATCCTGCCTTCATCCATTGTGATCAACATATTTCCTATGCAAATATTCAATCTTTTAAATACAGCACAGACTCTGGGCA
>VYZV01042755.1:0-12999 GCA_013401275.1 Pandion haliaetus
CCCCCCCCGCCCCCGGGGGCTGGGTCCCGGCCCGATGCCCCCGGCCCGGCCGGTCCCGGGAGCTCTGACCCGGCACCCCCGAGCCCCGCCGGCCCCGCGGGGAGGGTNGGGGGAGTTTGGTAAATCCCCGGGCCTCGGCTGGGGCGGGGGGGTTCGCTCCCAGCTCGGGGGTAATGAAGGGGGAAAGGAGTCTTTCAGAGAGGCCGGCAAACAACCCCCCTCCCCGCACAACAGCCCCCCGTCCCAAATCCTACATGGATTGACTTAAACCCAGGGGATAAGTGCTTTAAATTAATCTCATTGAATAAGAATGAGGCCAAACAAAACTCTTTAAAATCATATTAAAAATCTATCAAAGGACAACTTGCAGTGGGTGTGCTTTTCATTTTGTGAGCGCAAAGGCAAGGAGCATACAGCAACCTTCCTCCCATTTACACAGCAGGAATGTGAATCAAAGACATTCTCTGATATTTAATTGTCCTTGTAGCCATAGCAGATTCCTCCTCTTACATTAATGAAGTACAAGCCTTCGTTAGACGTTTCTAATTGCAATATTTAAATTTGCCATTTCACATCTGGAAGAAGCTGGGAACTCCCCTGTAACAGTGGGGCTGAGCCAGTGCCGTAACACAGTGACAGGGTCCGGTTTGTGTTACAAGGATGGTAAAAGAGAGCGGGGCAGAGCCCTGAGGAAACCTCCGGGAAGGGGCAACGGCCATGCCGGGTCTGGCTGGGAAGGAAAAAGAGCAGAGGAGAAGCAAGGGCTGCAGCCATCTCCTCCAGGGAGATCTGGTAGCAGAGTCAAGCAAGGCAAGCTTCAAAATAGATCAGTTTAGGGAAGACACCACACGCTGTAGGCTCTTGTCAGAGAGCACCGCGCTCACCACATGAACAGCGTCTTGTGCGGGAGGATCTCAGCAGCCTTAAAGCTGCTCAGGGACCAACCTCACCTCCAGCTTGTGTGCAGGGAGTGAGAGGGGACCCCACTGTCCAACAGCAGAACCCACCAGCACTGCTCCTGTGCCTACAGCAGCACCTGAAACTGCTCATTTCTAGAGGTCGGTGCCAGGTGTGGGTGATCCTGGCATGTCCTCAGCAGTGGGACAGGCTGTGCTGGGTTGAAATCAGATGAAGCAGTAAAAATGGCACAGTTGAGAAGCACCAGTTCCACTAAGGAAACCTTTGGAGTATTGCACCAGTTCTGCTCCACCGGTTTCTCCCGGGGTACAGAGACTCCAACAGACAGGCTGCTGGTGGTTGGGTTTTGTCAGCTCCAGGCTCTGGATCCAAGACACAAACCAGTTAGTGCGGTGGGTTTGCCAGGACCAAACACAATCCTGGCTCTAAAGCCCCTTCTGGGCTTTTACCCAGCTTGAGGGCCACCTTCCTCCCCTCCCGACACAGCTTTAACCAGGAGCACCACCCTGGGAACAGACAAAGAACGAAAGCTGCTCTGCTGAACATGCCAACATACACAAATCCAACTAAATCAGCAGAATTGTTTCTAGCCGAGATATTTTATGGTTTCATCTGAACACCAAACAAAATTATGCCAGAATGGAAAGCCCAGAACAATCGGTGCTTGTCCTGCCTTCTGCCCAGGCTTATGGAGAAAATAAGTTGTTGTAAACAGGGAAGTTCTGTTGCTTTCTACTCTGCTTAGTTATGGGTGCTTCTCTGTGGTGGGGCACCAGTGCTAAGGTGTCTTGTTTTTGACCTAGACACTGAAAGCAGGTGTTCAACTGTGACCCTTGTCCCAGGGTGACCTCCTTGCTTTTTCCTATCCCAAAGCCTTGAAGTGTAAAATCAAGATGTTCTAGCTGCAGAGGAGAGGAGGATGTGGGCTCCTATTACTGGCAAAGGACACGGAGCCAGAAGAGAGCCGAGAAAAGGCGCAAGAGCATCTCCTGGGAAAGGCAGGACCTAGCTGCGAGAGCAGGGAGCAGAGCAGCAGCAAGGACGGCAAACCCAAATGGAGTCCCCATCTGACTCGCAGGCAGCTTTGTATAAAAGCTCCATAGTGCCTTTATTTCCAGACCAAACACAGAAACTTCAA
Source organism: Pandion haliaetus (assembly GCA_013401275.1). NCBI lineage: Eukaryota > Metazoa > Chordata > Aves > Accipitriformes > Pandionidae > Pandion > Pandion haliaetus. The sequence continues at coordinate 2,057 of VYZV01042755.1, forward strand.
GCTGCAGGGCAGCGAGGCCCCTACCTAACCACCGTTAGGACAAGAAAGCAAACCTGACCAAAGCCAACGCTGGTGCAGTCAAACGAAGCTGTGGTTTCACCGAACGCTGCCAAGAGCCAATCTCCCCGCCCTTACGAGCTGCATCGACAGCTCCCACCCAGCCAAGAGCCCTGCAACACACGCCACGTACCTCGGAGCAAGAGTGGGCAAATTCAGGAGCAGTTCAGGGCGACGTCCACCTGCTCCACGCCAGGGCTGTGTCAAGGGAACCCACCCTGAGCCCCACCAGCTCCTCCAGCACTCGGGTGCTCAGAGGACCTGGGATCCTCTGCACCCACAGCACCCTGTTCCTGCTGCAGCTGATGGAGCTCTGCAGCTCGGCCACCCCTGCTCCACAGCAGGTACCACACTCTGCTCTGCCTTGATGAAGAGGTGCTTCCAGTTGAGTACAAATTAACTCCACACCTACCAGATTCTTCCTGAATTGAGTGATGCATGAGGATAAAGCCAGCTCAGAGCTGACCTAGAGCTGCTGAAGTGTAAATAAGGGCAGAATTTGGTTTCTGCTGACCCAGCTACTATTCAGACATTTTGCACGTTGGCCTTTAAGTTTATTGAGCAAACTTGGCTTAGCTTCAGGTGCGTGTGCATTTCTTTTAACACTTTCTCTTTCTTGTTTAACAACCTCCTCCTCTTCCTTTCCCTAATCACACAAGTAATCCAGCACTATCTGCTAAAAGATGAAGCTGAAGGAAAAAAGGCATCTTTTTTTTTTTAAATCCCATTATTCATCATAACTGTTGGTAACATTACATGCCCAGTTAAAACAGACAGCAATGAGACTTCCTGATGTCTCTCACCGATGCGCTGTTGGCCTTTTTTCCCCACTATTACGAATTTGCCAACAGCCCCTATTAACTCATACGTGACAGCCAGGAGAAGGTCATATTATTTTCCCCTCATGCACAAGATCAGTTCTTCCCAAATTTATACTCTCTGCATCACTCTCTCTGAGTCATTTTCATCCTCAGGGGTTTCTTTTCCGTTTAAGTTGACATTTGCCTTAACCCTGATTGCTCTTCCAAACAGTACTCATAGCAAAATCAGGTGGGCTTTGTTGTTATTTTATCTTAATCTAATAAATGCTAGTAACTTCATTTTCTTTGCAAAAACATCATTAATTTTATACTGGAGCCTTTTAAATACCTTTCTGAAGTGTTCAAAAAAGTATTGCAGTTAAAATCAGCATGTTTGATAATCGCCTGGGAGGAAAAAAAATAATTTTGGTTCTCAAAAGTTACATTTCACTTCAGAAATTAAATACTTTTGGGCTGATTGCTTCCCTCCTACAGTCCTTAGTATGACTCACTGTAGCCTGAAGTAGGTGCCCTCAATTCTGTATTCACAAAGTGGGTATCGTTTTCTTCTGGTTATACTCCTTTTTCAGTATTTTTTCCCTTCCAGCACCTGAAATTGCCATTGGATTTGAGCACTTTCTGGTCCTGTGTCAAACAACATGCCTGGCTTGGGTCACGGGTGGGCTGCTCTTCCTCACCTCTTTCCTCAAGGAAGACACATGCAAGCAGCAGAAAGTTTGTGTTTTGGCAGGGTTTTGCAGTTTTCAAATGCGTACTGCTTGGCGCTTGTGTTATAGGAGGTGCTGGAAGAAGCACAGCGAAGAAGACAGGGAGAGGGAGGTGGGTGCTCACCTGTGGGTCCTGGGGGAGTTTGTAAGTCTCCTGCAGGCCTTGGGAAGCACCCGCTCTCCCCCCCCCCAGCCCCCCCCAACTCAAAGGGGAGTTTTGTCACAGGCTTCACTAGAGCTCAGGTTCCATTTCATGTGCTGGACAATGGTGAACAAGTGCCAGCCTCGGCACATTTGGGGCCATACTGTCTGTATTGCTTTTCTCAGTAGTCCCAGTTCTCTGATGATAAGCAAGAACAAGAAAAAAGGCAAATGGGAAAAGCAAAAGTAAAATGCATTAGCTTGGGACGTACTCAAAATAGGCCTAGCCAAAGCAGAGAGAACCCCGAAAGCCAGGGTTACTACTGGCAAGTGTCAGCAAGAGCCTGCAAAGGCTTTAATGTTCAGAGAGGCGAGACATTTCATACACACTCTGCGTTATATAATTAGGTATGACAACACGCTGCAGGCAAGGAGAAGTTTGGAGACTGCTGGATTCCATTCTGGCTCCTTCCCACAGTGACAACGTTTGTTCCCAAACTCAGGAGTTCTGACATGAAGTTTTGTGCCCATGAGCTCTGCCCCAAAGGGACCCTGTGTCATTACACTGAAAAGCTCTCCACAATCCTGCCACTTGCACTGAAACTGGGGAGATTCCTTCCAGGTGGCAATACCCAACTAATGATCGGTGTCCAGGGATAGACCTTGCCCCAGTGCACAAAGGACAGGAGAGAAGGTGGCAGCAACATGGCTATGTCACCCGAGACAGGAGCAGAAGTGTCCCCCTGTATAATGACAGGGGAAAGGGCAGCCTCCCCTGTCCTCTTACACATGCTCCTGGAACACCTCCTCTGCCACTACTGTTTATCTGGTTAAAAATAAGCATGCAAACAGATTGTGGAGTGTTTCTACAAGTCCTTTAAACAGGGAAGCATCTCCTGTCTGACTATACTTGTCTCACTTTCATGTTATACAGACATCACAGTTTTCTGAAAACATATTTAACCTTTTTTATTTTTGTTGCAAAAACCACCTTAGAAATGCGGTGCATCTTCAGGAAGCCACATTTAATTGCAGCAGTGCAACAGGACACGCCTGGATTCGATTCCATTTGGACCTATGGAATGAAGGGGAGGAGGCCAAGATCCCCAAGATCCCTCCCACATTTGCCTGACAAATTGAAACACTCCTCAGTTGATTTGGCAGGTCACCCTGACCCCCAGCTGAGGCACTCAAGCAGGTTTTACAGCCAATGACTGGAAGGTCCCGGCTTATGTTGGAATCTGCTGGTTGCCAGGTTTTCTCTGTTTTTTCTTCTTCTTGACCTTGGATACACCAGTGTCCATCCCACTGGAATATTCAGATCGCAAGATCTCAGCAAGGCGATGTTTGCCGTGGGTCTTCTTGAGAAGGTCAGACCTGGGCAGAGGGAAGAAAAGAGGAATTAGATTTCCTTCTCTCTGAAACGCTGCTAGGTGGGTTACTTATTTTACAGCCGTGGAAAGTGACATTTGCGCATTAGCAGAAGAACAGCTTCCTTTTCTTGAAGCTTGATTTGAAATTCTGTCTCATGCAAAATTAGATATTGTTGTGACAGGTTTTCACAAAGGTGGCAAAATATCATGCCGTTTTTAAAAGCAAGCCTTTGTTCTGTACAAATGCTCTTGCAGGGGTGGCGGGGAGAAAGAGGGAAGGTTGTGCGCTGAAGGCTGATGAATTAGGTGACACAGCAGTTTGAAAATTATAATAATAATAAAAAAAACCTAACAGCCTTAAGACATTGAGAAATGGAAACACTTTATAAACAGAGCTTAAATCCAAAGCTTGGAAACACAAAAAACCCAAACAAGCAAAAAAAAACCATCAGGAGTCTAAACCCAACAGTCTCTTCTTGCAGTGTCCTGCAGAATCACATGCACCTTACAGCCTCCCTCTCCAGAGACCAGCTTTTGCAAAGGTAGTTGCATTCTGCCCAGCCACTCAAGTCCAACATGGATCTCCCTATAGCCCTGAACTGCCAGCTATAAATATAAAAACCCACTCAGCATTTTTCCACCACAAGTTCTGCCACTGTTCTGCTCTATAACCTTGGGCAAATCTCATCCTCATTGCTGCTATCACCCACACTTATTTCAATGGTCCTGGGCACAATGGGGTATCCACAGCTATTGGTGTCTGCACATCCCACTTTCCTCTTTATAGTAAGGACCAGTAACAGATCTCAAAAATTTCCAGAGAAGTGAAGAGAAATCTGTCTGTCCCTCTAAATACAAGGGAATTAACAGAAGCCCCACATCCATGCCAGCGTGCATTTATGACATTTATGACATGGACCTCAGCAGTCCTAAACATTAATGCCTTATAGCACTGCCTCTCACAGTTCCTTCAGGTGTCCAGAACCTTGTTGGGGATCACAGGAGAAGGAAGCATTTTTGGCTACAGCAACAGATCAATCCATTCATCAGGCCAAACACATGAAGACGGCAAAGGAAGCACTCTTGGCTGTCTGGCATATTTGCTTGCCCCCTTTTCCACAGCTCATTTTCCACCCCTGTGCAGGTTTCACGGCTGGAGTGGGTTTGGAAAGATGGATCAGAATGATAAGAAGGATGGCGTGATGACTGCCACTGAAAGATGGTTTTGCCTAGAAGAGAAAGCCTGGAATACACAGGGGAGAAGACTCTGCTCCCTTCAGTGTAGTCTCCCTTCTCACACTAATGAAATACTCAAGCTCTGCCTGGGCAGGAGGGCTAGGGACTGGACATACCAGAGAAACGAAGATGCACAGCCACCACCCAGGCTGAACCCACAGAAATCAAGGCAAAAAGACAGAACCAACTTGAAAGTAACCACAGAGCTAATGAAGCAAAGGTGCCGTTGGTAAGCCACACCTGCAGTACCTTGACAGCAGGCGTGCCTTGTCAAACTGCCTTCCTGAATGCACAAGCCACAGCAGCACGGAGGGATGCTTGTGGGTGCACACACAGCGTCAGGCCAAGGTGTGCCCTCAACCAGCCCAGCTCTGCTGCAAAAACTTGGCAGTGCAGCTGCATCCTCTGCTCAGCCCCCTCCACCACTTGATAAAGTTTCTATTTGACACTTTCATTGTGTCTCCAAGCATTTACTACAGTAATTTGAGGGTTACCAAGCAACAGATCAGTTTACTTAACAACAGGGAACTATCTGCTGCAAAAGGACAAGTAATCTACCAGTAGCTGCGGGGCTGAGTTTCAGCTCAGCAGGGACGTTGTCCAACACTTTATTATCAATCAGGTGAAATCATTGCCCAATTAGTAAATCAATACCCCCTGCTGTGGTGATCAGCTGTACACAGAAAAGCAAGGATGCAGGGAAAAGGGAGGTTTCTCCCTCTAACCAGGGCCACAGAAATCAATGGAGCTGTGCTGTGGAACCTGTGCTGATCACTGAGAGAAGAAAAGCAGCTGTCAAGGCCCTGTTTAACCATGAGATGGAAGAGCCACAGGCAACAGCAACAGTCTGCAGTGACAGCACACCAGGAAAAGTGCACCAGGTCAGGATCCCTGGCCAGATTCTGATTCCTGTTGTAAAGCTGTAAATTTCTCTCTGCTCAACTGGTGAAAGTCTCTGGGGCTCTGCCAGAGCAGTCAAGAAAACATCGGTGAGGAAAGGCACCCTGTGGTTATGAGACAAAGCCCAGGAGAACAGAGTGAGACCTTGATACCCTCTGAGCATCCTTGGTCAAAGTGTTTAATCTCTTCGGCCTTCACGTCCATTCTCTCACCTCATAACCCCGGAGGATTGCATTTTCCCTGTTGCCAAAGGCTGGTGTGATGTTAATTTAAGAGAGCTGTGTGGTGATACTGGATACTGCGGCAAAAGACTTCTCAGAAAGGCTGTAAATGTATTTGCAACATAGATAGAACCCATGTTCCCATCACTGGATAAACACATGGACTATCAGCATCTCTTTCTGTGATCTCGTGTCTAGATATCAAGCTATATTGAGCCCTAATGAGAACACCTTATGTTGATAATGGGCACAGAAATCCCCAGCCCTTTAAATCCCTCTCTCCAAACACAACAGTCAGTCTTTAGGTGGGGAACTACAACACAGTGCAGCTAAGAGGAACTTGCAGGGGAAAAAAGATTCACTAATGACTGACCCATCCCAATGTGCTACAGTACCAAGATTTCAGCAGGGTTTAAAGGAGAAAGGAATTTTCAATCGGATGAGAGAATAGCCACTTTTACTAGCTGGGGGAAAATGAGACAGGAGTAGAGAAGTGATAACTCAGAAAATGAAACAGCCCCAACACACAAGTTAGGAAGAACTTGTCCCTGAACACAAGATATTTAACTTCTCTGTGTCACTGTCCAGCATACCGGGCGTTGAGTGCTGTGACATATTGGATGCCAGGCAGAAGCACCACTGGACTACTACTCTTTTACACTAGATATGGGGTATCGGGACTCCCATAAAAGACAGATGGGAATTGGCAAGTAGTCAGAAGAGCCAGCAGAGATGAGCAAGCATCACCTTCTAACTTCAAGTGGGGAACACATCATCCCTTCATTTGTAAGGCTTAACCCTAGACCCAACCACTGCTTTGGGCTTTATGTTCCAGGTATAGGGCAAAAACCGTATCACCCCAAGATCTATCTCATCACCTCATTATCAAAGGGAGAGAAAGGTGCTTTGCACAGTGGGGAAGAGAAGGTAGAGAGCCTAGTAATTGCTTGGCATGGTCTGAGAAAGCTCCCCTCCTCCTAATGGAGACACAGGAAGGAATAAAAGACCCAGGTTTACAGCTGCCTGTGCACATCTGTAATTAAGTTGCAACCTCACAAAAGCTGCGACCAAGAGCCTCAGCGGAGAGACAATAAGGAAACAGAGGAACTGTCCCCACCTGACTTTGTTATATCCTGAAAGGTCAGGAAAGACCAGGCCAGAGACAAAGTTTTAAAGACAAAAGCAGCTCTGTCCTCTTCCAGAAAACCTGAATGATTTTATTCACTCTTTAAACGTGAGAAACTCGTGAATCTTGCTAAATACATCACTGAATGATGAAAAGACAGAAGAGGAAGAAACAAGAAAGAAAAAGTGTCCAGTGAAGGAAAGAGAATAAAATCCTTCTTTCCTCTGCTTCAGTTTCCTTTTGCCTCCATCTGCAGAGCCACTCCCAGCATGCTGCTCCCCTTCCCCATAGCACTCAGGAGCTGCAGTGGTCCACGGGGGTGCTGGCACTGCCCAACCCTCCACCTCAGAGGAAATCTGAATGATTTGGACCAATCTCAACTCTTTGCTTTGCTCAAGAGTATCAGAAAAGACTCAAGGCAAATCTTTTTTCACACAAAAAAACCACCCAAACCCAAACAGGTGAATGCAGCATAGCTGATTAGCCTGAAATCCTCCCTGTTGTTTCCAGAGGATCTGCCACACGATACTGACTCACCACAGAAGTCCCACCTAGCTTGCATGCAACACGCCTTCAACACAGTTTGTGACTTCCACACACCTTGGGCCATTGATGGCTTTGCAAATGCTGAAGACACCATCTGCTGAATTCCACAATCACTAGCAACAAAATGGTAGAGTAACAGAGACTATACTGTGGCAAAAAACCCCCAAGACAAGTATATTGAACTAAGCTTTGAGGATGTTCAACATAGCTGAGATCCTGTGGACAGCTCCAAGGCACAAACAGAAGCGGAAGAAAAGCATACGCAAACTGTTGTGTTTCTATATAACATCCCATTCATCTCCCAAGCATTACTGGTAAGATCATAAGAATGATCAAGTTTCACCAGCTGATTTAATCAGATTGAGTTTGTTACAATATGCAAACCATGATCTTGGATGTGGAGACTCTCAAGCATTCAGGTGCGAAAGGACCAAGTGACAACCATAAGAAAAGGAATGAGTATCTGACACCATTTTTCATTTTCATTTCAAAATTCTAATATGTATGTTTCATTGACATATCTGCTTCATTAGAGAACTGAATCCCGAGCTGATCTCCAAGACAAAAACTCCTATGTGCCAGAGCATGCACGGTTTCTTGGATATCATTTGATGGCTCTGAAGATGCCTCTGCTAGTCTTTTTACCTAAATGGTGAGTGAGCTTGTTCTTAGGGATGTCTCCTTCAACTTGGTTGGCATTGCTGTCTGTTCCTTTGTCTTGAGCTGTGTGAAATGCTGGTGCAATGCAGTGCAGCAAGTGTAGTGACCTTTAACCAACTCGCAGCATCTGCAGCAACCAAAGGCTCCCAAATTGCTCCAGCTGAGGAAGAAGGAGTATAAAGTTCTGACGCACAGTCCCAGAACTCATGGTGTGTCTTTGGAGGAGACAGGAGTAGCCTGTTTCATTTATCAGAAAATATTTCAACATGGATCACACTATCAATCTGCCTGACAGCACCTCCAACAGCTCTTTGAAATTGTGCCAGCAACAGAGCTGGGTTACCTCTGGGCCAAGGCTGCTGCAACACCTGCTTTTTCTACTTACAGTGTTGGATGAACCATCTGCAGCCAGCAAAATCCTGTTTGGGTTGGGTTTTCTGTTGTTGTTTTTTGTGGAGTGGGGGCAAGAAATTCATCAGCAATCCTGCACTGCTCTCGACAATTCAACAGATGGCCTAGGTACTCTGTTATCAGCTGATGCAAATGCTAGCTGGAGAAGATCAAGGAAAATTATTGCCCAGTCAGACTGAGCACCAAGCTCTGTTCCAGAACAGTCAGAGCAGAGCAGTCTTCATGCTGACACATGCTAAACAGTAAAGCCCACCTTACCCTACTGAAGCCAACTCTATTTCACCTACACAGAAAGACACAAAACCCCCCAGTTTCACTTTTGCTACCATCCCTTGGTCTTCACCCCATGGAGAAAGGGTGAAAGCACCACTGGGATGCTGGGAACCTCCCAGGATTCTTGCTTCTGTCAGGCTCTTTCCCAGCCTAAAGGGCAGAATATATGTCAATTAGAGCTGATCATTTTTTGGTGTGTACCAAACACCACAGAGGTTGTCCAGCTCCATGTGCAAGCCCTATTAGCTCTCTCAAAGATGGAGCAAAGGCTCTGTGCTGTGGCCGTGGTGGAACACGACAGTAATAAAGGGCATTGCTGCATGCAGATAACAATCAGATGGATTTTACAATTATAAAACTTTAATTTCATAACAGGACTTTTTAATAACATTATGATGCGGTAAGCAGGACTCATCTATGTCCCTGAACTGCGTTAATGAAGAGTGATGGTGATGTTTGCTTTCACAGCAGCCATGTCTCTTACTCTTAATTTTTTGATCTGTTTGCACTCCAGTCCATGAATACATGCTCTTACCTGAGCTCCAGTCTGGCTTTCTAGAGCAGACTGCCCAAACCAAGTGAAATTCCCAGTGGGCAGAATTCCAAACTTGCATTTTGACTAATTAAGTGATATTAGGAAAGCTCTAAATGGCATGCAAAAACTGGCAGGCAAACTGCTTCTAATGATTAGAAAATTGCTGTGCAGGGAGACCCAGCTGCAGCCTTGATTCGCAAGCCCTGTCAATAGAAGCATTACTCTTTCAAAAATTGTCAATGCCAAGACATTCAGAAGTGGAATCAAGGATACGAGGCAGGCGAGAAGGTACAAAACGCTACTAGTTTTCACCCAAAGGAGACTGCTGCCCTAGCCATACAAACCAGGACACACAGGGTTGCAAGGTATATTGCCCCGCAGGAGTCTAATTCTATCTGACCACTAAATGCTGAAGAATGAATTAGCACAATAATTTTGCAGCCAAAACCTTAAGGGCATCATGATATCCATATTCAGAGCAATGGCAGTGTAATAACGATGTAAATCAATCCCCTCAAACAGAAGCACCCTGGACACCTATTCTAGTTAACCCATTTTAGTTAAGGCTTGGACTTAAACTCTGAAGCATGAGGGGATTTTCACCTTCATTTTTATACTCACTTTTTGGACATGCTGTAGCAACTATGAATATACGTGATACTCATATGTAAATTCAATTTCTCTGAGCATTTCTGGTGTCAGAGACATCCTGTAGCAACGAGTTCCACAGAATCCATCAAACGTCAAGATTTATCTCTTTCTTTGTAATGGCTTGAATTCACAAACAAGGCAAATTAAGTTGCAACTCCTCATTGCAGTGAAACCCTTTGGGGACATACACCAGTCTTCCAGAGTTCAAAAGGAGAAAATACACCATCAGCCACCACAGAATCCCATAAAACCCCACTGATCCAAAATGCAAAAGATTGAGTAGCACAGGGATGCTTGGTGGAATGGCAATAGGTCTTTAGCATCTGCATTGTGAAAGAGTCAAAAGACATGTCTATCTGGCATGTCAGCTACTTCCTGTGCATGCTGCTTCTCTGCAGTGAACGAAAGACAGTTAATCCCTCAATGGAAGCAGGATCAGCTTCCTTGCATCTACCCTTCAGTAAAAGCATGAGCCCAGACACTAAGCTGATGTACTGTAACTTAATATACAGTATCTGGTTCGTGTGCTCATCTCTTACTTAGGTACACCATTTCAACTTTCAAAAAAAAAAAAAAAAAAAAAAAACAANAATTATTTTTCCATCTTCAAATCAGGTTTTGCAAGAACCACTACAGCTAAGGGGAGAGTTGGTTTGCACAAAGAGGTTTAAAAAAATACATGAAAGTTTTACATGTGCATGCAGGAGAAGGCTGCTTCCATATTTCAGCACTGAACTATCACACACCTGGCTGCTCTGTCCTCCTGTCTCACCTTCCACAAGCGGGCTCTCTAAGGAGGCGCTAAGCACAAAAGGAGACTTAAAAAGAAATGAAAAGTTTTCTTTGTCCTCTTAAGGAAACATTTAATGATTGCCGTTACCCCACTTTCAACCTGGAATGCCTGTTCTTTATTCTCTGGGCAGGTGCTGAGAGATGAGGCTTTCTTTAGTGAGCAGACTGATTAAAAACAAGTATCAGATGTTTGGAGACAATGTGTAATACGACAACCAACACTCATGGTATCACATGAGAAATATAATTAAAAAGATTGCTCTGTGACTACGCTGTTATAATTTCAAGTCTTGCATTTTACAATTAAAAACCATTTGTCTTCTAAATGGCAGGCTAAATTCTTTCTGCTTTGTCAGTGTGAAATCAAAAGCAATTCTCTAAGTTAACAGCACTACCTTGAATTTATGCTAGTGGAGACTGAATTTGAATCTATATACACTTTCTCTAAACTATCCTATAAATACTAATATATCTTCTCTCTCTGATTTTTTTT
>VYZV01042755.1:13006-23603 GCA_013401275.1 Pandion haliaetus
ACACACAGACAAAGTTGATTTTCAGAAACAAGTTTCACAGGCAAGACCAATTGTTGCACATCACAACTTTGGCTATTTCTGCAGGGTCTTAACTTTCCAGATGCTCCTGGATTTGAAATCTGGAGCTTGAGCCATGACAAACCTGTGCAAAGTCTGCCCACTTTCCCTGAGCTGCAATTATATGATCCATGTGCAAATGAGCTTCAATCACTCTCAGACCATTTGTTCTAACACCTCCACATCCCCCAACTCCACGTGTCCTGTGCATAAACTACCTACTGTATCTTGAGCTTGTCTGTACTATAATAGGATGAAGACTTGGGGAGGAGGAATGCTGTCTAAAAGAGGTTAGTAACAAGGGAAAAAGTAGCTCTAACAGAGTAGCAACATCATAGGAACAGAGAGAGGCATTGTTGCGGGCCAAGTAATCCTATGACACGCTACTGTCAGTCATAGCTTGACACCCTGCTGGGCCAGCAAGACATCAAAGCCCACCCCATACCATCTTACATGCTCTTTATCGGCTAATCAGGCTATTCTTCCCGAAATAAAGCTCCGTTAAATCCCCTGCTCACAGGGGCATTCCCATCCTGTTGCCCATCTGCTGGTGAGGGTCAGCTGAAGCAGGAGGTAGATCAGTGGGCAGTCCCTGGTGGCTTCTCAAAGCAGGACAATGCGGTCTCCAACTTTTTATTTTAAAATCCCTTCCCCTTGCATTTTTTTTTTTTTTCCCCAAGATACGTACATGTGCAAGAGATGTCACCAGCCCAGGAACAATTATGGGGATTAGTGCTTTAATTGCATGGCTAACGTTTGCTAACGCAGTTTACAGCAACAATTACATGGAAAGAGTTGCAGCTGATACCGATAGAATAAAAAAGATTTTCCTCCTTTGGACTATTGCAGTGATTTTACTGGCAAGCCAGAGGTTTGTATCCTGCTGTTGTGCTAGGGAAGACAGTGAGCCCTTAACATTGTAATCTCAAAAGGGAGGATTATTTATCCTGTGAAGCCAACTCAAAGTAGCTAGGATCGGACGTACTGAGCACCTTCAGCTCCATTTCACGCAGAGAAGAGGATTCAGGGCTCTGCTCCTCCAGAAGCACCAGGGAATGTCAAATTCCTTACCCAGGAAAGAAGTAGCCAGGAAGAACCCTGTCCACACAGCAGAGCAGGCAAGCAGAGGCACAAGTTTGTAGAAGGATCATTTCTACCAACAGATCTGCCTTTTGATTTGGGCTTGTACTTCTGTAACTACAGTTGATCATATAATTAATAACTAAAAAAATACACTGCAGTCCTCCCCTTTCCTTTGGGAACTAAGCTAATGTCTTCTTAGGGAGAATAAGTAGTCCAAGCTGCAGCTGACCATTCTGAGAGGATGGACACAAGCTGACAGCCAAGAAACTACTGGTGGAACTGCAGGAGAAAGCCTACAAAAGACTGCCTGTCTAGTGTAGAAAAGGTGATAAAAAAGGCCAGAGGAGGCCACAGAAGGCCTTTAAAGACAGCAAGACACATACTTTGCTCCTGATACAGTGGTATTTGTCAAGGCCAGGAAGGAAGAGACTATCTTGTGAAATAAATCAGCACTCATACAGCCTTGCTCATAATGCGCAAGACAGTCAACTTCAAATTTGAGAAGTGAAAATATTAATTTCTCTGCTATCTCCTTGATGCTTTTATCGTCCCATGCCCTACACTAATAGCAAGTACTTATGAGCACAGCTGTATCCGTGAGAGCTTTTCCCTAGACCGGGATGAGGACAAGGAGTTGCTACTGCAGTTGATCCTGAGCCAGGAATCATAGCTCTCTGTAGGACCATGCGACTGGAAGTGGGGATGGGAATGGAAAAAATCTGGCAGCTTCTACTATGGAGGTCCTTGGCCATGACAACAGGACGGCTGGTGGAGCTCTAGCAACCAAGACCTGCGCAAGAATGAGAACCACTCCAATATATGGGAAGTCTCGTGCTTCGCCCTGGAACACTGCCTGTACCTTTCCTCATCCTTCAACCTAGCTCTTGAGTGAAGTATAACTAAATAAAAATTAGACTGTTTCTGCTCATAAGACTCATAGAAGATGGTGTTTTCAAGTCCTCTGAAAATGGAAAACTGCAGGAAAACCCAGGCTAGTCTATGTAAGTGCATCTCCACACTTAGCAGCTTCCTTCAAGACTGAGCATCTTTATCAGAAGTCAAACTACAAAGTGAGCTGCTTGGTTTTGTTTTGTTTGTTGGGTTTTGGTTTTTTTTTTAAACTGAATTCCCACTCAAATGGTTCTGGCAAGTTGGTTTAATAAATGTAATTTTTAGGCTCTCTAAAGCCATTGGAAAAAGGGGAATGAAACAACAGCTCAGAGAGCAATGCAACCTAAGCCAATGGCATGATTTAGCCTCTCAGGACCAATCACATGTGACCTGCCCATGGCAGGGGGGTTAGACTAGATGATCTCTGAAGGCCCCTTCCAACCCAAACCATTCTATGATTCTATGAATCCTGGAGCAAGCACAACAACCTTGAGGAGCAAAGCACACCATAGCTTGTCACGTGGTGTTCCTTGGCTCAGGAACATCAAGTTGGCCTACCTTTTTGGTCTTGGTTTGGTTTTCTTCTTTGAGCCTGCAGCTGGAAGAGCAGTCAGGTTCTGGGGGGCATCTCTCAGACCAAAGCTCTTGGCCACATGACCCAGGTGGAGAGATTTGATGTGGAAGATGTTCTTGAGGCTCCTGGGATAGGTGGTATAGGCACAAAGGAAAGACTGCATTGCTGATGGGGGGGGGAAAAAAAAAAAAAAAAAAAACNNNAAAAAAAAAAAAGTGAATTCTGTTTGCTACTGCATTTTTTTATATATATACACTTAAAGATTCAGCTGTTCCAGCTGAAAGGACATGGGTCTTGTCCTTTGGGACACCTTCTGGTCAGCAGCTGGTAGAAAAGGTTGGTATGTTAAAAATCTGTGAAGGTTGTATAGTACTACTACAATCCCGAAAGGAGAAGGTGGGTGGTGGAGAAGCTTTAGAAACTGAAACAAAGCTACATTAAGTTGCATTAGGTTTGCCTCTTGCAAGGATGCCCTTTCTGCCAGAAAGGGTGATGTTTGTAGCACATCTCAGAAGAAGAGTCATTGACATCAAATGGTAGCAGACAAGGGAAGAGAGGGAATAGAGATACAGGGATGAAGAGAGGGAAAGAGAAGCATGGAGATGGCATAGGAAGAATCCTCTGGTATTACAGTCCCAGTAGTCCATGCATTTTTCACTAGTTACTAGCTAGTCCCTTATAAATATCTGAGAGCCAGATGGATTTCCTGACTCATCATCACACTGAGAACAGAGCTCACCTTCTCAAAAGGGAAAAATAATAGAATTGTGTGCAAATTTCCCTTCACATCTTTATATTCCTGTAATGCCCTTCCCTCAGGGCTCATTGCTCTAAAGATGATCATCCACTAATACGAACACTACCACTGCTCCTCCACGTACCCGTAACATTAACTACATCCAGGCTGTCCTCTCTGCTATAGGGAATAGAGGGACTTTTACAAAGGAAACTCTACAGCTCAGAAAATGCCTCCCTTCAATCCCCTGCTGCTCCTCTGCTTGCTAAACCTCCTGTGTCCCCCCAGCTCTCACTCCAACCACCACCTACATCCTTCCCTCCCTCTCAACCCCTGACAGCAGCAAGCTCTAAACTCTAACCTCTCCTGCCCTTGCCTGTTGAGCCACTGGACCAGCAAGTTTGCCCACAGCTTATGTCTAATCTCTTGGCAGCAGCCAGAGATTGGAGTTTATGAACAGTAATAAAAATGTCATTTTAGCAGATCAGCTCCTGGAAGGACCGAGGGAATCCATCAAAGCTCTGTTTACCGAGTAAAGTGAACTCCTTTTCCCAATCGATGAGAAGAAAAGATTGAGTTTTTGCACCTTCTTCCCAATTTCACAACACTACTCTTTTAGAGGCATCTGAGCATCAAGAGACCTGTGTTTTCCTGAAACCAGGATGCTAAATTCCAAACACCCCATCTGGGTGTCTCATCTGAAGGCCATCCTTCTGAGGGCTTATAAACCAGCTCAAATACTCTCAAAAACCCTATTCTACTGCTTTTTTTCATAAAGTTATTGGTCAAATTCACATGCTATAAGAAGGTGTAATTCTTCAAAGGGGGGAATATGAACTTGCTCCCGCTCCGAATTTGGTCCCGTTGGAGCTAATATACCTCTCTTTCTCGCAGCATTTGAAATGGTTGATACTAAAGATCCTGTTATTATGAAGGCTGAGCTCACCTCCCACAGTTCTCCAGATAGGAGAGGCTGCTGGTACTAACTCCCCAGATCAGAGTTTGAGAATCAAAATGCCAACCCCCCCCTCTTCCCAAAGTCCTGACAGACAACTGCCAGCTCCAGTCCCAAGCTGAGCATGCAAAACCAGGGATAGCTGCAAGACACTAACCTAAAGCTGAACTAACAGCCCTGCTGAACCAGCAGGTCAAAACCACAGCTCATGCAACTGTCTTACCTCTGAGGAGCTCAGAGCTGCTAACATTCATTATAGCACCCACGAGATTTAAATGAAGACTGTTGTAGGTGTGATTCTTTTTTAAATCTTTACTATCAGGTCTTTAAACCTCTCAGTGTTGCCAGAGCCATGTTTTCCAGATTTCATGTGCAATTACAGTGGCCAGATATTAAAAGCTTTTTTTTTTTTTTTTAAAGTTGAAATTCTTTTATAATTTTGTGATCAAAGAGATAGAGCTTTATGAAAACAACTGAAAAAGACTGGTAACAGTGCTGGTCAGGCTATTATTCACATAAAGGGTACCTCATCTTAACGCCACAGAACCAAACTGCCTGAGCTGTTACAGTTTTTGCAACACCAACAAGAGTCTAAGGCAACGTATACTGGCCTAGGACGTGATTCAGACTTGCACTCATGTAAGAGAGTGGATTTAGATTGGTCCTTTGCACCTGTGCATCCCCCCTTTTCTATAGGAAATGCTAGTGTGGAAAGTTGAAGGAAAAAAAAAAAAGAGCGCTATATATGATGGAGGTTAGATAAGTTGGTTTGTTGTTTTTGGTTGTTTTTTTTTTAAGCAGGGGACAAGAGGGTAATGAGATATGAAAGTGAGACAGGTGACATAACCTGTTCACCATGCTCTCAGCTGGCAGCCAGTTCCCAGCACCGGCCCCAGAGCGCAGCCTCAGCCGCATGGCTGGATAAACCGGTGGAGGCATTTTGCCAACGTACAGAGCATGTGGGAACAGGAAGGAAGAATGCACCAAAACCACCGTGGATTCAAGCATTGTGTCACAGCAGTGGACTCCTGTAGCTCTGCTGACCCTCTTGACACACGGGTGCTGAGGACAGAAAGGATGCAGCAAAATGCTCAACGATTGGCTATAAAATGAGGAAACAGAGGAGAAAAGCAGGGTTTGCTTCTTTACCCTTTCTGTAACCCCAGTGGCATGAAGGATCAAAGTCTCCTGAGCTCTATCTTTCCTCACAGCTCCAAAACAGGGTACTTATCACCATGCAACCCTTTGGATGAGAGTCTTCCATTTCTCAAAAGGGGCTCCACACTTCATGAGATTCATCCTTCAGGTAGCAGGGCCCAGCCATACCCCTCCTCCCACCCATCTCACGACTGATCAGTCAATCAAGTTTGAAGGGCAGCACCTTCACGGAACCATTTGATTTGAGTTTGGAAAACACAAGACCGAGAGGCAGAAGGGGTGGGCAGGGAGCCACTCGCCTTTTGAAAGCGGGCCGCAGTGAAAACACTGCTTATTAACATTGACTAGGTCAGAAAATGGGGAAAAAGAGAAAAAGAGAGAGAAACAAATGCATCTCTGGCACAGTTTCCAATTGATTGTCTGCCATGAAAGCAAAAGCCAGCTGCCATGTTAATTATTCATGATGCCTGGCGCGGAGGGGAGGAAGAAGGGGCTTATGGAAGCCACTCAGCAGTGGAAAATTTGCATATGTAGATAGCAGAGTAGGAAAAAGAGGTGGAGTGTTCCTGTACAAGATAAATGGGATGCACAACATTTCAGCATTTCCTGATATATTTTCTGTACTTCTTATCCATGGCTAAAATTTATTAGTGCTGAGGTCAGCAACAAGTGTGCATGGGGTGGGGTATGTGTGTGCACACAGTGACATATGCTGTATAGAGAGAAACCACAGAGGTTTTCTAAGTGTGACCAGAGCCATTCGGTTTTTCTCCCTGTCACAGTCATTTCAGGTTAGAAGTTCACATGGGGTATAAGGAATTCCAGGGGAGCAACAAGAAGCTCATTCATGCAGAATCAAGGATTTGATCATATTAGTCACATGCTTTGAGATTGTGGACTTAAAAAAGAGCAGCTATAAAGGTAATTACACCAGTCAAGTAGCACGACACCCCTGGAAAGGGGTGCAAGCAAGCCACTTGTGTAGCAAGGTATTTTGAAACCCTGAGGGAAAAAAAATCAGCACTGCAACTGTTGGGGTGGTGGTGAGAATCAGTACAGTGATACGCAGTGGCAGGGGGTAGAGCAGAGAGTGAAACAGTAGGATTTCAAATACCTCACCCATCAATATGGCCATGCATCATTAAAAGCATGTAGAATAATGTTGGATAAGCAGGTAATTATAGTAGGAGCTCTAGATGTTCTGCTATGTCATCACCTAAAAAGTCAGTACAACATTCAGAAAAGAACAGCACCTTTGACCTCTTGAACAATCACTTCTCACGATTCCAAACAATTTTAATGCTGAACTTAACTTCTACCTTGAGAACAGCCTTCCCTTATCCAGTTTCTATGACCCTGTACAGCTCAAAGGCCAATTTACCCCTTTGGTTTTGGACCCCTTAGGATGTGATTTATGTAGTTTAGCACATATGGTACACTTGTACGCACATGCATACAGCAGGTATATATAACAGTAAAGAGAAATTATGTAGACCATTAAAATTCATCTAATCAGGATCCCTTCATCCAAACCTAAGTGGAAACGCTGCAGAACTGAAATCAACAGGACTTCCACGCAAGCTTAGACAGCAGGATTTGACTCAGATCAAAGTGGCAAATGAAGTGAAAATGAAAACAATCAGGAAGGGAGACATGTGGGAAGAGGAGACTCAAAAAAAGGGGAAAGGCTCTAGTCCTATATATTGTGAGCAAGAGTGGTTTAGTCTCTTGCATAGAGTTTGCATTTTGTGGACTTGTCTCAATATTTAATAACCAAATTCCAAGTAATTGTCAAGGACCTTCGGGGCCTAACTTCCCACTTTCCCTTTACAACAGCTATTCAGTTTTCAGGTGCACCCAGATTAGCCTTACTGGGCAACAGAACAGTACATACAAGAGGCGTGCCTACATTGCACCACCTTTTTGGCTCCTCTCAGGAGACTGCTTACTGTTTCTTTTCCTACCACATCCCTGGCAAGTTTTTAATCTTTCCCCAAAATCCACTGTCCTCTGGATTTTCCCAACCGAGAAGCAGAACTGAAGAGTTTCTTGTACTGCTCAGTGACAAATGCTGTGCATCCTGCTTGGCAAAGATGGGAGATCAAATCCCAGATTTGCACCTCGCTACAATTATTATTAAATCCACCCCAGTTTTTCTTCTTCCTGCCTTTTTGAGTAGTTGCCCTCTCTCATTTTTCTCCCATCCCACACAACAACCTCCAGACTAAAATCCTTGCCTGTTAAGAGTTCCTCCCAAGGCATTCTCTCTTACAGGCTTCAAATTCATCCCTGGTATAAACTGAAAGCATCTAATGGGTCCTGCATCAGGATGTGGTTAAGCTGGTCACCCATGACCTTCCCAGCATAACACACATAATCTATTCGCTCATGCGATTGGGTCAGAGCCCTTGGATGTGAATCCTATCGAAAGCCAAGATTAAACCTCATTTGCATGTAATATGGGAATGCAATAAATTAACATTTAATATCATCACAAAGCCTTCTGGGCCCATCTCAACCCCCTACAGAGTCCAACGGCCCCAAAATGTTTCTTCCAGGCCTTTTCCCTGAAGCTCTCCCCCAGAAGAAAACCTTGGCAGCTTATATGACCCCTTCTGGAATAAACTGGAAAGAAATGCACTGACCTTTCTTTGCCCACCGGACAGTCCCCTCGCTGGAGTGAACGTAATTTTCAAATTTTGTCTGCAAGACTGTGGCCCGCTCCCGGACTTCCTGAGGGTCCGTGCCACAGGATTTCTACAAGGGCGGTGAGAGGATTAGAGGAAAGAGAGAATTTGAGTCAGGAATAATGAAGCAGTTTACAATAGATTTAATAACAGTAAAATCACACAGTAACCACCCAGGGGCCAACAAAGGTAATCCTCTCAATATTACTAGAGAAAAAAAAAAATATAGATAAAGATGTTAAAGTCAAAGCAACCAGTGAGCGCTGTGTGGTGAGGAGAGCAAATCAGTTTTAATTCTGTGTTTTCTAACATCTATTACGTATCTTTTTCCATTGCTTTTTTTTTTTTTTTAACTTTTCTCCCCCCTGCCCCGATTCAACAGGCCAGATACCACTGTTTGTCTCCATTGGAGTTATTCCAAATAACTCCCCCCAGACTCTGTGCTAACAGTTTTAGACTGGTGTTGCAAGTTCCCCTGTACAGTTCCCCAGAACACCTCGCCTGTTCTTGGCACTCATGGGGCAGGAGATCCATATCCACCCCCAAGCTCCAGAGAATGGGCCAAATCCAGTACCTGTGAACAAAGCCACTAAATGAACTTCTCACTATTGATGCCTACATGAAGTTTCCTCACCAAGTCATACTTAACTGCAACTGCCATCACATGGTTCCTCTAGAATAAAACAAGTTCCTTGCACCAAAGGCAACAGAAGAAACTTCCTCAGACCAAAACGGCAATTATGCATGCGCTTAAGCTTTCCCAGGGTCAGACTGTAGGATGCAGTTCAGGAAATGGGAAACAAACTTTCCTGGGAGCAAGCTGTTACTGGGAGGAGAAGAGAGACTGTCTCTTTCTAAAGTATCCAGGCTGAGAAAGGAAATGCGGACAAGAAAACAAGAGAATTTTTGGTGGAAAGTTGACAGCAAAGTACAAAGCCAAGCATCCATGGATGTGAACCTCTCCCAAGAAGGGACTACAGTTCTCAAAAGCTGCTCAGACAGGAACTAGCATCCAAGTCCAAGTGCCAGATCCAAGGCAGTAACTTGATACTGGTCAAGTCCCTCATCTGACCAGGGCTGACTGAAAACAAACATCCAGCTCCCACAATTCTGTACTAGGCCTGTGCCAAGACAACAATCCTGTTGTTCCTCCCCGGCAGATTTGCATGTTAATGCTGCAAAACCTTCCCTCCCTCGCAGCTGTGAGCACCACCTCTGCACTGCTGCCAGTCCAGGGGAACCATACCACACTGACATTGCAAACCTCAGAGATCATGGAAGCCAGGCAATGCCGCTGGCACCCTACAAAAATGTTTTGCTGACCCAGATGTGCCACTCTATAACCTAACAGCAAATCTGCCCAGAGACAGACCTCGAATGTAGTCTGAATTCCCTGCACAGTGCCCTCTTTTGAACTCAGGATCCCACAGCTTCCAGCCACTGGGTTATTCTTCAACGAAGCAAACACACATGGGACCAGAGTTCCTGCTCACTCACTACCTGGAATAAAATGTCCATCTGCATTTCCAAAAGCAACAGTGGGTATTTTACAGCTACATGAAGAGTCTCCCAGATTTCTGGTCTCTGCTGTCTGCCTCCCAATCCACTCGAGAAAGACTCACAACTCAGCTCGTTTCTCAGACACCTTTTAGTTTGACTTAACGTGTGCCTATTAATCAGTTGACACAGTCTCTAGTCGAGGGGCCTCTGTAAAGGTTTAATAAACGACAAGTGGTGCTGCCTCCCCAAAGTGGACACTCATCGCTGTGACTAACAAGTTTCCATTGACGTGAAACATAAAACTTTCTTGCCCCGCCTGCTCCTCCTAGCCCCCATCACTTTTCTTTTGTTAAGCCTCCTGGCAGCACAAAGTGTCACCTTCCCAGCGTTTTTTAATATGAATGTGAAATTAGTGAGGCTTGCCCTTTCCCCTGGCGGACAGAATCCTCTGTTATTAAAAAGTAAAGCACTTTAATAATGAAAACTTTTTCTCTTTTTCCTGTGTTTTAACTGTTTAAAATTAATGAGAAGGGCATAACGGTTGTCAAAGCGATATTGAAAGCCGGGTAGCCAGGACCGAATAAGCACGAAAATCCCTCCAGAGTGTTAAATAAACAGTGCTTCAGCCCCCTCTGAATCCCTCTGTTGGTTATTGTATACATTCTGTAACAGCACTCAGAATAGATCTGAGCACCGGGGAGGCAGAAAGGTTTCAGAATTCCAATAAAGGCCTCAAATTAAAGACAGCCTGGTGCGAATTCCAGGAGAAAATTAAAGAGACCTCAAGCTTAAGTGACAGGTGACTTGCTTCTGTGTCACAACTGTCAGGGGATTTAGTGATAATATGGCAATATATTACAAAGGACTTTTCTTATTCCCCCCTTTAGGTTTCAAAATGAGGCATCTCTTCTTCCTGGTGCTGGGGGGTGGGGGAAAGGGAGAAGAAAAAAAAAAAA
>VYZV01042756.1:0-18692 GCA_013401275.1 Pandion haliaetus
TAATCTGGTATTTTCCTTCACTGTTTTCCTCCAAAGGCAGAAAGGTCACAGTTCCATTGTAAACATCTGAAAAAGATATGTAAACAGTGATATATTATTCCATGGTGCAAACCATTCTGGTAAACACCAAAATAAACTTTTGTCTCCTTACTATGTTAAGTGCAAACTAGTGAGGCAAGATCTAGGCAACACAGGAGGAACCACAATGCTAATACATCCATTTCTCGGTATGCCTGACATCTGAAACTACTGAACTGTTTGAATTCTCAAAATTCAGCATTCTGCTGCATGAGGTTTCCAAAATATCTAAGGCTGACCAGTGAGACTATTCATTTTCTTTAAACCTAACTATTTTAATAAAGTAAAAGCTAGACAATGAGATTTTTCTAGCACAAAACTGCTGCTTTCGCCTACCGAATAGTAAATCCAGAGTCCTGGGAAGCACATTCCAAATTAAAGCACTTGCATGTCATCCCAGTATTAGATAAACAACCAGTGCAATATTAAAAAATAATAATATTATTCCTATCCATCAATTTTGCCCTGTTCAAACACAGGATCTATTGTGTGATGAAAATTAAGTATAGCTACGCTTCCCTTTTAGCATCATGCAGCTTCCCCAACTCCTGGACTAAGCACTGTGAAAAAATGCATTATCTATCCCTAAATCAGCATCTCATAACTCTGAAGGGAGACTACCAGAGAAGACCTGGTTTTAGGTGAAGGCGCATGTATTATGTTAATATATTAAGTTATGTCCAGCAACCACACTAGTGATCTTAATGGTTCTATCACCTGTTGAATAAAATGTTTATATCCACTAACAGATGCCAAACACTAGAGATTTTGGAAGAGTTGAGCTGGGCTGACAAACAGCTGGCAACACACTTGAGTGCCTCTACTGTATTTCAAGAAGATAATCTGCAACTTCTGTCACATTTCATTCTCTATCATCAATCATGCATGTACAATAATTAACTCCTACACAAGTAAAAACAGAAAGGGCGAGTGTGTCCTTTTGAATCCTTCCTATAAAGTGACTCTAAAAGCATTTACTATATTCCTTATGGCCTATGATATGTATGCATCATTACTTTATAAACCAGTTACAAAAATCTTTTTAGCTATTGTTTATCCAGGGTGATTTCTTCAGAATAGCTTATTAAGTTCTTATTTTTGAAAATGCTTTTTCAATTACCATCAAAACAAATGTTCCAACAACTGCAAATCTTCAAACTAAGAATGCTATATTGACTAAGTAATCAAATTTCAGTGGACTCCAAAATTTTCTGAGAGAGACAGGAAAGAATAATTAGCAAAAGAGCAAACATCAGGTCTTGCTATCTTGTCCCATCCTTAGCCAATCCCCTCTCACATTTTTTTATTTTAAACATATTAATTAAAAAAATTATCTTCCTAGGCTATTTCTTACACATAGGCTCTCTAGATGTAGCTCAGGAACATCTTCTCTTAACATCGAAAGAAAAAATAAATCAAAACTGCAACATATGTTTTGGGGTTTTTTTTGGAAGGCATCGGAGTAAGAATCATAGGCCATGAGAGTATCCCAAGCCAGCTGTACCCCACAAATGACAATAGGTCTTTTTTAATTGTAAATTTGTGTCCGGAATTCTGATTCTTTTCAAAGTATTACTATTAGAATTTAACCCACATCAGTACTTTTTCCAAAATTTTTTAAAAAGGTGTCAACCTCTACCCTATGTAAGCTTCTTTATATTAGTAGGACTTACTACAGCATATTACCATCACACAATGTAAAAAAACCAAAACAAAACATAAAAACCCAAGTCAAGCTTCATTTTTAAGTAATACTAAACAATAAGAAAGTCGACACAAACAGTTCAACTTGGCCAGGCAGATGGCACAGCTGCCTACTTTTTTTTAATTAACTCTGCATTTTCAGAGGCTATCATCCAAGCCTGTAATTAGATTTGCACTACAAGCAGCGTTTGTGTGGGCAGCTTACTCACGACAGGAGCTGGCATGCTGACAGTCCTTCTTGCCTCTTCTCTTTAAGGAAGACAAAAAGATGAGCCACTTTCTATACCTCTTCTTCTGGAGTGGTCTAAGTGCCTGGGCTTAAGCACTTCTGGGCTTCCCTAAGTGCTTTTCCCGTCTCAGCAGTACCTTACAGGTAACACATTAGCTCTTCCCCTACTGTGCTTTCCTAAGATTGAAACGGGAGTCGTTTAAACCAGAGTCCTACAGGTGTTTGATCTCTGTAATTTGTATTCCGACTGCCGACACTTCCTAGCACAACAACAACAACAACAAAAGATAAAATCTAAGCACACGATACGGACAAATATCCATCTGCACTCCCACAAATAGGGAAAAAGGGCTATTTATCTCATTTGCGAGGCAGTCTTGGATGGGACAGGTCTACAACAGAGGCAGCAGCCCCCAAACGCTGCGCTCCGCCACCGGCGGGCACTCCCCATCCCGCTCCCTCTCACCGCCTCGGAGCCGGCCTCCTGCTCACCTTGGACCGCCAGCTCCTTCGTCGGCGGGGCGGGCGGGCCGAGGGGCCGTACCCGGGGCAGCAGCGTCCTCAGCACAGCGCGGAGCTCGGAGCGGCGGCCCTGCCCGCCCCAGGGCGTGAGGGGCTGCGGCAAGTGCCCCTGCCCCGCCGGCAGCTGGCTGCACACCTCCCTCCAGAGCCGNCGCCTGTTGGCCACCTGCGGCTTCTCCAGCCAGACGCGCACCGCCGCCCAGAAGCCGTGAGGGAGCCCGGAGCCGCCATCCCGCACAGCCGCCTCCCCCAGCACCCCCATGGCAGCTCCGTCGGTGCCGCCGTCGCGCAGGGGGGAAGAGGCGGAGCGCGTCGCAGGCTGCTCCCGTCAGTTCCTGAGGCGGCGACGGCGGCGGCCGCAGGTAGGTACCGCGACCTTTCGGCCGAGGCCGGGGCTTTGAAGCCCAAAGCGACGCGGCCGTGGGCTGTCCGCCTCGGGGCGCAACGGCCGCGGCCAGGGCGGGCGGGAAGCGGTTCCTGTCAGCCCTCCCCGGGAAGCCGCACCTGCCGCCGTGTGGGGCGCGGCGAGAAATTTCTGCGGTGCCGTCGTGCAACTGAAAAATACGGGGTACCGCCTGCTCACAGAAGCAAACGTAGGCTGGAGGATTCTTACCGTATTTATAGCTTCTGTTTGAGGAAGGGTCTGTATCGTTGTGACAGCGGCTACGGTACGTCAGCGTAGAAACGCCTTTCTGAAAGCGGACTCGAAACTGAGAATGCTGACTGACAACCTGACAGACACCCAGCTGCCCGACTCTTGAAGGAAACAAATCTTGGTACATTTTGTGTCGTAAAAACCAGTACATTACGTAGTTGTTTGTTTTTTTTTTTTTTTTTCCCGCCGAGCAGAAACGAGGCCCCACCCGGAATTTAGGCAGTTCAAATAGCGGTTGTGCAATATGACCTCGAAGGATTCTTAAAGAAGCGGTTTACTTCCCTGCCTTTAAGCTCTCCAGTGTTGGCCTTCTCTGGGCAACTGCCATCACCAGTTTTTTATTTTATTTTCTAGCAGCTCTGCATTTGCGTGTAATGGTATTAATGACGGAATACGAGTACAGTATCGTTATTATTGATGGCTACCAAGTGTCCGAGCTGTGTCATCGTTATGCAAGATAATTGACGATAGTACACTGCAAACTGAAATATTCTCTTGTGATTTGCGTACCGTCGTTGTCCAGTCGTGAATTTGAATTACTAGCAGGAGCACCTTCCACATAAAAAGGTTTTCATCTCAGCATTTCTCAGTGAAACTACAGCAGTTCTCAGCAAGTTGAAAGTAACATGCGTTATTTTTTACTGCCACATCCACACACAGATTTCAAAATGTCAGCGCAAGGCTGAAATTAACACGGAGGTTATTCTTTAGGGCAGTTCTTTGTTACTTCCCTATTGTTACTATCTGTTTTGGTTTCCTGATTAGTTTTGAAATTATATTAAAACATTGTGTGAAGAAAGAGAGAGAAATTGTAATTTTTTTTGAAGTACAGGATCCTTTTTTATGAACACTTAAGTTTTCTCATTTGAGCAATCTCATTGATTTGCAATGTAAATAAGTGCAATAACTGCAATATTTTGATGTAAATTGTTCTGAGCCAGAAGCCTTGAACTTCAGCCTGATTTACCTGTTTTCCAGTTAGAAGAGTAATGTCTGTTTATTTGGCTTCAGGTTGAAATGCTCTCTCTCAATGCCTTTTTTTTTCCCCTCTCTTTTCTTTCCAAGCCTGTTGCTCAATACTGGAACTGCACCTTCCTGGAACCGATTTGGAAGTCCTATGCAGAAATACTATCCTGCAGTCCTCTTCTACTATGTCTGTACTGTCCAAAACTAGAAAATGACCTCCATAAGAGGATTAAGTTGAAAGAAAAGCAATGTAGCAAGTTGATATATCAAGGTGTTGAGGAAAAAAAATGTGATGGAAAAAGTAGAATACCAAACCAGTAGTTTCTGTACTTTATCATGTTCATAGAGCATACTGAGCCCTTGGCCAGCCCTGGGCCTGGATGTCATCCCACTACCTTTGAGAATTGCTTCTTCCAGCCAGTCCCCTTAATGTGACCAGCTTCTGTTCTCCTGCCCAATCATTTTTTCGTCTTACAACCATAACACAGATCTC
Organism: Pandion haliaetus; assembly: GCA_013401275.1. NCBI lineage: Eukaryota > Metazoa > Chordata > Aves > Accipitriformes > Pandionidae > Pandion > Pandion haliaetus. The sequence continues at coordinate 4,648 of VYZV01042756.1, forward strand.
TGCCATCTGCATAAAAACAGAAATTCCTCGGTGTGATACGAGCAGGTAGCAGCAGAGGGGACTCCCGAATCTGCGTCTGGAACCAGCAGAGGCATAAGCCTTCACTTTTTGGGCCAGGTCATAACACAAAGTGACATTCCCCTTCCCTCCAAACCCAGTGTGGTTGTGCCTATGAATAATGAAATCCTGCTGGTTCTCTAAAGTCTTGCAATGCACTTGCATGACCCTTATATATACACAACAAAAATGCCAGCAGGCTACATGGGGCCTTACTGCTTTTGATCACGTATGCAAGAGTCTGAGGCCAACTCAGCACAGAAAAAATAAGTGTATTCAGAAAAAAATGTTTAGTGGGAAGACAGACTAAGAATGTTATAAGCCACCAAATAACAGAAATGCAGATTTAAACGTAGGGAAGAGGGAAGAATGAAGTGTGGTTGCGAAGTTCATACTTTGTATTATTTAAAATTTATTCTTGAGTATGGTAATATGACGCTTACGCCTATATGCTTACAATTTTCCAACACTGCATCTTCCATGTAGAAGAAATGCCCTATAGTTTTATGTGTTTTGTAGAAGTCACTACTGTGATAGTTTTATTTTACTTCATTTATGCAGGTTTAATCTGTACCTTTTAGAGGCCTATTGCAGACAGGGCCTCCTGCTTGTCCTATTTGCCTGTTCTGTTCAAGTCAATGTTAGTGACAGACAGCATGTTGATATTGCTCTAATTTAACAATTCTAAATGTTCACCATATCAAAGCAATGGAATAGTATACAGCGCTGGAGGTGTTCATGTTTCCCCTGTATAAAGCCACCTATGTTTGTGCGCCACAATCCTAATGGCCTGGGCAGATACACCCTGGTAGCATAGTGCTCACATAGCCAGGTAGATCTGTGGGAGCTAGCCCAGTTCTGGACAAGATTAAATCAGGCAAAGGAGATGCAAATATGCAGAATTTTACAGAAATTTGCTTCTTGCAATTGGGGTACATGAAATAAAGGTTTTATTACCCACTTACTTTTTCATATATTCAACCAGTGGAAGATAAGGGCAGAGTTCCTACTGTTTCCCTGATGTCTTCTGCCTCGTGTTTATGCATGAACATGGCTCATCACTTCAATTATATAAAAACAGACCTTAACATATAACTGGCATGTCATTTAGTTAAAAGTTCTTTAAATGTTAACTAGTAATATGGATATAAACTGGGCATCTCCTGCATTTGAACAGAGCTTTGTATACATGTTTGGGTGCTTTTATATTTTACTATTTTGCATTTAAGTTAGAAGCGAGGTAACAATTATTCACAATATGTTATTTAAGATGTTATTTTTTTGCCTGGATCTTTTACGTCATCCCTACTTTCTTATTATGGAATATTAACCAATGCTGTTCCTGTTTCATATTTTGCTTATTTTAAAAGGTTTAGCTCATATTTTCATAACAAAGACCATGTTATTCATTTACATTTGATCAAAAGCTTTTTTTTTCTTAGCTTGTACCAAGCCAGTTGAATTAGAAAAATGGAAGGGCAAGGTTTTAGTTGGGTCTGCACTGCTGTACTCATACATTTGAACAAGTTTATGGATTTAATTAACAACCCTTTTGATTTCTTTTTATTATTAAAAGTTAGACATCTGCACTGCTTCAGTTTGTGATGTATCTTTCTTTCTTTGATGCAATTTAGCTAACAATGGCACCTACACTGAATCTGAAAGAACCCACTGGCAACCAAAATTCATGGGAAACTTTGCTACCAGATTTCCCTAAAGGACCGCTTTGCAAATACCGTAAAAAAGCTTCCTTTAACTGGAAGGAGATGGCAGTGTTACTAGATGGTGAAGATATCATCCAGCTTAAGGTAATCTTTGCAAGAATTGTAAGCATGTTTTAATTTTGGAGATATCGGTAGGAGCAAGTATGTGATTTTCAAAGGGAGGGTATATACTTTAATAACACTCTGTAGATATGGAGTATGAAGGAATTGGTTTTGCACATCCAATTTTCAGAGCAGAACTGAACTTTAAGCAACCTACTTTGCTGTCTCATAAGGCTCATGTCATTACTGAACATCAGTACAGAGGAGACCAGCAGGTGCTATATTACAGCATTCATTTCAAACAGAAATAAGTATATTCTACCATATTTCTTTACTGTACTGTTTGCATTAAATCATATATCCCATGGTTTTATAATGCACTTAAGCTGAGCTAAGTTCATGCCACTGACAAACATAGTATATCTGTCTTCCTTTCACTGACATAATTTCCTGCAATCTTCTGTGCTTGCATGAATGTTTATGTGGCATTGCAGTTGGACAGATTAGCATGCCTGCCTTGCTGAAAGCTAACCCTACCAAAAAAAAGAGGTTAATTGCAGCACAAGAGATGGTGTGGGAATGCATGACTTGGACATGTAGGAAGAGACAGAACTGACTTTTTTGAAGGTGGTATAGATTTACGTGGATTTAAGCTAGTCTTGAACATTCACCGTAATTATTATAATCTTCGAAGGTGGATCGGAGAAATCAGAAATGCCTTGTCCTGCATCTGACAAGAGCATATAGAAAAAACAAGTGCTCTGTGTTTGAGGGAGTTTTAAAGCTGTGTGAGCAACTAGTATTGTTCATACTGAGAGAGGTGTATTGGGTCTCTCTGAGATGGAGTTAGTTTTCCCCACAGTAGCCCTCATAGTGCTGTGCTCTGTATTGGTAGCTAGAAAGATGTTGGTAACACACCAGTGTTTTGCCTACTGCTGAGCAGTGCTTGCACAGCAGCGTACCCCTGCCTCACCAGTAGGCTGGAGGTGGGCAAGATCTTGGGAGGGGACATAGCCAGGACAGCTGACCCAAGCTGACCAAAGGGATATTCCATACCATATGACATCTGCTCAGCAGTAAAAGCTAAGTAAAAGGAGGAGGAAGGGGGAGCATTTGTTACTTACATTTGTCTTCCGGAGCAACTGCTGTGTGTACAGAAGCCCTGCTTCCTGGGAAGTGGTCGGACATCGCCTGCTGGTGAGAAATAGAGAATAAAATCTTTTGTTTTCCTTTGCTTTCACGTGAGACCTTTGTTTTTGCTTTGTTAAACTGTTCTTATCTTGACCGACGAGCCTTTCATTACATTTTCTCTCCCCTGTCCAGCTGAGGAGAGGAGTGATAGAGCGGCTTTGGTGGGCACCTGGCATCCAGCCAGGATCAACCCACCACAAGAGGGAATTACCCTACCTTTCAAAGAAAAGCACAGGAATGCTGGTTTTCTTCATACTTTCTGTGTCATTCTTTTCAGAGAGGAGGAAAGGACTTTAAAAAACTTTTTTAAAGATTTTGCCTAAGTCACGGCATTTTTTTTTCTAAATTACTTGAAAAACAATTAAGAAGATGTGGATATCTTGAAGACACAGAGATCTGAAGTAAAAAAATGCCATTGTATATCATCTAACGAATTTAAAAAAAAGATTCAAATTAAAACATTAAAAGATGCACTTCCCCATATTGAATGGCTGCATACGATGGTTCCATTAAATGGAGTACATTTCTGCTTTCATCTGGGAACAGAGCAGTTGTGGTAGCTTGATGGCTTTACCATTATGGCACATTTCTAACTGAATGTAACTCCTAGAGTTTTACCTTTATTCTCAGATTGAGGGCCATTGCCTTTTAGATCCTGCCAGCAGCTTCACACCATGAAATAATGAAGCTGCTATAAAAAGCAAGTAAGTTTTACCATACTGTTGTCTTACATTCAGAGTGAATCAGTTGCACACTTACTACTTCATGTCACAGGAGCTTTCATAAAATTTAGCTGCATGAACTGGATATATAATGACAGACCCTTAAATATATATCTTATAATTCTCTGGAGTTTTGGCTTTACAAATTTGCATCTTCCTATCAAATGATGTAGTTTGAGGCCTAGTATTATCCTAGAAGAACATTAACTTTTTTCGTTAATACTCTTAGATCAACTTTCTCATGTCAGTTTTTTCACCCTGAAGAACAGAATCTTCTCTACTCTGGAAAGTGATCCTCTCTTTGCACATCGTCCTGGAGAAGATTTGTGCCGTGAGAAATATCAGGAGCTGACATTCCTGCGCTGTAAAAGGCTCTTTGAGTATGATTTTCTTACTCAGCAAGAGATCATAGAGAACCCATTAAAGATACTTAATATGGTCATCTGTATAGGAATGTACGATTGGTCTCCATGTCTCCAGTATTTCTTACATTGTGGTGTAAGTACAGTTCAAAAAGTATAGTGGTGTATATTTGAATGTAAGTGTCTTGTCATAACGTAATTCCGTTGCTTTCTGCCTATTTTATTAAAGCTATATCTTTTCCCAGTCCTTTGTTTTCAAAAATGAAATTAATTTTAACTGTTTAGAAGAATCAGAGAGCTGTCGCATGAAGTTACTAGATCTTTGTCATTAAGACCTCTCTCCACTGGAAAGTAAAGGTGGAGCAGTATTGACAGAGCTACAGAAAGATACTTTGATGCCTACAGTTGCACCTTCTTTTGTCCAATCCTCTGCTTCTTATCTAGTGCAGTAGCAGCCAAAGAACTTGGTTGTTGGGTCCTATTTAGTGGCTATGTCTTTGCTATAGATGCAGGTATCAGAAACTTCCTTGTCTCACCCTCAGTGTGTTGATTGAGGGCAGAATCCAGAAGGAAGAGAAACCGGTGTAAAGTTTCTCATTGACATCAGTGGCTGGGATTCTGTTCATCAGTTGCTCCCTAGATGAGTCTCTTGGAAAGAATGCTTGACATAGCTAGTCAAATAATATTAGTTGAATTAATTCATTATTACTATACACATGGTAGGGGAGGGTCTAGGAGTTATAATTTTGTTATGTGGCTATCCATCTAGAAAAACTGAAGGTAGCTTTAAAAACAGTGTTCTTGTCTGATCTTGAAGCAGCTACCTTCAGTTCCTAATCTCTTTGTAATAAACCAAACTAGAATAGTCTTAAAGTTTTACTTTACTCAAGGGAATATCAATAAGGACAACTGGAAAGTGAGCTTATTAAGAATTTTTAAGAGTTTGCAATGAATAGGTTAGAGCTGTGAAAATTTCAGTCCTCTGTAAAGAGGCCTTGACAAGATCAAATCCTGACCTACCTCTTCCAGCTATAGTCTTAATTAGTAGTTTACTGTGCAGCCTACTTTCTCTGGTCTCTTTAATGGAAAACACTATTACAAATTATTATGTACGTGCAACTCCCATCATAGGGTCACTGATTTAATTCGTAATTCTCTGTTTTTACAGGTATTTGCAGGTACAATTTTGAGTGCTTCTAAGAGGTTTGCAGACTTCATGAAACAGGTTTATAGCATGGAGGTAATTTTTTTTCATTTTTATAACTTGTGAGAACTGAGCACTGTCAGAACCATGGCACTATCTGCACCCTTGTGTTATTTCTGATCTCTTTACATACCTAGGAACTTCTAAATAGTGAAAGAAAAGACCAAGGAGCAGATGCAAGCACTGAGCCCTGACTGTCCTCACTGCTAGCTATTATGCCACTTTCTGGATCTGTTTTAGACTGTCCAAGTTAACATGCAGACAGAGTTTGGGGACTTCTCCCAAAAGGCAATATAGATGACACTACACCAGTTTTGTCTCTGTCCACAGTCTTTTAAGAGTATATGCTAGCAAGTTTTGCACACTCAGACTGTCCTACCTCCCGCACCTATGTCATACATTGTGTAACACATATCCTTGCCATGATGGTATAAATATTCCATTCTGATGCTACAAAATGGAAAATAATCATGTCTTAATGCCACAGAAACACCACAGGGAGTCCAATGAACCCCAGGACCAAGTGCCCTGCAGAATAAGTGTAGCCTATCTGATACAGAAAGAGCCAATCCTAAACAGTTTCTGCTGTCTATGCCATTTGGTCATGTGGGCAACATTCACTGTCTGGCCTGACCCTCTGATTTTGCAAGATATATGTGCTGAGTGCACCCAAACTGAGCTTCATGCTTCTTTTGTTATTCTTTATCACTTATTTTTTCTTTTTTCCGATCATTCACCTTCCTTGCTTATTTAATTTTCTGAAATTCTGTGTTATCTGTCTGCTCACAGACAGCAAATATACTGCTACATAGTTCTGATTTCATACCCCATGTTAAAGATCAGGATGAATTCTTTCAATGACTCTCAGTCTACTCAAAAGCCTGAGGATATGTATTTGTCAGAATAATTTTGCCTGAGGCTTCAGGTTTGGTTTTTTTTTTTTTATTCTCACTTGCTTTTCAAAGGTTTGCTACTGAAGAGTATGTACTGCAGGCCAAACCAGTCTAGGGTAAAGGATTCCAGTATGCACATTTCAGTGTGGCTTCAAGTAGGCAGCGTTCCCAAATGCTGCTGAGAACCAAGGGTATGCCTACGTTGATCTGATACAAATTCATCCTCTTCAATAATGTAGGCTATTTGCAGTTTTGAAAATAAACAGCCTTATTCTGTTTTTCTTCTAACTTTGGGAGTTCTCAGAACTGCTCATAATGCAAGCAGACTTGTCGATTTTCACCACGCAACAGTTCTTTCAACCTAGGCAGCTGAAAACTTAGTCAGTGGATGTAATAATCTGTACCTGCCTGAGTCAGCCATCAGCAAAGGAAAAAAGTACCTATTACCCTACTGCAGGCATGATGTCCTAGACTTAAGGTTACATTTGATTGGTTTCTTGCAATTGCAAGTTATTTTCCAATAGCTGTATTTGCAATCATTTGAAAATCTTACCATTTTAATTGCTGTAATAAAGTAGTCTTGAACTGTGCCTTATATCTCCTTATTTAGATTTTTGGATGTTTTGCTCTGACGGAACTCAGCCATGGAACTAACATCAAAGGCATACGGACTACTGCCACATTTGATCATAACACTCAGGTTAGTTCTTAATGCACAGGAATAATGTTTGACACTATTAGACTCTGTTATTTGCTAACAGGACAGAATGATTCAAGGATTTCTTTAATTAACAAGAAAGAATCAAGTTCAACTCCAAATGTAAAAAAAAAAAAGTCAAATACATTGGAGGGAAGAGTGTTTTGGGGGAGCCCTTGTTCAAGAAAACCAAAAGAGACAAGCATATCATACTTCATGTGCTGTGGGTGCCTCAGTTCAGAGACAGCTCGCTCTCCCCTTCATTTATTTCTAAGAGAAAGAAATGGATTCCTGCAAAGAATACAGTTAAGGGTGGATGTGTATAAGTATGATAAGTATGTTCCCACACAACTTTCCAGTGTTTTCAAAACAAAAGTCTTCTGCATTAATATTTTTGACTATTGTAAATCAGTGCATTTAATAGCTGGAATACCTGAAAAAAAGAGGAAAGTGATTCCATTCCAGCAGAAGAAAATACAAGAAAGTGAAATGGTTGTTGATATCATATATCAATATTTACAATAAATCCAGAAATTTCTGTTTTCTTGAACAAATAGTTAATTTAGCTTCTGGTTGTGATATAAAATAAGGATAGCATCCTTCACCTTTGTTGTGTCTATTAAGGAATAGTTCGACACGCAGATTAAATTGTCTTTTGTCTTTAAATATGAAGGCTTTATACATGACAATTAGGATTATTTCCTGAGGATCAGAAAAAGAAATACGAAAAAGAGATAACATGACTATTGAAGAGACTGAAATAACAAAACAATAAACTGCTCTTTCCATTAGGATACTGCTTACTACTCGTAATTTGTTTTCTGAAATCAACCCTGCTGCAGAAATAAATTCATTGTCCTAACATTTTTTTCAGTAAATGAGTGAAACTCATTGTAGTTTTACATTAAGGGAGAAGAAAATAGAAGTTAAGAGAGGAGGCTGATAGAACTTTCTCTCTTGTCATGTATATGCTTGGTTTATGCCAAGTTGAATTTAAAATGTATTATTTAATGTCCCAAGAAGGTATGCTCATCATCTCCCCCAAAGATTGTGGCATTTTATTGCACTGTAATGTATAGAACTGGGTGCTATTACTGTCAACAAACAATGTCACTCATATCTGTACATCATGAAGTGGCTTCAAAAGAATAAGAAATGAGAATATTAGATTTGAAACATAAGATTTTATATTCTTCGGTAGGACAACATCCCAGTCTGTGTTTTTTCATATACAAGCAATTCAGTGATCATTTATGCAACATGGACGATCCAGTCCCTTTCCAGGAAAAAACCCAACCTTGTGAGTTTGGCAGCATGAAAAGTTCCTTTTAAATAAATTGATTTTTATGCCGGTGATGAGTGCACTGCAGTAAAAGTGACTGAAACGACTAAATCTTTGTTAAGATCATGAAGCTCTGAGTTCAGATTTCTTTTACATCCAGAAAGCACACTATTTGGAATCTAAAAATCTGAATGCTGAAGCTATGTCTAAATTTCAGGATACATGTATTCTTCAGAATTCCCAATACTCATGGTGCGCTGCCTTTCACACTGTCAGCCAGGCTTCCTTTCCACACAAAACTGTGTAAGAAGGAGGTGGTCCCTGCATAGATTTCAGTCCTCACAGCTGAAACAGCCCTCACAGTCCCTTATGTGGACTCACAGCTCAGCTTAACCTAAGATCTAGGAAAAGCTTCTGAGTCCATCACTTTGGTTTACTTTCTTTAACTGCTTAAATGAGCAATTAAAAGGCTGAATTTCAGGCTTTACAGTGAAGTAATGAGCTTTTTCAGCTCTAAATTTTTCCTAGCTACATGTATTGTCTCCAAAGTTGAACACAATAAGAGAGGTCCTAGCTGTTGGAGTGAAGTATAGAATAAAACCCTGGCAGTTAATGTTTTCTAAACATTACCATGGTCATGAAAAAAAAGGCAAAATAGCAGTGTGTTGATTTTTATGATTTATATAATTTTCTGCTTTCTTTTTCTGACTACAGGAATTTATCATCAATACTCCTGACTTTGAAGCTGCAAAGTTCTGGGTTGGTAATATGGGGAAACATGCCACTCACGCAGTTGTGTATGCCCAGCTCTATACTCCTGATGGACAGTGCCAAGGATTACATTCCTTTATTGTACAGGTAGGGTGGAAATACCGCTAATCTTTTTTTCGTTTTGGGGGGAGTGGGTTCAAATTAAAGACTTTCTGTTATGCTGTTAAGTATATCTGACCAGTAGATTCTTTAATTAATGCCTTCAACATTTATTGCAATTGTAACAAGTGTACTGTTTTTAAATGTTCATGGATTTTGTGATGGTTGTAAAGCCAGTTTTATACTGTCAGTTTTCTCCAAAAAATTCTGAAAAATACAAAAGAGCTGAAAAGCCTCCAGATTATCACACTGCCTATATAGTTAGAACTAACCTATGCTATATGAAGTCCTGAAAGTTTTGGTTGAGTTTTAAGATGATTTATGTCTGCCAATGCTCCAGGCTGATCTGCGTGAAATGTGCAAGCTTCTACCATAGAGATCAGTTTAAGATTAAAGGCATCAGAAAATATGGCAATGCAGTAGAGAAGTTATACATAGTAAAATGAACTAGTTGCAGACTGAACAGAATTTATTAAAAAATCAGGGAATATCTCAAAGCCAATTGTTACATAAAAGTTCCATTGATTTCTACTATGTCTTTATACACCTGAAGAAGGTTTCAGTGCTAGTCTGATGAGAGCAGTCATCATTGTTAACATATATTTAGTACAGTGATATAATTGGTGTCATATTGCCAAAGTAATTTTCATTAAGGGATCTATGTCCTGAATGAGAGGATACGGAAGTACAAGTTAGATCCAGGATTATGTTGTTGAAAGAAACAAAGAGCTTTCTTTAGCATTGTCCTGGTTTCGGCTGGGATAGAGTTAATTTTCTTTCTAGTAGCCGGTACAGTGTTATGTTTTGGATTCGTATGACGAGTATGTTGATAGCACACTGATGTTTTCAGCTGTTGCTAAGTAATGTTTAGACTAAGTCAAGGATTTTTCAGTTTATGCCCAGTCAGCAAGAAGGCTGGAGGGGCACAGGAAGTTGGGAGGGGACACAGCCAGGACAGCTGACCCAAAGTGGTCAAAGGGGTATTCCATACCATGTGACATCATGCGCAGTATATAAACTGGGGGGAGCTGGCCTGGGGGGATCGCTAACTGGGCATCAGTCAGCGAGTGGTGAACAATTGCATTGTGCATCACTTGTTTTGTATATTCTAATCCTTTTATTAGTATTGTCATTTTATTATTATCATTATTTTCTTCCTTTCTGTTTTATTAAAGTGTTTTTGTCTCAACCCATGAGTTTTACCTTTTCTTTCAGATTCTCTTCCCCCATCCAACTGGGTAGGGGGGAAGTGAGTGAGGGGCTGCGTGGTATTTAGTTGCTGGCTGGGGTTAAACCATGACAAGCATTAATAATAGAATACAGAATATTCTGGGAATAGTTTCACTGTTTGAAAAGTTCAATCAGTAACTTCCATTGTTCCACAACTGAAATAATATTTCATTCCACTTCTGTGCAGATTCGAGATACAAAAACTCTCCTGCCAGTGCCAGGTGTGATGGTAGGTGACATAGGAAAGAAACTTGGGCAGAATGGGTTGGATAATGGGTAAGTCAATCCATTTGAAGGAGGAAACATTCTAGATTATATCACATTGTAGTGGTGCAAATATCTTTCTGTGTCAGTTCTGTCTTTACTTCTGAGGTATTTGCTAGTAGTGTCAAGTTGTTGGTATTTCTGAAAAAAAAATCCAGATTGAAAAATCTTGAATTTCAGTATTTTCTATCTGAATAACTGTAGTCTTTCTGCTTTTCTCACTTTTTAGAGTATGAAGTACCACTGATACTCTGTGAGTATCCCCAAGCATTCCTGCAGTCATAGGCTCTGCAACAACAATAATGAAAAAAACCCCAACATCCATTAAGTTCTGAGTAAAGAACTTAATCAGCCTCTCCACCCATCTGGGTGTAAGCCCTTAATTATTTTGTCTGTCAATTTCCAGCCCACAGGAAGGCTAATGGAGGTCCACAGACAAGGTTTATTGTTAGTCAAGAGGTAAGATTAATGAGATCCAGCAGAGAAACTAGGTATCTATATTATTTAAACCATAGGATTTCTGGACTAATCCTGTTCACTGCAGGAGAGAAGGAGAAGGTTAGTTATTTTTTCTGTATTCTTTGTGTACAGTTGAAATAAAAAAAGTATCTGGGCTCCATTGCTGAGTTATGGACTTCAGTGGCCTTACTCTGTCTCCACTTTACTAACCAAAGGCATCTGATGGCAAGGAGAGACAGTGCAGAAATTGAGGTAGATCTGTCATTACATAAACATAATTATTTAAACCTCTGTGTTAGTTACATTAGTTGCATTATTATATCTGTGTAAAGACAGAGACCTAAAACAGTAAAGGGGGAGTGTGGTGGGGCTACTTCTTTATGCCTCAAATTTACCTCTTTCTGTTGATTCAGTTTGTTACAGATGTATGTGTTGTCCTTCATAACATGCCGTTGCAGTAAACAAAGTAGCATCCTAAGGTATCCTGCTTTCAAATGTAGTGGCTTTGACTAGCTTTCCAGAAGGTCACAGGTCTTCTGTAGTTTGTTTTCTGTACCAGCCTTCTCCTGATATCCCAAATAATCTGTAGTGGCAAAACCAGCACGGGCTTTTATGTTTATGTAGCTCATTCTCATTGATTCTCTGTTGCCTGAAGACACAGATGAAATAAAGAAAAACCAAACATATAGAGAATTAAGTTTTACAGAGGAAAAATATGAGAAAAGGCCTGGAAAAGAAGGGGGTTTGGGTTTTGGTGGGTATTTTTGTCTGCATCTGCGTTATGGACTAATAGCCACCAGATGGCACAGCAACATGGGCCTGAATAATCTAAATGTAATTCAGCTTCATATTCCTGTAGAAACGTTCAAATTCTGCTGTTCGTTCTTAATTTGCAGCATAGTTTCATGCGCAACACGAGGAAAAAGAGTGTGCTTGTCACATAACATCAAAATGCATGTAATTTTAAAATCTATTTAACCGTTGATCTACTGGGAAAACATAGAACATTTCTTAAAATATCAGTAATAACTGAATAATCTCAAATGGTAATTCACATAATACACTGTAAATAAGAGATACCGATTACTTCCTATCTTAATGCCAGATGGAATGCCTTATCTTAGTTATATTACATGTCATTTAAGGCAATCATAGGGCATTCTAATCTTTCTGTTTACTTTGTTTATGCTGCTTTAAAAAAAAAATTATTTTCTGCTAACAGCAGTGCCTGAGGTGTCCCAGTCATGGATCTAGATCTCTTAAATATGGATTAAGACAGTACCTGCACTAAAAAGCTTAAGTTTAAGACAGCAAATGCACATTAAGGTAGAGGGATGAGGGAGCCCAAGGTTACCAATACATACCCTTCATTCATCTGAAAACTCTAGGAGCCTGTGTTCCTGATCTACCTCAGCTATTTTCTTTGGAGAGGTCTGAGGCTAGATGCCAACATGGTTCAAAAGGACTAGAGAACTAGTTTTTGTTTTGCAACCTTCCTGCTCACACTGAGCTGTCAAAAATGTCAGGACTTAGGCACATTGCTTCTCAGAGGTACACGAAGGCCTGCATGGGGACTGGAGAGGTAGTAGCTTCACAGCTTGGCATTTGTTTGCAGAGATGACAAGCTGTGCCACTCTAGAAAATGGACTGTTGGTTGCATGATCTGCAAAATGCCAAGATTTACAGGGAGACATTTCACCAGACACTGCCTTGTCAAGTTGTTCTCCTAAACAGTTTAGTAATCTTATATCCTAGCTTATCCCAGAGAAAGCACAGCCTGCAGTATAGAAGCCTGTTGTATGTGGTAATGAGAAAATGTTCCATTGTACTGTGAATACAAGTGTTAGTCTCTGTTGCATGCTTTGCCAGTTTTCTGAATGTACATGTGAAGTCTGGTTCAACTACCATAGACTCTTAGTAAATCAGATATATTTCCATGTAGTTTCACTTAGGGTGAATGGTCAGAGTGAAGATCAGAGTCTGACATCTCTGGCAGAGATACCAGATTTTGTTCCTGTACTTCAAGAAGTTTATGTTACTAATTCGCAGTATGAGTACAGAGAGTTAAGCTCCTGAACACTTATGAAGGACATGGGGAAGAAATTCCAGACCTTCCTTGGAAAATGCTATTGATTTATGCTATGTAAGAGAACAGAGTAGGTGATTGTAGTTGTCCCTTCTGGCTTTGGAAAACAATAAATCTCTTGGGTTGTTTGGCTGAAGGCTGGTTTCCTGCTAATGCAGAGTGTAATGTTTTCAGTAACAGAAAGAATTTCAGAAGTAATGTGGGAATTTTTGCAGTGTAAATCCAATTGACTAGCCTGTTCCTACTAAGTCTGTCTTTCCAAATAATTCTCATAGCTTCATAATTGGAATGTCCAAAAATCACATGGGTTTTGCAAGTCTTTGTAACTTCAGCTACCCTGACAGAAAAAGACAAAGTCACTTTAAAATATTTTCAAATATTTTTCTTTCTCTGTCATTTATAACAGTTTGTGTAATCAATAGATAAATGGTTAAAAATAGAACTCCAATTTTTCTTGTGGAGAGTTTAGACTGGTTTTGTGTTTTGTTACCAAAAAATAAATCAGACTGCCACCAGGGGATGCAAGTGCTTCAGTCTTTATTTTTATAATATAAAATTGTCCACCTGTTGCTAGTGCTCTGGCAGTCTTTGAAATATACTGTTCACTGAGGTCCCAAAATGGAAGTAACTGAGGAAAAAAACAACCACTGAAAAAACTCTGGGTATTTGGGATCCAAGGGCTTCTCAGTAAAATTCATAGCAGGCATAAGAGGAGGGACATAAAGCAAGGGCTTGGGTAAGTGGTGATGTGCATTTCTGTTTCTTCCCTTTGGGTTTTTTGTTTTCTACCCTGGCTGATGTAACATTACCAAAATTACCTGTTACTGCAGTGCACGTCAGTAAATGATTGCCGCTGAATCAGCGATGAACCAATTTCATGTCGAGTTGTAACTAGCAGCAAATTGCTGCTTTCCCTGCTCAGAAATAGAAATGATGCCCAAATGAATCTGCATGGGGAAGAG
>VYZV01042757.1:0-13403 GCA_013401275.1 Pandion haliaetus
GGACATCTTCAGCTAGATCAGGTTGCTCAGACCCTCATCCAATCTGACCTTGAATGTTTCTAGGGATGGGGCATCTACCACCCCTCTGGGCAACCTGCTCGAGTGCCTCACCATCCTCACAGTAAAGAACTTCTTCCTTACATCTAATCTAAATCTACCCTCTTTCAGTNATAGGAGAGGTGTTCCAGCCCTTTGATCATATTCACAGCCCTCCTCTGGACTTGCTCCAACAGGTCCATGTCCTTCTTATGTTGGGGGCCCTAGAGCCAGATGCAGCACTCCAGGTGGTGTCTCACAAGAGTGGAGTAGAGGGGCAGAATCACCTCCCTCAACCTGCCGGTCATGCTTCTTTTAATGCAGCCCAGGATACGGTTGGCTTTCTGGGCTGCAAGCGCACATTTCTGGCTCATGTCCAGCTTTTCATCCACCAGTACCCCCAAGTCCTTTTCCTCAGGGCTGCTCTCAATCTCTTCATCCCCCAGCCTGTATTGATACCAGAGGTTGCCCCAGCCCAGGTGCAGGACCTTGCACTTTGCCTTGTTGAACTTCATGAGGCTCAAATGGGCCCACTTCTTGAGCTTGTCCAGGTTCCTCTGGATGGCATCCTGTCCCTCAGGTGTGTAAACCACACCACTCAGCTTGGTGTCATCTGAAAACTTGCTGAGGGTGCACTCAATCCCACTGTCTATGTCATTGATGAAGATATTAAACAGTACTGGTCCCAGTACGGACTCCTAAGGGACACCAGTTGTCACTGATCTCCATCTGGACATTGAGCCATTGACCACTACTCTCTGGAGGTGACCACGCAACCAATTCCTTATCCACCAAACAGTCCACCCATCAGATCCATATCTTTCCAACTAAGAGAGAAGGGTGTTGTGGAGGACTGTGTCAAAGGCCTTACAGAAGTCCAGATAGATGACATCCGTAGCTCCTGCCTTGTCCACTGATGTAGTCCATCATAGAAGGCCACTAGGTTGGTCTTGGGAAGATTGGATAAAAAATTTCTATAGGCATCTCCTTATTCCAGTTTTCCCATGTCAGTGAGGTAGCCTAGATAGAGTTTGGTGAAAAGCAAGGAAAGCAGGTGCCAGGAGTTTAATATAAGTAATATTGAAGTAGAGATTAGAAAACTAGAGATGGTGAGACTGTAGACCAATGTTTAGTTACCTTGAGGGAAACAAATCACATTTTCTAAGCACAGAGATAAATCAATGTGAGATCAGGGAATCAGGGAGAACAAAAATTATGTTTCTAAAGAAAGGAAAAGAATAGGAGTGATAGCATATGAAGTGTGTGTTTACTTAATTGCTGTGTAGAGAAAGTATCTAAGTGTCTTTCCAAGGTCACTCAGAGAATGCAATCCACATAATTTTCCTTTCCAGAGTCACCCTAGTTTATGCTTAATTAAACTATGCAAGCTCTGCATACTCTAGAAAATGCCCTTTTTATTACATTGTAGGCAATTTGCATTTCTGAAGGGCATTTGGGAACCATGACATCACCAGAATGATGGGCTTCTGGCAGTGTTGCTCCCATTTTTATTCATTTGCAATTGGTAACTTTTATTCCAAAGTTCATTTCTATTTCCTGCTTGGACATTAGCACTGGATTGTACAAGAATGCTCATTTTCTAACTTCAGTGGCTGTTTCAGTTCTTCTGACTCAGCAGCCCCTTGGGGCTGACTCATCCTCCAGCTGCAGGTGTGCCCTGACAATTAATTCTCCATTGTAGTCCCGTGAATGAAAGGCCAGCGGGTCAAGAAAGTACTCACCATCCGCTGCTGGTGGGGTCAGTGTGGATGGAGCCTGGGCTGGCACATGGAAGGAGGGAGCAGCACAGCTCTCTGCATGTTGATCAATCTCTCTCTTCCATTTCTTTCTCTTCTGGTCTTGCCAGTACAGTAAATGGTTCTGCCAGAGTTTTTACAGAAAGCAAAGTACCAATGAGGTCAGGATGGTGCAGATTTACTTGGGATGCTTCTAAGAGCAAGCTACACATAGAAAGGGGAAACAGAAGTTAAATCAGCAACTCTGGTTAATGGCATATGCCTACTATTTGTAAACTCTGTAGCCCAGGGGTCTCCTTGTATCCCCAGCTTCTCCTGGTTCCTGCTGACAGCATTTTCTGACTCTGCTTTTTACCATTAGCATTTGGGGAGGAAACTGCAGGCCTTTCATTTTGAAGAAAGGCTCATTGCAATTATCTGTGCCTCTGTCACCTTGGGATCTGATTGTGGTGCTGGGGTTGCACCTTGAAATTGTTACAATTAAGACTTAATGAAGTGAGCAACTACAGAGTCCTGCAGTTACTTCCCACCAACTTACTGCATCTGCCTCTATCATAGGAATAGCTACTACCTGATCTTTATGATTTTTAAAAAGCGAAACCTCCTATTTAGAGTTTGTCCTATAAAATCCCACACAGTTGGGATTGTGAGAGCCTGGGCAGCATTCCTTCCCTGTCACAACACAGGCTGGGTGAGCTTGGAGCATGCTGCTGGCTGAAAATGGGTGCAGGTAGGAGGAAAAAAAAACCAAACCCTTCACTGTTTTTTGGGCTGGAAAATTATAAGGAAATCCTGGGTGACAATTGTGTGGAGTGGGCTCTGCTCACGTCCATGCTGAATCCCAGTCCCACCCCATATGACAGTGCAGGTACAGGGGTGCAGACAGCCGATGTGCTCAAGCCAGCCCGCTCCAGTGCTGCAGGAGCTCCACGGCTCCCACATGGTTTATCCCCATGTGCATTAAGGATGTACCTGACCTAAACCAAGAGAATAAAGTGAAATACGAAACTAGCTGGCATGTTGTTATGGGTTTGTGTGGCGCAGGGTTTTTTTGGTAGTGGGGGAGGGGGCTGCAGGGGTGGCTCCTGTGAGAAGCTGCTGGAAGGTCCCCCGGCTCCAAGTCAGACCCACCTCTGGCCCAGGCCGACCCAGTCAGTGACGGTAGTAGCACCTCCGGGAGAACAGATTTAAGAAAGGGAACCTGCAGTGGGTTGGGGGTTTGGAATGTGAGAGGAACACCTCTGCAGATACCGAGGTCAGTGAAGAAGGAGGGGGAGGAGGGGCGCATAAGGAGGCTGATGGCCCTGCAGCCCATGGGGGTGAACAGTGGAGTGGAGGCTCCCGAAGATGGCCGTGACTCCATGGTAAAATCTGCACTGGAGCAATGTGTGACTGAAGATCAGTCTGTGGAAAGGACCCCCTCCAGGGAAGTTCAGGAAGAACTGAAGCCTGCAGAAAGGACCCACGCCAGGGAAGTTTGTGAGGAACTGCAGAATGCGGAAAGGACCCACGTTGGAGAGGTTGGTGAAGGACTGTCTCCCGTGGGAGGGACCCCACAGTGTAGCAGGGGNGGGGGAGGAGGTAGAAAGCACCGGGAATGGAGCTGAGCCGGGAAGGCGGGAGGGGTGGGGGGAAGGTGTTCTAAGGTTTGGTTTCACTTCCTAATATCCTTGTTTTGATTTGATTGGTAGTAAATTAAATTGATTTTGTTTCTTCCCCAAGCTGAGCCTGTCTTTTGCCCATGACCATAAGTGGGGAGTGATCCCTCCCAGTCCTTGTCTCGACCCACGAGCCTGCCTTTGGATTTTCTCCTCATCCCACTGTGGCCGGGGTGGGGGGGAGTGAGTGAGCAGCTGCGTGGTGCTTTGTTACCGGCTGGGCTGAAACCACAACACACTTTAACGCCTTCTTGCCACCTTTGGCTTGAAATGGAGCGTACATGTGTGCAGACACACTTCCCAATCCCGTGCTGCCCTGCTAGTAACAAATAGTGATTGGTTCCTTCGCTTTTCTCAGATACGGATCAAGACAGATTTGGGGGTAAAAAGGAAGGTAATAGAGAGTTTATCTCCTTTCAATTTTCTTTCTTTCCCCTTTGCCCCCAATTTATTTGCCTCTGTCTTCCTAATCGCTAGGAGGTTATTATGTCTGAATCATCAGACTTGAAGAACTATATGCCATTTCCCCGTAAATGACAGCTGAGATATTTATCTTTATCATTGTAGGGAGACTCGTATCAACATCTGCAGGTCAGATGAGGATAATTTACCTTTTGATATTTTTTATGGACTATCAATGAGGGCTAACTGGTGCAAATCCTGGCCCTTTGGTGTGGTGTGGAGAGGAGAACAAAGAGGTTCTTGTAGCTTGGCATCAGGCAGCTCTGGGACCCTTTTTCTCAGTAAAGAGACAAGCTCCCCCATGGAAGGTGCGAAGGGAAATGCTAAACTACCTATCCATTAAAGTAATGAACTGAAAAAACTCTTTTAAAAAGGCATTGACTTCAGTGTCCTGCTCTACCCTGGAATATTTTGGCAAAAGTGACCAGGACTTTGTACATGGTACTGATAGCCTCTGTGATGTTGCTTGGTACACAGTGGGTGCAGGAAGTATCTCTAAAATGCCTGGAGCTTTAGGACAGGCAGAGATTTAGCAGCAAGGGGCAGGAGGAGGATGCCGTTGGGAATAGGTTACTTGCTGATATGCTAACAGCTGTAGGGGTAGGGGGATGAGAATTACCCTTTGAATTTGGGAGTTCATGAAGATGCTGAAACCTCCAGGCTGCCAGGTGGAGCTGTACATGTGTCTTTGTCACCTGACCATAGGCACCAGTCCTTTTGGGGAGATCCTCTTCACTGAGCACTGCAAGGGAAGAATCCATTTGCAATGTGTGGACTGTAAAGAGAGCTGTGTAAGTCAAGAAGAGCTCTCTGCAGTGAGAAATGCTGCACATTTGCTGCAGTCATCAGTAGAGGCATGCTAGATTCCTTAGGAAAAAATGCAGGTATGTTCATTTTTTCAGCTCTTATTCAATTCCTTCTTTGTGCTGTTTTTAGTGTTTGCTTTCCTGAGACTCCTTCTCCAGGTTTTATTTAGTGAGCTGAATATTAATGGTGCTTTCTGCCTTCTTTGTCCATGTTGGTCAGGCCTGTGATAAGATGGATCAGCAGAGATAATGCATTCAGGTATCAGAAAGGCTGTCAGATCATGACCTGAGCCAAAACAGAAAAAGTCACAGAATCACAGAATAGCTGAGGTGGGAAGGGACCTCTAGAGGTCATCTGGTCCTACCCCCCTGCTCAAGCAGGGTCACCAAGAATCAGTTGCTCAGGACCATGCCCAGAAGGCTTTTGATCTCCAAGGATGGAGACTCCACAACGTCTCTGCGCAACCTGTGCCAGTGCTCGGTCACCCTCACAGTGAAAAAGTTTTTCCTTTTGTTCATTTTTTTCCTTATGCTCAAGTCCTCCCTATGGAAGGAGAGCAAAGAAGAAATATACTACTTATAACCACTTGCATAAAAAAATCCAGTCATTCTAAGAATATTTAATTCTCTGTTCCTCTTATCCTCATCAAAATGTGTATAGATGAAATCACTTCCATGTCATTTGCAGCACCAAAGTGTTCCTAAGTATAGACTTAGCTTAGTGACCTTGTAGTGAATGTCAGCAGTCAGTTAAGTCGCCACTTAGCACTGACACTGAAGCTATTTAGGAAGTAATGAGTTGGCACAGAATACTAACTTCTGGAATAACTGGGAGCTTGCTAATGTCTGATGCATGCCCCACGCAGTGGCATAATTTAGGGAAGAGAGTGAGTCACTCCTACTGCTCCCAACTGCAGCCCAAGGCATTAAGTTTGTCTTCACTAAAAACATCTCAGGCTCATCCATGGCTTTCTTCCTTGCTGTACTTCACCTTCACTTGTCTACACTGACAGCTAGCTCAGGATCTTCCTTTTCAAGCCAAGAAGACCAACTATGTGTGGTCCATGAATACTGTGACATTGAGGTAAACACCGTAAAAATTACCTAGAGTCATAACAACGATGACAAAATGGTCTTCCGCAAACCCTCTGATCTGAAATAGGTCATGAGTTGCTGCCAGGGTCTCCCTGTGGGTGGGCTAAGGAGAATGCTTATTGGGCCCTCTCTTATTTGTAAGAGCTTGGGTGGTAGGAAAGCTCAACTCTCCCCTCTCCTGACGGGAGATAGGGTCTGGTATCCCAGTCCTGGGGCTCCCCAGAGCCTACACTTGGAAATAAGGATAAGCAACCCCCTTCACTCCTTGGAAATTATGTGTGGTTGTTGGGCACAGGCAGCCTCCAAGGGTGTGTGAGTCTCTGGGCAAAAGAGAGTGTTATAAGCAGTAGATGTGAATTCCTCTGAGCAACAGAAAATGGGGATGGGAGCTCCTCAGGGAGCAGCTCCTCCCATCCGGAGAGGGTACAGTGTGTAGCAACTGCTTCTGCAGCTTATTTTGTACAAAGCAAATTTCAGTCAGAAGCACCTGGTTTATATGAACAATTCAGCAAGAGAAACTGGGAGGAACTTTGCTCCAATTCATCAGGATCAGGTTTGGGCCCTCCCTTCTCTGATTTGCTAAAACCTGACAATTGTTGTCACCAAGAAACCAAGGCACAGCACAGAGTTACAAACCATTTTGTGTGGGAAAGCAGAAAGGATGCCTGGATGCTCACAGCACCTATCAGCACTCCCTTCTTTTTGCAGCGTAACCTTGAGTAGGTACTCGAATGTGCCACCTCAGTGTGCTGGCTGGTGACCCTACAGTTGCAGGTGCTACCTCCAGTAGGTATCATACCTGCATAATTCTGTATTTTTGTTTCATGTTCTCAAATCAAGACCGGTTTTCCAACTGGTTCCTCTATGAAGATACAAATATACTCCTGTGAGGAGTACATGGCTTCAGTCTGAGGCAGCTTCTGAACAAGACAGACTGCTTCTTTCACTGAGTTTGTTCTCTAGTGTCAACAAATCAAATCTGAATTTGCTCAGTTTAAATATATTTTCCGAAAAATCCACCATTGGATACATCCTATTACACAAGTTGTATGAAAATCAAGGGAAAAATTATTACAAAAGGTTTCTATCTTCTTTTTTTAAGTGTTTTTTCTCTCTCTGAAATCTTTCACATGCAGATGTTGATGGTTTGTCAAGCACACGAAAACCAGCTCAGTTTCTGCAGATGCAAGGAAATAGAATATCTAAGGAAATTGCTAAGAGTAGAAGCAAATGAAAGATCTTTTTCAATAATGTGCAAGGTTATGGAAAACAAGGATATTCATGAACCTTCTAAAACTGAATGCAAGGCAATGAGATTGTATTCACTTTAACAAGAGAGCTTTCATTTGTCTCTTTGTATTTAACCCCAAATTATTTGCATTGCCTCCCATGGCACCAAAGTCAATCCTGTGGAAATGTATTTGCCTTTTGCTAGTAATATCTATTACAATAAAACATATGACATCTATTGTCAAGAGATGTACGGAAGATACAGATGGAAATTCAAGAAAGGTAAAAAGGAGCTATTATACCATGTGTTCAGCACACTAAACTACTTAATCTCTTGTCTCTAGTCTTTCACTCTTCAGGTCAGCAGACATTTGAAGTGTTGCCAAGATAACATACTCCTTTTGCATGGACTAGAGATTGCTCAGTAGTGACCTCTCTGCCCTGTTGAAGGCTGGACTGAAAAAAGACTGCATGTCTCTAGGGATTTCTGCCTCGTCCTGCTTGGCTGCATACTGAGAAAGACCATGCAGGTAGTGATTACCAGCAGGTTGTTAGATGCATTCCAAGAAATAGCATGAAAGAACAACTTCAGCTGGTGCAAGTTGTGTTTGGTTTTTTTTCTCAGCAGGTGGCTAGGTAGGTAAGAGAAATACCAACAGCACATTTGATCCGTGTGATTGCAGCATTGCTGGGGACCAGGAGGAACGGGAGGGCAGGGAGTTTTGCCCATCCAACAGGGGTGGATGGCTGAGGTGAAGTACTGCGCCAGCACAGTGCTTCTGGGCTGGTAAATCCTCAGGTCTCCGCACTATGTGTGGGTTTATTGGGCTGGGCATCATTGCACTGTGCACTACTGGAGGTGTGCCATTGTGCTTCAGTGGCTGTAAATTTGGTGTCCTTGCCAGAAGGTTCAGAGGTAAAGAAGGGGTCCTCCTTTTTGTTTCTGACTCTTTGTGATGAAAGGTAAAGGTTATTTCAAAGATCTTTCCTTGCACCTATCCTCAATTCCTCTGTTGACACTTGAGATTTATGAGAAGCAACATGGGGTCATGAGCAGCTCAGGGAGTGGAAAGAGCCCTGTTCTGGAGAGAGAGGTGGTTTCTGACCAGGAAGACCACACATTGAACTGAGCCCGCTCAGCTCCTCTCCTTGATGTAATCCATGGTCAGAGACAGGATGGAGCAATGATGCAGACCTGTACCTCTGCAATGTGAGATGGTGCTGGCTGCGGAGGGGAGCAGAGCTGGATTTCAGTGAGTTATCATCTGTTTAACTTCCTAATAAATTGCATCATTATGGTAGGCCAAGCAGTGACTTGGAGTCCTTGGAATGGGAAACAGACCTGCAAATACCAAAGGACTACTGCTGCAAATTGCAAGGAGGGAAGAGTGGATGGGGAGGCAGAGTGGCCAGAGAGCTATTATCTACATGGGTGGGAAGGAACCTAAACCAACTATCAAAGAAGGGGAAAGGATGTTTTGCTCTTTATTTGTACATGCTTTCCTGCTGTGTTCTGAGCTTCTGACTGTGTTCACTTCCCTCAGGCAAGATATCCCTTTTCGGACACAGCTTCAGGGAATGCAGTCAGATGTTCTGGACACCTACAGTGGGTGCATTCAGTCTTCTGGTGTTTCAGGATGCAGGTTTAGCCCATTCTATTACTTGTTGGGTTGCTCTATGTACCCTGAATCGTAACCATCTGATAGCATGGCAATGTAGTCAAATATTCCCAAGACAGCAATGGAATACACAACGGATTCAGTGGAAATCTTTGCAGAGCTCAGGCACCTAATATTTCCACCTAAGACTTGCATCTTACCCCATTGTGTGGCTGAGGATAATGGAAATTTGAGACAATGTTTTCAGGCAGTTTCTCTTCTCATACTGTTGTGCAGTCCTGAGAGGGCTTTTTACTCTGAACCCTGCATAATCTATGCCCCCAGAATTGCAAGAAAAACACGCTTAAGAAAACTACAAAACAGTAAACATTGGAGATATTCCCACATGATTTTCCTAGACTATTGGTCTAGTTTATGCTTCCAAAGAGCACCCATTTATCTCCTCCTGGCGGTTAAAGCTCCTTTTCTCTCTTGTTGCCTCTTCCTACTGCTCTTTTACCCTACAGCTGGTGTGGGCAGCTAAGCTGAAAGAAATTAAAAATGGATGGAAAAGAAAAAGATGAAAGACCTCCAGAAGGAATCTCTCACTGATGGAAATTTGAGGTAGCTCTGTGGTAAGAGGGTAAGAAGGTATTTCCAGAGGTCTGCCCGTCTTTGCCTTTATTGTCTGTTATGGGTATTACTTGCAGTGAGTAAAGCAGAACTAAAGTGTTAGTCTGAAATGGTTCCTGGGACTAAATCCCTCAAATGATCATGGGATAGTAGCATTCAAATGGGGCTGATTTTGCCTGGTTTCTGCCAGCCCCACTTCTAGTCCATTCCCAACAGCACTCTAAGCCACATGAGCATTTTTCAGCAAAGTAATCCCCACAGTCACTTCTTGCCCCCTCTCTGTTAATTTGACTAATAGGCTGGATTGAGCAGCATCTTCTCAGAGCAAGCTCACATCACTGGGAGGGTGCAATGGCTAGTTTCCAAACCATGCGGCATGGAGCACTAAGGCTTAAGAGACAGCTTACAGAATTGTCCTGAGAAGCAATGACGAAGGAAGCAGGGACATTAGTCACAAGGAGACCAGGGCTTTGACAGTGGCAGCTGATGATGTACAGCACCTGTATTTGGTTTGCAGTCAGTTCAGGCTACACTTCAGATGTTTAGGTGTCTTTTGGAGTTGTGGGGGTTTTTTGTTTGGGTTTTTCTTTTTTTTTAGCATTGCCACAGCATTATGCGCATTGCTTCAGTTGCGGTGTATGTGCCAGACCTGAAAAAGTGTTCTCTTTCAAATCCCCGGTGGCCTGCTAAAGCCCCAAAACAAGCAGCAAGGATTAATTCCTCCCCAGATAAGATTTTCCTAAATCCTAACAGATAATTTGTTTGAAGTTTAATTTCAGTCTGTTATTACACACATGGGCCTTATCTTCATTCAGAGTAGTTAGCAAAAGTAAACAAGCCTCTTCAAGCAGGAAAGGGAAGCAGAGTAAGAACCTGAGCAAATGAGTGAAACACAGGGCTAATGGCACTAATGGTGGGCTTATGCAGTGCTGGAAAGCCCAAGACCTCAAGGAACCTCCCATTTGTCATGTTCTTGCATGTTTGACCCATGCGGTAGGGGTACACCCTGCCCTCTGGGATCCCATGGTGCTCAAGCCACCTCTGCTGTGATGCATATCAGGGTACCTATACCCTGCTCATCCTTCTAGTAACCAGGATGCCTCTCTCCATGGTTCCCCAACTCTTGCCCATCCCCCTACATTGCAGCAGCTCTGGGTTTGTTTCCTTAGGTGCCAGAAGAAGTTATAGCAGTAGCAGCGCACAGTGGCATAAAGAAGAAAAACGAGGCCACATCACATCGTGTGTAATCCTTTGAAATGTACACTGTACTAGCGGTGCCACTGGTTGAAGTCTATCCAAATTGCTTTGCATGGTGAATCCATATCTCCACCAGTGGGCTGAACTCTTCCCCTCTAGCCACCATGACATAGGAGCCTGGGGAGGAGGTCATCTCTTCCTGGTACCACTCTGTAAATAGGATTTGGCCCCTCAGTCTCAAGGTATAGAAGAGTGGTTGAGTATGTTAGCATTGCAGTGTGCTCCTGGTCAGGGTGATGTTTAAGGGAACATCTAGACAGCTGCCATTTTATGCTATTTGACCTCAGCCAACAATGTTTGGACCAGAGCTCAGCTGACCGTGTTAGTATTTCATATATAGTCTTGTCTTTATAAAATGCAAGATTCTCTTCAGACAATGCTCTGAAAGTCTCCCTTCCCCAACTGGAGTTTGTATAAAAATCCCAGATCTAGAAAAGAGAAAAAGGGACTAAGATCTGGTGACTTAAACCAAGCTGGGAAAAGAGCAACGTTGCTGGTCTCTGCCTTTAAATCAGTTTCTTTCTTCTTTAGCACTTCTAGGACCCCATGGGCTCCCTCTAGCGAGTACAGGACAAATTCTTCTGCACTGAAGCTGTGAAGGTTACCTGGAGTTCATCAACTTTGGCATATGAAACTGTGGGTGATAAACTAGTTAGGACATGGTATCTATAAGATATTGCCTCAGGACAGGATGCTGAAGACCTAAGGTGCATTTTCTGCTCTGCTCCCAGTCCCTATGTCCAGGATTGAGTCACTTGGGGCTAGACTAACAGGAATGTCAGGGGGATGCCAACGTGTCCCTTGGGCGTCCCATCAAAAAGCCTGGGGGCTGCCCCTGACACCTTGCACAGCTCGTAGGTAGAGGTAGGCACCTCAGAAGAGATTAGAAATTGTGGCGGCCATCCACAAACCACCCCTTGGGGTTTTCCCCTCTCAGGATTTAAGCATTTAACCCTGGCCTCCCTATTATCAGGAGGTAGGGTTTTACAGCCTGGGCCTCTCCTGGAGCTGGATTGGTGATGAACCCTATGGGCAAGTTTCTGTGGCATGAGCTAGATGAGTGCTGTCACTGCTCCAGAGCACCTTTGAGGGTGCTTGCTCATATCCTGCAATGAATGCAGGATTATGCAGGGTAGCTTTCACCTCTGTGAAAGTGAGGAAGTGTATGCATCTGGGGACTTATCAAAGGGAAAATGACTCATTGCAGAGCTGCACCCTGCCTCAGTCTGTGAGAAATGTATGTGATTGCTCATCAGCGTTTGGGGCTTTTAGGTAGAGCAGAGGTTGACCTTATCTTCATAGCTTCTCATCCAGTACTGTTTTTAAATTAAAGTGGTTGTGATCACTGTAGACATATCAACTGTGCTCTGAGACACAGTGGAGCAAATATGGAGATTTAAGTAGAGGAAAGCCATCCTGGAGGTTTTTGGCCAGACTTAATAATAAGATGGATATGGAGTTGTTCAGTCCAAACTGAAAGGTGGCTCTGACCACATGCACAAGCATAACTGTAGGTGCCCAGTGAAATTTTTACCTGCAAAACTTATGGTGTTAGCTAGGGCATGGGGGATTGCAGCCTTAGGCAGAACACAGGTGTCCAAGCCCAAGGTCCAATGCAAGCACTAAGTGTGGATACTGGCATTAGTCTCACTTCACCTCAGTTCCCAACCTTAACCTTTGATAATCATATTTCCTGATCATCCAGATGTATTATTGAGGTAGCCACCTAATTTATTAACCTATGGGTACAAAAATAACTATGATGAATAGAATTCTTAATTTTTCAAAGAAAGATATAATTCAGACTCTCTTTGTAACATAGTTAAACAAAAATTAAACAAGCCAGTCTAGATTGAGGGTGTACAGTAATCTCCCTTCCACACAGTCTACCTATATGTTCACTAATACAAATACATTTATAACTTTAACTAGCTATTTCAGTGGTTACAGGTCTGCCACATATGTTTTAAGGACAAAGTAGAAGAGTGAGTGAATATCACTAGTTCCTCATACTTCTCATAAACATGAAAAAACTAGTGTATTTCTACTGTAGAAATGAAGACTTTTTAATCCTTGTAAAGGCAGCCTTGAGGCATGGGAAATCCTGTATCTGAAAACCAATGTGATGCATCAATAAAAAACATTGAATTCAGCCATTACTTTCTGATAATGGAGAATTGACTGGATAATTTTATTTAGGGCAGCCTGCAAAAAGAAGCTGTAATAGCCAGAAAATGTCTTCATTCTTCCTCCCTTGTAATGTGAGTAGGTCTGTGTAGAGTTAGATGGAACAGAGAACAATTTTTCTTCTACATTTAAGTATTGCACAGCAAAAGGACAAGAGGCAACACACACAAGTTACTGTAATGGACATTCTGGTTAGGTAGAAGAAAAGAAATTAATCTCAATGAGTGTGGTCAAACACTGCACCATGTTGCCCAGGGAAGTTGTGGGATCTCCATCCTTGGAGATACTCAGAACTGACATTTGCCCTGCTTTGAGCAAGGTGTTGAACCAAATGACCTCCAGAGGTCCCTTTAGCTTCAATTATTCTATGATTTTATGATAGATACCAAAGTCCTTTTGACACGTTAAGTGACAAGTTTTTTTATAGTACCAAGGGGGGGCAACATGTTTTAGTTCACACACATATGCTGGAAGCAGACAGGGTGAGTTCTAAAGGCAGACAAAAAACACCATATAGGCTTTAAATATCTACATGTAATTTCACAACTTCAGAGAGCAGCCTCCTGCTCCGATTCTCAGTGATGAATTTTGAAGTCTGCAAGTCTGGCTGTTCCTTAGAGGTTGGACCACATCTTTGTAAAGTGGCTCACAGACTGAGTTAGAATCATAGAATCATTTAGGTTG
>VYZV01042759.1:0-13246 GCA_013401275.1 Pandion haliaetus
TTGGCTCCCTGCTGCTGGTCCTTCCTAAGGGTAGGTTCTATGGGAAGAAGGAAGATGAAGAGTCTTCTACCAGGATCACGTACAGACCTGCAGACTGTCAGACTTGATCTTTGTGTCAGCTCTCCTCCTAAAGCTGCTCACTAGCCATGGTATTGCTCCTGAAGCTATTTTGCCTGCGTTTTCAAGCTATCTCTACCAGTACATTCATGCAGTGCCATGGCTCAGATGGATAGGTCATCTCTGAGACAGCCATACCCTGTTTCTTAAAAGGGGGGAAATCAGGCTTTGTAGTGGAGAGGCAGCACCTTGCAGTCAAGAAATGAATCTGTGGTCACTGGCTTTTATTGCCCAGCAGATGGACCTATGCATGCCTCACCATCTGCAAGTTCAATGCCTTCGGTTTGTCCAGGTATGGCAAACTATAGTGGTCTATTATGGATATGAGGAAAACTTGCGGAGGTGTCATTTCCTCACCCAGAGGAAGGACTTCAGGATCCAAAACTATTGAAGATGCTGGAAAACAATACTTGATATTTATTTATGGCTTCTTGATTTCCTGGTCTCACTAACACCATTGTTCCCTTGTGTTGTTCTTAGAAGTTTGGTATCTGGGGTTTTGAATGGTTTAGGCAATTATTTTTTCACTTTGGAGAATAGGAACTGAAAGTACATTCCTCACAGCAAATTCATGAATGAAATAAAAATAATCATAATTAAAAAAAATGTTCCATATCCTTGTGTAACCTTATGTGGAAAGATGTGGAAAGACTTGGTGAGACTTCAGTTTGTGTAACCAATGTGGGCGTCTTGGTAAGCAGCAGTATGTCCTGGTACGAGCAGTATTCAGTGCTGTCAAACTCCGGTTGAGTATTAACAGATGGCGGTTGCCACCAGCGTGCTCTGCTTGTACTTGTCTGCAGTTACAGTGCAGGTAGTTTAGTGAGGATAGTGATTTGCGTGATGCTGTGACAGCTGAATATTCTCCTTTTTTAAGTAGCGGTCTTACAAGCTGTCCTTGTGGACTGATTGGGAGTGGCAGTTTTTCTTCTACTAGTTTTTACAGATTTAATATCTAAAAAAATCCCCAATCTTCTCTGCTTCAGCTGGAGGATGGTTTAAAGCTTTTGACTATAACCTAAAAGAATGAGACTCTTATTTCAGGAAAAGGTAATAATAAGCTCTCTCGTCTTAAGGTCCCAGCATTCAAACAAAAAATTTCATTAAGAAGGCAATGAAAATTGTACTATAATCAGTTTTGTCTCCTGTTCCCTTACAAAAATTAATGAAAGGAGCAGGAACAGCTATGCAGTCTTTGTGTTCCTGAAGAACACATGCTTCACAGATGGTTCAGTGAAATTGTGCAGTTATGCTGGGAACTCATCAAAGCCGAAGACAGACCATAGGCCTACATAAGACCTACAAAAGAACCAGTCTGTACTTGAATAGGGAAGGGAGAAGAGAGGACCAGTGAGAGAAGGAAAGCTTGTGAGTGTGTGTGTGTGGTTATTTCTCCCCAGCATTCACATAGAATCCAGGTCCAAATTTCTTGAAATTACTAATTTATTTGACAGTAAGGCAGTCCAGCTAACGTGGATAAATTCAAATGGCATGGCTTTATTCCTACAGCTCTATTCTGGATGTGAATATGCTCCATTTATTTTTCTAAAATCATGTCCTTGGTGATCTTTGTATCTTTCAAGAAATGAAACCTCTTTGACAGATGTAAACTGAGATTAGCATGTAAATATCCTGTGATATAATTAATGTTCAGCAGATGTTTAGATGATAGCATCAAGAAAAAAAAAGTCAGAGTGCTAAAACTTTTTTATCATATACTCTTTATGATGGTTATCAAGCCAATAAAGAAATAAAAGGTGACCTATTCTTTGCATTTGCACAGTTGAAGCATCTCATGAATCAAATATAAGCCAGAAAAATATTATTAATGATTGCATTTCCATGGAAATTGGCTCAAAACCATATAGGCAGATGAAAATTCACGAGACTAATTCATGGCAGGCAATATGGGCATGTAAGAATCTTTTGTTTATATGAAGCTGTGTGTAAAATAAAGTAATACAAATTTTGGTATGATTGTACTCTTGTTGGAATGGAGTTAAGACAACTAAGATTTGCATCTAATCTTCAGAAGCCAGTAGCTTCCTCATCTACTGATTTCATTCTTTAAGTTCTGGTTCAAAGTAAAAAAATCAGCTTTTCAAGCCAGGTTGCAAGACTTGCATAGCTATAATCATACTTTTTTCCATGAATGATACAAGAAAATTTTTTTTTCCCAACATTTGAAAATATTTGTTCGGAAATGGAAGTTTAAAGTCAGAAATCATGTAAGTATCCATGTGCCACTGCAGTGTTTATTAAATACTTTTAAAAAACAAATGTATTTTAATTAAAATACTTTTAGTTTTTCAAGGTGAATTTTAAGCCTATTTCTTGTCATTAGAATATCTTCATCAATCCTGGTTGTAGTTTAATCCTTTAACACTGCATTAAGATCTAGTTGAATGGGGTCCTGTTCTTTCATTGAATATCACTGATTCCTGTGGGATCCTGAATCAGAAGCAGTGGGGGTCTGGCCCTGCAAATCTGAGAGCTGTGTCTGTGCCAGTATGCAGAAACTGTAAACCTCAGTTTACTGCTGCAGCTGGTTTGCATTTCTCAGAGTAGGCTAGTTGTTTAGTTTGTTCAACCTATCTACTCTTAATCATTTCCCAAGAAAAGAAATTAAAATTCAGACAAAACATTCCAAGAAGAAAAGCAGAGTTTGTCAGCTTCTTATAATAAAGTTGTGTGTTTCTCCTTTGAAACAATTCCCCTCCCCGCCCCCAGATCTTCATGCCTTAAGTGATTACCACAGCTTTGGTCAGCCTTGCTTACCAGATATGAGTGAATTCAGTGTTATGTGCTGCCCTGGGAAGTTTATTGACTAGTTGACAAGAAGATCCATTACTGTTGAGAAATCCTTTAATTTGTTTTCATTTGCAATATCTGACAAATATGGTACAAGGTGCAGGTGCTATATGAGCTACAGTTGGTAGCAGTTAATGCAGCTTGGGTTTTGTAGACTGGCTATTTCCTAGTTTGGGATGGTGGAGGGCAATGATATCACAGTGTCACAGTTCATTTACAGTTTTAAAGTGTGAAGACTAGTAGTAGGAGCTTTGAGTTTAAACAAATATTAAAGTTTATACCAGTGCAATAGGACTATATTTGCCTGATGATGACATCTTGTACTACATGATGGTACAGCAAGAATAGGTATAATTCTCTCTGTAAATTGTTCTTTTACATGTAAGTAGGCATGTGTATTTCTTCGTTTTCTTAAATACACACCACTATCACCAATACCATCTTCAAAAGTAGTCTGTCACTAAATGTGTTGCTGGATAGAGAAATACATTACAGCTGAAACTGCTTTCTGACCTATTTACAAATTGATCCTGCTGTCTGTGTTTGAATTTTCCTGTGAAGAAGATACAGTTCTGCAGTGGAATTGTGAGAACTTTACAGTCTTACAAAAGGGGGTGTTGTGGTTTAAGCCCAGCCGGTGGCAAAGCACCATAAGTCTGCTCACTCACTCCTCCCCCCAGGTGGGATAGGGAGGAGAAAATATAATGAAAAGCTTGTGGGTTGAGACAAGCACGGGGAGGGATCACTCACCAGTTATGGTCATGGGCAAAAAATAGACTCAACTTGGGGGAAAAAACCAAAATCAATTTAATTTGTTACCAATCACATCAGAGTAGGATAATAAGTAAAAGCAAATCTTAAAACACCTTCCCCCCACCCTTCCCTCCACTCCTGGTTTTCTCTACCTCTTCACCTGCAGTGGTGAAGGGAGATGGGGAATGGGGGTTAGGGTCTGTTCATCACACGTTGTCTCTGTGGCTTCTTTCTCCTCAGAGGCAGGACTCCTTACACTCTTACCCTGCTCCAGAGTGGGGTCCCTCCCATGGGAGACAGTCCTCCACAAACTTCTGTGGTATGGGTCCTTCCTATGGGCTGCAGTTCTTCACAAACTTCTCTGGTGCGGGTCCTTTCTGTGGGCCGATCTCTAGTCACAGACTGGTTCAGCGTGGGCTTTCCCATGGAGTTACAGCCATCTTCGGGGGCACCTGCTCCAGCATGGGGTCCTCCACAGGCTGCAGGTGGGCATCTGCTCCCCTGCTCACCCCCATGTGCTGCAGGGGGACAGCCTACCGTCTCACCATGGGCTGCAGGGCCATCAACCTCCTCAGGCGCCCCTCCTCCCCCTCCTTCTTCACTGACCTTGGTGTCCGCAGAGGTGTTCCTCTCACGTTCCAATCTTGTCCCCTGCTGCAGGTTTCCCTTTCTTAAATACGTTATCCCAGAGGTACTACCACTGTTACTGATGGGCTTGGCCTTGGCCAGCAGTGGGTCTGTCTTGGAGCGAGCTGGCATTGGCTTTCTCGGACACAGGGGAAGCTTCTAGCAGCTTCTTACAGAAGCTACCCCTGTAGCCCCCTGCTACCAAAACCTTGTCACACAAACCCGATACTGGGGCGGGGGAAGAAGAAGAAATTTTAAACCGCAAACCCATGTAATTTTACCATGGCAGGCATACAGGACTTCTGCTTGGTTTGTCTACCTGAAGTCAAATATGCCCTTGAACTTTTTCATAAAAAAATAATTGCTTTACACGTCTGCATAGAAGGAGAATTGCTGTTACGACAGTCTCCTGTCAGAATGGTTCTCCTGATCTGAAGTGTGGGGTAAATAATCTTGGATTTCAAATTAAGTATCAAATTTACGGAGGTGCTTCAGCTACTTTGTTCATGGGGGCAGTCGTTAAAGCTGACTTTAATGACCATTCTGGCTGCTTTGGCTGTTCTGCTACATCATTTCTTCAAAGTTGTAATTGAATTGATTTCTAGTTAATGCTACATATCCAAGGCCAGTGGAAAGGTTGCAGGTTACTTAGAACTCTATTGGAGTTTGAATAAACTGTGGTTTATTGTACATGAAATTGTAAGGTGGTTTTTCCCTATGATGTGCAGAATATGAAAGCACATGAATGCAGCCAAGATACTTGAACATATGAAAACTGCTTTAGTGAAATTATTTCAAATTAATCTGGAAATGTAAGTACTGGTATTCTTAAATAGTGACATCGTTATATGCATATGTTGTCATTACTGGGCAGAGGTAAGTGTGCCTGTGATACACAAAATTGTGGATAAAATTGTGGATTCACTTTAATTTTTGTGATATTTCTTGGGAGCTCACTCTCCATCATGCTTTTTTTGTTACCCTAGCTTTTGTTGACAATAGTAAAGCCTTGCTTTTGGTCTGGGATTATTTGCCGTTTTCAAGGCTTAACAGTTTGTATTTGTTTAATACTCTGCAGTACTGTCTGTGTTGCTAAACCAGTGGCTGAAATGAGTTCAGAAGCCAAGAGCATCTTAATTCTTTGTGAAATAAGTAATTTAAAGTAGTGTGGTTTTCTTAAAACCTTATTTTGCCTTGAAGATATGTTTCACAATGCATTTAAATAGCAGCATCATCATAGTATAGACCTGGATGTCTTTTGATTATGCAAATCTCAGTTTGGTATATTTGTAGGAGAAGCCAAAGTATGTATCGTTGTCTGGGAGTTTTTCCAAAATAAGACTACTGTCTTACTAAGACTCAGAAATGTGGCACACAATTGTTGCATGAAATGAGGCATTGTTGCATACGAGGCTCTTAACTTTGCACTATTTGATCATCCTAGGACCTATATAAATGACAAGTGATAGGAATTAGGGATATGTATCCCTGACATAAGAGAGGTTTCCTTATGTAGGGAAGCATTCTGATTTCTACTGATTGGAAAATAACTTAAATGGGATGTTTCTGCTTTTTTCTGTGATGAGGAGGGCACTTCTTAGAAGTACTATACTCACTACAGCTTCCCTGTAGGCTTTGCGAAGAATTGAAATTGGGATAGAAAACCTCTGTTTCATACTGTTCCCTGCTTTGTGTTTTTCTTGGCATTAAGTGTGCAAATACAAATGGTAGACACAATTGGCACTGAATAGAGTTTGAGAACTACACGTTATTTATACAACTCTGGCAATAAAAATTGTAGAACTCTCAAACACTCTTAATTCCTAATTAGCATCTAACCATTTTAAACATTAAGTAAACTCACAATTAAGGACGGTGCAATCCAATATTAGAGAAAAAAAAAAAAAGTGTTGAAAACTGAGCATGTAAAAAGGGTTTGGTATGCTTCCATTATGATCTCCTGTCAGTAGTTTCAAGTTTTCTCAGTTTATAGGAAAAACAGTTGATTTTTTAATTAGCTGCCTTTATCATTAAGGACTTAATTCATTTTCATTGGTGCTGAGTCAGCTTTCCTCCCTTATTCAGATGCAATAGAAATTAAGCTTTCAATTTTAATTCTGAAAGTGGAGGTGTGATGTGTTATTTCAGGTTTCTTGCTCATAATTGGTGATAAAGGTTATGGCTCCCTTAGTTCTGGTGTATATTTTTGAGTCAGAAAAGACTCAAACTTGTTTTCAAACCTGTTAAAGAACTTTGGAAAGATAAAGAAGGGAGATTAGCAGAGAATAAATTTCTTGTGATATTTTTAAGATTTCTAACTTATTTCTCAAATTGAATCAGAAAATCTAAAATATTCTTTCAAAGGGGTCATTTGTGTATTTCTCATCTTGACCATTTTACATTTTCTGAAATTCGTGAGTTGCTAAAAGAAAATTTTATGTCTAGAATTAAAAAGTCATCTCAAAAATATTTGGGAAATGTTGAATTCTTCCAAATTTGTGTTCTCCTACTAAAAAAAAATCAAAAAAAAAAATCATCATTTTCAGAGCAAAACCTAAATGAAAATTCAAGATTTTTTTTTATTGATTAGAATAAGCAGATGTGTCTGCATAAAAGAAGCAGAAACTATAGTATGAAGTACAAAGGTTTGAAACGTATGAATTCTTTTCTATTTAGGATTGCAATTTAATGGGAACATACTGTTACTTCCAGATATATAGTTGCTGTGAGGTTTCCTAGTTTCTTGTTTTGATTTGCTGGTAGTGGACACAGCTGAATTCACTGAGATTTCCCAGTAAGAACCTAGTGTTCTGTAAATTCAGGAAACTGCTGACTTTTATGAGAGGTAAACTTTGTTTGTAGACATCATTTCTTTTCCATTCCCACTTGAGTGATAAAAGATCAGTTGTATGATTAGCAGTATATTAACTTTGTAACATGCACCAATAGGACCATATGATGTATTACCAGAAGGAATTCCACATACATGTGAACATTTTTCAATCCAGTTTATCTTTTTCTTCATCAGGAAATCTTCAAAATACAATAAAGATTAATCTTGTACTTCTTCACAAGCATGCTGGAAACATTTTATTTACTGATGTGGATGCCTCTTGTTTGTTGGTTTATCTGTGCAATCCCAGCAGTCTGTTCAGAAATTCACATGGGACAGGAAAATTCCTCTTTTCCCTTACCCTTCCAAACCCTCTTTGCTGGTGATGCTGAGAGCAGAATCGAACCTGTTTGCATTTTTTATGGGGTAAAGGCCTGGTTAGTAGCAACCCATGTTGCATAAAATATTTGACAAAAATATTAGACAGACTCTGCCTTCTGTTCAGCTTGCAGATGGGTGTTCATGCCTTATGCCAGTGTATGGCCTTTCTCTAAAGCTCTAGTTACGCTATATTTTAGTCAAGAAACAGTTCAGATGATCTTCTAGTAGCTTTCTGCATGTGGCTTCAGATTGCAGCAGCATGTGTGAGCCAGCCAGCCTCTGATTTAGTAGTTCACTTAGGCATGATCTTAACTGTGAGCATGTGAGTAACTCCATCGTTACTCATCAACCAAACTTGCATTGACCAGCAAGAGCATAGCTAACCCTCAGAACACCAGTTTCCCAAAATGAAGATACTACGTATGGGTGACAGGATTCTTGACATCTGGGAAGAAACAGGAACAGGTATCTTCTGATTTGGTCGTACTAAATCTTTTTGAGAATGGCTTCAGTACAAGGAAGAGGTGGAGACATCTGACTTCCTGCCTGGCTGAGGGGAACTGGACTATAAATCTCTTGCTTTCTTCTACTGTGGAGCTGAAAAGAAGGAAGGGATCAAAAGTGAAAGCACAGTCATAGCTCAGGTGATTTTAGAGGTGGGGTAGATCAGTTTAGGGGGCACTTCCTCATCAAAGGAGGAAACTTGAGTTAGGAGTCTCAGTGGGCATGAAAGGATGAAGAAGATGCACATTAAAAAGTTGAAAAATATTGTCAGTGACTAGGGAGAGGCAGAAAAGGTGACTGAGATACACAACAGGGTGAGGAAAGGTTTACTTGCTCTTCTCTTGGAGTACGTTTTCTGATATGATAGAGAAAAACTTTAGCAGAAAGAAGAAGTTATACATGGTGGAGAAGGGGTTAAGATTATCCCAAGATGTGGCAGCATGTTCATCATGTATGAGAAAGTTATGAAGATCCATGTTTCTTCAATGCAGTCATTTGTGTGTATGTGTGTTTACTTCTGAGTTCATATTTACTTTAAGGAAAGAAGCCAGGGATGCTCTTGCAGGCAGACTGATGCCCCTTTGGATCCGATGAATGGAGCAGGGAATAGTTTGGTCAGTTGTGAAAGGAAATTAGCACTAGAATGGAAAGTATTGCAGATGTGGCCCATCTATTCCCCTGTCCTTATAGGCAGCAGAATCTGAAGCCAGCTTTGAAAGTGGCTCTAGGTACTGTAGGGAGAAAGAGTATGTCTGACCTTGGCTGATGCTCTCTGCTGCTTGTGATTCATCCAGTCCTGCAGGCAAGATGGGAGAAACAGGTGGTGCCTCAGCTGGTAAATTACTGGAGAGAGAAGAGGAGTCTTTTGTTCGGTAGCAGAAGCCAGCCTGAGCAGCTACTGCCGCTGCTTCTGGCACAGGTTAATGGGAAGAAGAGGGTAAGCACACAGTACTTACCACAGCTGCTATTGCTGCTGAAGCCTTCTCTATTGAAATTGTTTTTTTTTTGTGGCAAAATCAAGCAAAAGTGATTCAGCAAAACTGTCATGGTGTTCTTCTGGGACCTGGAATCTGGCGTGCATTAATTACAGTGTGCAAAACCTCAGACTGCTGTGCAAAATACTACCTCGATGTCTGTGAGCTGAATTAGCCATGTTAAGAAAATACATTTGGCTAGTCACCTATGCTCTTGAGCAGTTTCTTCCCAGGTATAGGTCTCTGTGTTCTCTCTAAGATCTATTGGAATATTGTGAAAAGAAGCAAAATATTTTCCACCATCCAGATGCCTATAGATACACTAAGAATGTAAAGAGAAAACACAGACACAAGTATTTCAGCTTTGTGTTTCTAAATTTGTAAAGAGAAACCTATTATCATAGACACTTATAAAAACTGTAATATATGAACATTTGCCTTGTTGTGGGTTTCTTTCCTGATTTTGTCTTTTGACAGTGTGCAAAATAAAATTTTATTCAGTTTTAATGTACAAAACATCTTGCTAGCTTTATTCAGCAGGCTTCAATATGATAGAATTGGTGCTTCAGTTGAACTGGTTTTCCTAAAGTGAAAATATACAGGAAATGACCTTATTAAAAATATATATGTCTTTTCTGTCCACCTTGTTTTTGTTTATGACAGTATAGATTTAAGGGTAGAAACAATGTTACAAGAAGTCTGAAGGGAAAAAATAAGTAACTTTTAATTCTTTTTTTGAAACAGTAAAGAATATTTCTTTCTAGGCTCACAAAAATAGGATGATTGCTTGCAGAAAAATAGTTACATATATTTTGTGATCCAGGTACTCTGACATAATTTCAGGACTTAATTTCTTATCTGTTGAGAAGGCAAAAACTCTTCGTGTCCTGGGAATCTTCTGTGGGCAGACTTCCTTGTCTTCCCTGATTTCATTCCAGGTGTCCGAGAAGTCATTTGTACTGTTGGCAGCTTCTTGTGCTATCTGTAGTGGTGGTGTGTTTTTTTTTCTGTTGTTCCCCCCCTAACATCACACAGAGCAGCTATGGAGAACACCGCAGCCCCCGCCCTGCAACAAGCCAACAATGCTACTCTTTATTTTGATAAGACCAGAAGTAAAATCCCCGTAACAGGAACTCAGTGTGCGTTCTCTGTGAAACACGCTGCCTCACAAAATGGCAGCAGATCAACAGACAGGCAAACATGTTAGTGTTTATTTGGCATAATGAACAGATTCTTTTATAATTTTTTGAATTTGGATTTTCAGTCTTCATGTTTGAATTATCAGTCCCAGTGTGTTTTACAGCAGTGTGAGGCAAAGGGTAAAAGATTTAGAACGGGTAAAAGATTTAGAACAGGTACTAGTACAGAAAGTATGTAAAAATATTTTGCAGGTAATAAATACACAGTCATGAAAAAAGGATGTAGTTATCTTCATTGATGTTATTAGTAGGGAATCTTCTCCAAACATTCTGTGTAGTTCTTTGCCACATTTCTGAAAGGTGAAGGTGACTTGCCCTCCTCCTTACCAGCATGGTACAAAGACCCCGAGTCACAGTAAAAAACAAGAGTTTTTATGTCCCCAGTAGGACCCGAATGGAGTTAGGGAACCTTTGCCATAAAGTGTTAACCTTACATATTTTACATGTAGCTGCTCCCCTATTCCAAAAGACTCAGTTGGTACCCCACGTTTTGGTCTGCAAGTTCATCAAACTTCTGAAGATCATGAAACTTCTAAAGATGTGGCTCTTCATGTTTAGAATTTTCTCAGCACTTTGGGCATTTCTTCTTCTCCAAAGCAGCTATACACTGGTCACTTAGATGCCATTTTATGTTAAAATGTTAAAAAAGTTTCCAGAAAGATGCTTGAGGAAGTTTAGGTTTATAATTTGAATTTCAAACTTTGCGGAGGCAGGGGTTGTAGCAATCTGAGTGACTCAATGATATTCCTAGAATGACTAAGTTTTCCATAGACAGTTCTAAAAATTGGCAAATGAAATGGGATTATTTATTTTTTAAAATGTAAATAAAGATCCTCTCTTTTATCTTTTCATCTGATCTTTTAAATTTAGACTGCTGTTTATGGTACCCAGCCAACTTGCTCCTCTGAAATGTTTCATGGAGATCTCTTAACTCTGAACTCAGGAAATCAGCAAGAGTCTGGCTGGCAGAGAGTGCCAGAGGCAGCGGATCTCCATTTGCAGTGCTGCAAGGGTGAATCCCTGTACTACAGGAATGTAGCTAGAATGCTGGTAGCATAAGATGAAAACTTGGGAAATTATGTTATGTTTAAACCATAGGGATTTGCTGTTACTTGACAAAACTAAGAATTGAAGGTAGTTTAAGGAAAACTCTGGAATATGCTTGAAAAGCTTTGAGAAAGTTGAGGTTCACTGTCTAGGTGACAAAGGTTTGGAATCCTGGAGTGCACAGAGATACGTGTTATTCTCTGTGCTTGATGATGTGCTAAGAAACATCTACGCTAATGTAGGTGAATCTTGAAGTAATGTCAGCAAGACGTGCAGTATAGTCCAGGAAACAAAGATGAGTCATGATTTACTGACATGCGTGCGTGATAAATGAAATCGCCTTAAGTTTGAGCTGATTTTTCGCTTTGGTCATTTGGTTTTGTTTTTCTTTTCTGATGAGCATGGGAATCATATATGCCAATTGATTGCTACAGTTGTTTGTTCAGTCCAGGAGCAGGGGCTCCTTCATGTAATGTGGTACTCAGTAATGAGTCTGGACTTTGAGCAGCAGACTTATGGGTAGAATTTTTACACACCACTCAGTGCTGTATTTCAGAGGAATTTCTGACTTTTTGTGTGTGTCCAGTTTTTTAGCGAATCCTAAATTGGCTGAGATGTCCATTTTACTTTTTTTGTTTTTACAGGTGTGTTTTTTCTTTGGTTAGTAATAGTTTATGTAGTGTATCTTCAAAAGCTTCTATAAATTTTTTTTCTGTTACCTCAGCAGCTGTCAACTCCTGAGTAGTTTCTGGGCTTCCTAATATATTTTCCTTTTAAGGTCTGTTGTTTCTATGATGTGGTCCTCCTTAAAGCTGTATCTATAAATGACCTGCTCTTTCTTTGTTTACTGTATCTTGAAGAACTGTTCTTGGTTGTCCTCAGCTGCTGTTCAAATAATTCTGGAGTCTTTTGAATAGTCATCTCTCTCTCAGACCTACTGTGTGTTCATACAGGTTCAGAGACATTTATCTTTCTGTAGTCACAGTGCTGGATTAAGGTTATTTTACACTGTAACAAAAGCAATTACTTCTCCATCCTCCTGCCTGGTGACAGCTGTCTGTTCTCCCTAGCAAAGTCCCAGAGCAGAGGTGTTGTATGTGTGGAGTCAGTGGTGTCTCTGCGTTCCAGGAAGGGAGTTGGTAAGAGCATTTGCATCATGGAAACCTGGGTTTCATCATTGCTCTACATTACTCACTCCACAGCGGGTAAAGTCCGCTAAGGATGGTTCTTGGTGGTAGGTGGATGGAGGTGGACACCTCCATCCATGCTTGTACTCCCCTGAATTCTCTTACACCACTCTTCTAGAAAATGTGAGATTATTCTAGTTATTTTGAGGGATGTGTGGCTTTGTATTGCTTTCATGTGAGTGCCCTGAAAGATTCAAATGTGGGACATAGTGTTATGATCTTTTCAGGAAGCAAATCTGCATTGACACGGACAACAGGTGGCAAATCTTTAGGAAAAACTGGTATTGTGACTACGCTACCCCTGCAGTATGAGTACAGCAACATAACATATGGGTTTGCACCAAGTTGCTGGAAGGGGCTGAAGTCATCCTAGGCCTTCCTACGTTAATTAATAACTTGTGTCTGGGTTCTGCAAGAGTTTGGATTTTCCTGGCTTCAGTTTCTGATAACCTCTGCAGATGTGGGGTCTGGGACAGTGCTGCTTGGACAACTCTGTTTATTGCAGCTGATGTATACTCTTCTTGACCTCATGACTCTTGGCTAGTGTCTCAAGTCACTCGAGAATAACTAATGCCCCAGCTCCCAGATCGTTCTCAGTTTTGCTTTCAGCCAACTGAATGTTCACCTTCCTTCACAGTTACAGGAAATGAAGATCTTCTGGGATAACATGAGTGCAGATGAGCAGTATGTTTGGTCTATGGGGAAATAATGTGAAAAGAGAGAAATTACAGATAGTAAAAATAGACATGAGCTTCAGAGGTAGTTCTTGTGATTCCCCACCCCCCCCCAACTTCAACAATACTTAAAACTTAT
>VYZV01042760.1:0-19336 GCA_013401275.1 Pandion haliaetus
CTTGTCTCAACCCACAAGCTTTTCTTTATATATTCTCCTCATCCCAAAGGGGCGGGGGGAGAGAGCAAGCAGCTTGATGGTGCTTTGTTACCAGCTGGGCTTAAACCACAACAAAAGTATAAACTCACTTCCATCTCTGACATTAGAGCTGCCTGCATGCAAGTGAAATAACATGATGGGCAGGCAGCAAGTGCTGCAACCATATGAACTTGAAAGTTCTCAGAAGCATCAAAACAAAATGATACTCCCTTTTGAAAAAGTCTGCCATTTTGTCAAGACACTGCAGCTCTACCCTGTACCAAGTACAAAAAAAAAAAACATTTAAGACTACTATTCTACATGTCTTTACTTGAAATTTCAATAGAAGAACAGAAGTAGTTGTTCACTGGTTCAAGTTGGTCCAGGTGTTTGATTTGTCTGATGCTGCTCTCTTCACAAAGAAAATGGCTTGATTTTGAACCACGCTGGAAGTTCTGAAGCAAA
Organism: Pandion haliaetus; assembly: GCA_013401275.1. NCBI lineage: Eukaryota > Metazoa > Chordata > Aves > Accipitriformes > Pandionidae > Pandion > Pandion haliaetus. The sequence goes on from VYZV01042760.1 coordinate 484, forward strand.
ATACTCATGAAAACCAAATACTTCTGATTCAAAGCCTTAAAAACATACCAACTCCCAAACTAAGTTATTTAGGTAGAGGCTTAAGTGATCCAATAGAAAGGATCACCACAATGATGGCCCCAAAACTGTAACAGCTCCACATTTCCATAAATTCATCTAATGCTTTCTTGCTATCTTTCTCTTTTTGTTTCCTCTAGCAAACTTGCTAGCATAAATGAAATGAATATATGGCTACATAACACAATGAAAACTATTTTGCATTTATTTGGTCTTCTAATCTCATAGGACTAACACCAAAAAATTCTTGTGAGGACCATATTCTATCACCAATTTTTTAGAAGTGTATAAACTTTATGACTACCAGTTTATAATCATCCTGCCTTATTTAAAAAAAAAAAAAAAAAAGTAAATTTAGTGTTACCCCTACCAATAGGCTGGAAATATACAGTAAGATACTATTTATTTCCTGTGTAATTGCAAAGTGTGAAAACAAAACAGCCAAGAATATAGCAAGATTCACTAGAAATTCTGCTATGCAGATTTACTTGGTACTCTGAGGTACCAGAATTACACATAATAAAACCCCTAACAGAGAGCTAAAAAAAAAAAATAAACCCTATTTAAATCATCTTGTTCCCTTTAATGTTACTTAGTGTGATACTGTAACAGTCTTTGTAGTAGCACCCTGTTGTGTATGCTGTCTAGAATATTCTACTGTAGCCTAATCAGCTAAACACTCTTTGTTTAAGTCCTAATCTTTTCCAACTTTTTCCTAACTGCTGAACACCTGCAGAGAGCTCCCATAGTTATCTTTATGATACAGAAACATAAAAGATGAAACATGGTGTGTGTTATAGAAGCTATGCATACATGACAAAAACCTCAAAAGATTGCCAGACTGCCCATTTACCATTGGATTCTTCCTGTAGCTCATCTTCTGTGCAAGAAACCTCACAATATAGCATTGAATTGTTGTTTTATTACATGTTGAGTGAATAAAATTGTGTTCTCCATTACAGAAATACTGAACATCATTTATTTAGCAGCTTAAGTGAAGGCAAGAAAGGAATACACATCTACATCTACCTGTCTTTCACTCAGTACATAGTTAATTTCCATTGTATCACATTTTTTCACATTTTAATTCCATCACCCTTCTCATAATGGACACCATTTCTTCCTATGCAGAGATCAAACTATTTGAATAGAAGTATTCTACCATAAAAGGAGAATGAAAACATACACTTCTGTAGAAAAGCTTTATCATCTTGCACATCTTCCACATAGCAGTAGATTTTAACAAATCAACTTACTGTTAAAAAACATTCAGTCCCTTCAGGGCTTTCAAAGCCACGTTCACTTCTCATGTCACACCATTTTGAGCTATTTTGTATCTCCTCAGAAACAGACCAAGAATCATCCTGGTTTCCCCTCTTTTGACACATCAGCACTACCAGACTGATACCTCTGCTTCCCCCACCCCGAAGGATGAGTGTGTTGCCCTGAACTGCTCTCCAGGGACTAGCACAGGGAGCAGGAAGGAGCAACAGGAGGGTACTGGACGCAAATACAAGACTATCAATATGCAAAAATGCTGCAAAACACTTAAGATACCAAACAGTTCTGTGAGTTTTACTCTAGAAAATTACTCCTGTTTCTTTAGACAGCTTAAGACTGATTTAATTCCATGTTAAGAAATCAAAAACACTCTAAGATAATAATAGTTTCTTCACTAAAAATAGATTCAGATGTTGCAGTTTAATGCTTATTTGTTTTTATTAAATTTAAGAAGAAATATTCTCACTCATCACCCTAATTTCTTCAAAAGCAAGTTCTAGATTCTAAATACAGTCCAAAAGGGGAAGAAAAAGTTTCTGTTCCCATGATGCTAGAGTTTTCTACCAGGTCTTAGCAGTCTTCACATAGAAATATCACTATGATTGATTTCTTTTCCCCTTCTCCTTTCTTGCTTTTTTGTTCAAGCATTTCATGACTCTAAACATACTAAGTTATGTGAACCACAGAGATTTTCTTTTTATACTAAATTCATAGGTTATGAGAAATCAAATAAAATCTAGAAAAGTTCCGTATTACAGATGGCAACTCTCAATTTTGCTTATGCTTGTAAGATTACCTTTAAGGGAAACATTCCTTAATGAGTTTCCATTTGCTTTGGCCATTAAGTCTGCAATATTGCTGATCCGGATGTCACCTGGGAACTCCACTGGCAGGAAAAGTTTCTCCTTCACATAGAAAGTGGATTTCCTTTTACACAAGATCCTTTGTATAAACTGTGCAATATGAGCTTTTTTGCTTGATGACAGAAACCTCACAATGTTTTTGAGCAATTTTGCAAGAGATTGCAAACATGATGTTACAAACAAATTGTCAGGGAAGAGCAAGACGGGCTGCTCCAAGAGCAGAGATAAACCAGGCAAGGGCAGTCTCGCCAAACAGGGGGGACAGTCTCACAGGATCAAACAGGGCCAGGCTGGGAGAGGAACAGCTTCCACAAGGCCCAGACAAGGCAAGGTCCAGGGTGTTATCTAGGGAAGCCACTCAGAAGCACCAGAAGACAGGGCCAGAGACAGGACTTGAGTGCAGGCTATGACACAAATTAAACCTTCTTCCTGGAGACAGAACCAGAGATGAGACAGGAGGAGAACCACCTACAACACAGCTCCAAGGTCCACCCAGGAGAAACAGCCAGTAAGCCAAGACAGCAAGAGACACAGCCGGGTACAGGTATACCTGTAACACAGCACAGGCAAGGGCTCTGGACCAAGGGGCAGGCTGCACAGAGGGTCTGGCTGAGAGGAGGCCCCAGGTAAGTCCTGTCAGGGCAATTAAGGCCCATTAGTGCAACCATGGCCCTGAAACAAACCAGTCTGTGCTCTAGCCTCTAGAGCACCATTTAACAAAAAGTGTATGTGTAGCAGCAACTGTTGCCTATTTCACTGGCTCTCACCCTAACATCTGTTTCAGTTTAAGTCTGTATCAGTTTCCATTCTGAGGATTTTCACTTGGATCTCTCTGGTAGGGCTCAAAAGCAGCATAAGGAAACTCTTAGCATACTTCTAAGAACAGACACCTGATCAATCAGAAAATTAAAATAAATTACAGAACTGGACAGGAACACAAATGCCAATCATTATAATTTAACCTGAAAAGGATCTTTAACACACTTGTCATCACATGCCAAAGAAAACAGGAAAGCATGATTCACTCTCCACTGATAGTACCTAAAGCTAGTATTTAGCCCAAAGAATCACTGAGTATGCAATCAGCCTGAAATTTTAAACAGACATGCTACTTCAAAATGTTAAAGTATCAACTGCAGTTGACTAGCCATTATACTGCTTGTGGACATATGCAGTATCAGTTTTTCTACAGTGTTTTCTATCAAATAATTACTTGCAACAAGGAATGAGAATGAAATGAAGTAGCACAGGTGTGTATACTGTTAAAGTATTCATTAGATACACGAATCAATGAATTTCTCTCACCTCTTGGGCAGAAAAGGTGCATACATAGTTATTGTTCTAAGACAATAATAGGGTAGTTGTAAAAGAAAGGCTGTCAAGAGGGTACCTGGGCACAGATAACCAACATAGCATATACTAAGGAAAGCACACAATATTCATTCATGACTGTGGCCGACTTGTGCATCTTCTCAGTAGAGAAGGTAGTGGCTAACAGAGCCCGTAACCACAGCACAAGTGTCAAAACAAGAAAAAGAAGAGCCCTTAAATTCAGTGGTTCCCAACCAGGTTCCTTTGCTGCAGACACTCGCTGTGCAGTTAACATCGTAATCCCTGACTTCACACAAACCAACCTTTGAGCTTGCTGAAGCAGAAGCTTCCTGGCTGAAGTCCCAACTCCCTGAACAAAGCTCTTCCCCATACCTCCCTTTGGTTTCCCTACCTGTATAGCATACTGTAAGGACATTAGAACACAACAGCCTTTCGCAACAAATTGTTCAGTTGCTTCAGTCATTAATAAAGGATATGAACAATGACATTTTGGAGACTTATGGGGAAAAAGATACTTTGTAAGAAATATGCAGGAGAAAGAATACACTTTGTCTACACTTTTGCAAAGCTTTAGAGACAGCCCAACATAAAGAGCAAATCTACAAAGTTACCTTAAAATATTTGAGTTACTAGAGTAGATTAATAAAAGCAGATTTCAAATCAAAGGAGATTTGCAAGTAGGAATAGTTTTGAAGGAGTGCAGCAAGTACAGGAGTGCCACAAGAATCGATATTAAGATGAATACTGTTCCCTATCTCTTAAGATTTATACAATGCCACACGGACTGTAGTGACAATATTCACTTAAAGTACAAAGTGACAGGGGCAGTCAGCATTAAGCAAGAAGGTTATACAATTCACATGCATAGAGGGTTCATGCTACTAGGAAAGAGACAGTGATGAAAAACAAAAAGGAACGTAACATTTTAATGAGTTATATCCTACAGAGATGTGCAGAAAAAAGATCTATTCTCAGAAACAATTGTACTCTTCTTCTTTCAACTTGGATATTTAGTAAAATTATTACCAAAGGGAAAGAGCATTTTGTGATACATTTGTGAAGCTGAATTTATATAACTGGTTTCTTTGTTTAAAATAAATAGATAAGAAGTCAGAAGAGCATAACAGAAAAATAAGAGGAAGTAGATCAATTCTGTAGGGGCATACCAAAGATCCCTAATGAAAAGTAGTAAGAATGAGTATTCTTAATGAGAATGTGATTTATTTATGGATCATGCTGCAAAAACAGAACATATTGACAATACCACATATCCTGCCTGAACATTATACCTTGGGTTTAATAGGAGTTTGATCATCACCACCATCCTGGACAGGACTTCTGTTCATATTTGCAGCCTCTGGAAGCCGTGAATTCACAGCCATGCTACTCTGTACACTGAGGGGTCCACATAAAGACTTCTGAATAACTGCCTTAACTACATATTTAACATACAATTTATGATACAAACACATAGAGTGTATAAATGAAATCCTCATGTTTTACAATGGGAACTGTTGCTTACAGTTACCTGAGCTCTCCTACCAGTACATACACCTCATTTTCCACCATCATACATTTTCTTTCACCCTCAATACTTACTGCTCTTAACATTAAATAATCTCACTTGTTCAGCATAAAATAGTGCTAATTATCAGCTCCATCAAAAAGAAGTAGCCGAGATCACAGATTTGTAAAATTTACCAGTAACATGAAAAACCTCAACTTTTAAGCCCTATTTACTAGTCAGCGAGCCCTTTTTAGCTTCTCTTCCTTCTGACTGGAACTTCAGTGGCCAAGATCATCAGTTTTATCATTAAATTTCAGTGAGCCACTAGTCCTCATTCAGACAAGCCCAGCACGTACGCTTACCTTCAGGCACCTGTTTAAAGTCTAGCACATTCAGCAGTATTGAAACATGCAGTAAAGACATAAATACATAGGCATCCAAAAGAAAAAAAAAAAAATTTGTATACAGTTGAAAGTACAATAGCATTTTCAGTGACTTAACTTCACAGCTGGAAAATGAAAGGAATAATTTATATGTTTGATGCACAGCACAAATAGAAAAAAAGACATTAACTTAGACATTTTGATGGTGGGGAACATGTTAGAAGAAAAAAAAGAAAAAGAAAACTTATACACAATCATTACCTAAGCAAAGTTTCAGAAAGGAAGAATAAAAATTCTAATTAAAAATTACTAACTCCCATTTCAATCAATCTAATCCCTTTATTTGTCAACCTTTCAAACCCTGCTATCAGCCACAAATGACACCTAAACTTGAGAAAGCTGTAATTACCGTAGTGATTTTGTAAGGAAGTTACAAATTGCAAGTATTTCAGTTTTAAATTAAAATTCGAGGAAAATGGCAACAATCCCACAACATGGTATTGATCACAAAAACACATCTTCAGTTTGTTTGTCTTCTCCCTCTTACAAAGTGTCACATTTTCAACTGGTATACTGTGGATGGTGAGTTAAACCCAGAAAGGCCCTTCCCTTCCCTAAATTAGCTCCTGTTTGAACAAACATGGAATTTAACTGTAGCACAAAGTGATCCCACTAAATAAGAAATAAGAACGTTGTCATTCCATACACAGGCTTGCTCAAGTTGGTGAGAACTACCCTACTGTCTTCTAACATGAAGATAAAAGCTGATTACCAGGACCTCATCCTCGGGACTCTTTACTGGTTCATTAGCTGAGAAGACAAGTGGAGGCACCACCAAAAATAAACTGGATTCAAACGTCCAGCAGTAGCCGAACACAGTGACCCAGAAGGGCTTGCCTATAAATGGCTAGAGCACTGATGGCATCCAGACACACGCCATGTTCGTTAATAAAGAAGAATGCAGATTAAGGGGTAGAGAGGAACACGAGAACGAGTACGTCCCACACACACAGCTACAACCGATAACGCGGCCCTAGGAGGGTGGCAAATGAGCCCCTGTTGGCGAAGGGCTGACTTGGATTAGATCAACAAAAAAAATTGCAGACCGAGTGAACGGACGAAGGCGCCCAAGACCCAGAGCGGCACAGGTGCCAGTCGGGCACCGGAGGACTGCACCCCCCGCCGCCAGGGCAAAGCCAGCAGGAGCAGCCCCAGAACTCTCCTGCAGCGCAACATGGCGCCCTGCGCCTCCCCCGCCGCGCTCCCCTTACCTTTCCCTGAGGGGAGGAGCCACCTGTCGCCAGAGGCCCAGCCACCCTTCTGCGCGTTGAGATTCCGCCCCAGAAGAAAAGGCAGCCGGTGAACGGACCCCGTTCCCTTCAGCTCGCTCACCCCCGTGGGCAGCACAGAGGAGGGAGCGCGGCCTGGCCCAGCTCCAGCGCTGCGGCGGGGAAGCGTACCCCAGTGGCGGCAGCGAGCCCGGCGGGCGCGCTCCCCCCAGAGGCGGCGGAAGGTTCTGGAAGGAGGCACGGGCGGGAGGAGCCTCCGCCTCGCCTCGCCTCGCCTCGCCTCACAGCGAGCTGCTGTGGTAGCTGCGGCAGGTGCTGGCAGGCGTTGTTAATAGCTTCCACGCGAGGGTAGTGCGGGATCCCTCGGAACTCGTAGCAGCACAGGTGAGGGGCAGCCTTAGAACAGCAAAGCGCTTGGTCACGCCTTAGATATCAGTGCACAGAGCCTCGTTGTTCACCTGGTGCCCCACACAACTGCTGTGTTCTCCCTTTTGAGCTGCTTTTAGTGATTACTCAAAAAAGACCCCCTCTTCTCATAGGATGACAGAGAATGATTAAATGTGCATGTTTAGAATCAGTAAGTTTCCTGCCAATGAAATGTGACCATTGTGAGCTTTTTCTTAGTGGTAGGCTTTTAATTATTTATTAAGTCGAGATGAGCTAACTAACCCGGATATTAATGAGATTCAGGGCTTGTGAACCGTGCTGCCTGCCAGGTTGTGAGTACACAACGTATTCCAATGCATCCCCAGAAAAGTGAAAGCAATGAATGTATTTGGGTTTATGCTGTGCTGACCCTGACCTTGCCTTGCAGAACTCATCTCCTGGCTTCACCATGGCCTGGCCTCCTCAGCAGGGGCTTCACCAGCCTGTGGCTGGCATGGTCCCTGTCTCCGGGCCTGCTCCGCTCACCTTGACCGGCTCCTCTGGGGCTGCAGCTTGCGGTGAGGGCCCTCAGGCTCCCCGTCACCTCTGGCCACCCCCCTGTATGGCACAGCTTCCCTGCTGCTCCCCGCATCGACCATGCCTTGATACCTCAGTGACTTTAAAGCTGCAGGGCAAAGCTTGACCTTCCTCTGTTGCCCAGCTTAACAATGCGAGCTCAAGTTCAGCCATCTACCCACCATGTTCCCAACAATCTCAGGTTTTATTTATCCTGTAAGTACTACCTTTATTTGGGGGCCTAAATGTGTGGGGTTGATTTATCTGGCTGTATTGTAATACATGGTATATGTCTGAATTCACCTCAGTGATCTGGATCAGTGACCTGGCCTCTTCATTATCTGTCTTTGTGTAATCCACAGTAATTATCTTAGATGATTTGATGTTTTCTTCTAGCTCATTGATAAAATGTCAAGCAGTGAAGGACAAAGAACCAATTACATTAGGATCCTATCAGAAAGACTTCAGCTGGATGACAATTTCCCTCTGACTTCTCAGTTATTAATCCCTTTAATGTATTGTTTTAATTTCTTAATACACCACCGCCTAGAATATCAGGATTCCTTGTTAGAGTATTTTTCTCTTAATTAAAAAATCTTAGCTTTTACTCATGAACTACTAGAAAAATAATTTTCTTTTAAGAATTTACTAAAAGTATTCTGACTTTTAAGTCAATCCCATACTACTGGCAGATGAAAAACTCACTTATTAGGTTTCTTATATTCTCTTTTTTATAGCTAGTTGCAAAATGATCAGGAATTTCTTACTAGTTATGAGAAGCTTGTGTTTTCTCATGCATAGTTGAATATCACTGTCTTCTACTTAGTTGTAATAAGAAATTGGGATTACACTATATAGAAGTTATTGTTTTAACAGGAGCCTGACTATGTAAGTTAACGAATGAAATTTCCAAGACTTTGTGTAAAGAAAAAGTAAAATAAAAATGTATTATTTCCAATGAGTAGGTAATCCTTTTTAATTTGGACTGAAATTATTTTATTTTCTCTGAGGTTCACATGATACAATACAGTTTTCCAAAAAATGAGGGAATAATCAGTTAATAGATAGTTCTGTGTTATGGACACAAGGGCGTTATTTCAAATAAAGTCAGGGCAACAAGGTGGGCCACAGCTCTGACTTAAGCAATGCACCTGCTCTAATGTTGTACTTGAATAAAAATACCCTCAAATTCATTGGTTAAGTGTTAAGTCAAGTTAGCAGTTTTACCTCCCCTGAAAGAGTCTACCAGTGTCTTCTATAGAAAAGGCCATGATCTACCCAAGATCTTCTAAAAGGAGACAGAGATGTAGAAAAGAGCACATAGGAAATCACAGACAGGAAAAAGGGATTATCATGAGCCTAAGAAACAGCTTCACATTACAATGATGGGGAATTAAATAAGGTTTGAAGCTGCCTTTATAGTTTCTCATGGATTGTGTAAAAATTGTGTTTACTTACTGCTGTAGAAAGTGATATTGAAGCCCATCTTGTGGAGCTCCATAGTTATTATCTCATTTTAAGAAGGTCAGCTCTAACACCAATGTAGATTTTCAAATGAATCCTGCAAGGTTTTTTTCCAGATTAGGTATAAGGTGCTTAGAGACTGGGACACTTGTGCCACATGTCCCAGTTCATGCAGTTGTCCTGACCAGTAGCTCTCTGATGCCTTCAAGCAGAAGGTACACAACTAACATTGTACATCCACATACAAATTTTACATATGCTTTCATGTTGTGAATCATTTATCAATGAGTCGGATATTATGGACTATTCCATAAACAAACAGTACTAGTTAGTCTTTGACTTAAGAAATTGCCTTAAAAAACAAGAATGTTGTCACAGTGATTCTCCTACTCCTTCTTTATTTACTACCCAGTTATTTCCTAACCTTTAGCATAACAGTCCTTTAGGATGAGAAATTTTTTCTTACTGCACTTTAGAAATTGAGTTCTTTATTATTTGGCTATACTTGTTCTCAGTACAAACTATTTTTTTACCTACTTTTTGAATTTAACTTTAGTTGAGTTAATGGTGTTTTCCTGACAATGCTGCTCAACACCAACGCTAAAATACCTTTATTTATATTTTTCTTTTATGTGGAGCTTTAAAAACTATTGATTTATTTTTTCTTTTTCTGATCCAGCCACACAATATAAACCATTTAAAACACATCTTTCTGTTTAGTATGTTAAAAATGTATGTAATTTTTAACAGATCAAAATAACCAGGTATTAAAAAAAAAACCACTTTCTAAAGAAAGTGCATGAAAGTCTAATCCCAATTTCTGTCAAGTGTGTAATTCAATATAGCAAGAAAAAGTACTATGTGCCTGTTTACAATAGCAGAAGGCAGGACACCCTGACGGACTGACACAATCTCTCAGCACCTTCCACAATGATGGTATGTGGAATCTTGTGTAATTGCTTGAACAACAAGAGCAGGAACTAAAATAGTACTGTTTTCTCTCAGAAGTTTGTAACTTACATCCACCCACTTACAGTCCTTTATTACATTCCAGTTCCTCCAATAAGATAGGTAATGTACAAGTGGGTAAACAGACTGTGTCAGTAACAAGCCATCAAGTGCAGTTATGCACACATACTTTTTTCTTCTTTTGGAATTAATCACCTTATAAATGTTTAATGTTATTTTTTTTACTCAAAAATTAAAAAGAAAGCAAAAGAAAATAATTGAAAATAATAACAAAAAAAACCCCACACTAAATATTGCAACTCTCAGTTCTTAACTAACTGCTAATTTCATTCTACCTTGTATACAAATGTTGAGCATAGCATCTGCAAGTGCCCCAAAGGCTGTTTTCTCAACCACTTCCCCACAGAAACCACTTTGCAGATTTTCATTGGCATGAGTAGGTTTTCCTTCAGGCCCAGAAAGCCTGAAGGATCAGACCTGTTATCTGCTCAAAAACGCCATGTGGTTTTTCATTTACAGGGACAAACCGTGACACGAAAATACTAGGAGATGAAAACATACCTCTGTGCAGTCCCTTCAATTGTACACTGCAGGCAGAAAAGATGGGGCCAAGGTTGGGCAACTAATGTCTTTTCCACATTTCTCAGGCACAGAGCAAAAAGTTGTGAAGATCTTGTTTCTTACCCAAATGTGCCAGCCAACAGAGAAGGGAATGAATACAAATTTAATACACTTCTGGTCAAAGTTCAGCACAGAACCTTGTTCTCTTCTGCTGACTAACATGCATTGATCTTAGGGTACACAGCTATGTAGAGAAAGAAGAAATTAAAAGTACGAAGTCTTACAGCTTTGTTCTTCTTTGCCGTGGTACCTGCAATCATTTTTAAATTAATTTCAATGTCTTTCTCATAGCATCATACTGCAGTTTGTTTCTGCACTTACCTTGAAATTAAGTGTTAACTAAATTACTTGTAAAGAAACAGTGAATTTTGATAGAGTATTCCTTTCAAAATCCATTGTAATTCACAGTCTGTTCTTCACTGAAGACTGTATATTAGTATGTACTTCATTTTTTTGTAAACAAAGAGCAATGTTTTTAATAATCAACATGCTTTTTCTTTACATTTTGAAGTGCAAACATACACACAGTAACAGCCACAAAGTAACACTAACCTTCCAGGACAGTGGTGGTGAGCCACCTTAGATTTGTTTCTTATTGTTACAAGCAATATAAATTGCAGGTGTTTGTACTGACATTTGCTTAATGTGAAAATATACTTCCAAGAAAATATGCACTATCAGGCATCTTTAGCAGTCATTCTCACCGCTTTCTTTCAGATTGTAAACACGTGGGTACAGGCAAAGAAAACATAATTGAGGTCATATTAGTAATCGTTTAAAAATGGTTTTAAATTATGATGATGTTCTTTCACATTTTCTAGAATAGCTTGTTCAGTAAAAAAATCGAACACTGCTGATCACAGCTGGCTTCTTTCTCTGTTTCTGTTTTCTTTATTCTTCCACTCCCTGCACACCTTTTACACAGCCCCACGGCAGTGCTTCTTCACACCAATGTGATGCGCCAAAATGCTCTCTTTGTTTTACAGCACATAACCTGTTGTTCTGCTGCAAAGCCTACTGCAGCCTTCTAATTTCCCACATAGACTGAGATTCAGGTCTCAAACAATACCAAAAAGCAAAGCATTCCTGTTCCAATATCATACAAAGCACTGTATTTCAGACGTACCTTTTATGTAGAAAGCCAAAGAGGAACTTCACAGTTTACCGCAAGATTTTACTGTCATTTCAACGTAGTAACAAATTGTGAGTTCTTTACCCATTTTTAAATTACATATCATGATTAAAATGCAGTAGTATTTAGCGTAGTGAGATATTATTTAAGTATTAGCCTGTGCAGCCTTACAGTACAAACAAGGCTATCTGTGTGATCAGAATTGTAAGTACAATTTGTACCTTGGCAGTGTAACCCTAGATTTTTCTTTACTGAAAGATACTATGATCAAATTATTATTTTTTTTCTCTTGGCTGTACTTATTTTGTCTTGCTGTCTGTATCAGCATCTTTCCTGAAATTCCACATCTGTCTTGTATCCTAATTCCTACTCGATTCCATTTACTTACTATCTATCTATCTATCTATCTATCTTACTGGTCCCATTTGCCCTTACTGTGTATTTTCATTCTCTTCATGCTGTTGATACACATTTGCCTAAGTTCTAGCACTACCTCCTACTCTTACTAAGAGAGCTAGACCCCAAGTGTGTTTAAATCACTCTTCAACATCGCTCTTTTGCCTCTGAAATAAGGCATGTTTGTTTAGAAAAGTCCTTCTTTGCTGTTCTGTCATTTACATTTTTTTCATGATTATATTTAATAAATATCACATTATAATGAATCAAATAGAAATATAGCTTTTGGTGCAATCACAAGTCACCCACTGTGACCATTGGCTTTAGTTTGTACCTACAGAGATACACACCAGTAAACCTCTCCTTCACAAAAGCAACTGGTAAAAAACAAACAGCTCTCCTTAGTGTTATTTATCTTTTAAGATCCTTCCACATAATGGAGTTGTAGCGGAATTTTTTCACAGAGAGAGTAGCATTTGTTATATAAAGAGACCTTTATTAGATTGGGGGGAGAAGAAAATTTGGCTGATACACATGATTTGGAGATCTCAGTGCTCCTTTCACAAGAATGGAGGATGGTAACTGATGAAGGGACCTTTGAGGGACTCCAGAACTATGTACAGCTCTTATTTTATGTTAGTCTAATAAAAGAGTAGCTGCTTCTACATTCAGCTGTCTAGTTCGGTTGGCAAGAGCTACATTTTTCAATAAATCATTTTGAAGCCTCTTTTGATACCTATTCCCTTGTGTCAATGTTAAGTTTCTGAAAAAGCAAAAGCAAAAAACTCTCCTAGGCTGTTTTCCGGTGGTAGGGCCAGACACAATGGATCCCAAATGCTGTCATGCACTTATAAGCACTCGTAACTGTATATTGTGCTTATACTAACGAAACTCCCAGTACTGTCATGATACAGTATTTGAGGTACTAGCTGGAGCATGGGGACCTGAGTTGTGTTCTCAATTGTTGCTCTTCCTCTCTCATGCGTGACAGAAGCATGTCACTCTGGGCCTGTTTCCTATCCTGTTCCTCATCTGCTTTGCTTGCAAGTGTTTCAGAGAACAAATTGTGTCTTACCAAAGTGAGGCATCATATCATCAGATACAGACTGGGCAATGAGTGAATTGAGAACAGCCCTGCGGAGAAGGACTTGAGGATATTAATGGATGAAAAACTGAATATGATCCAGCAGCAATGTGCACCTGCATCCCAGAAAGCCAATTGCATTCTAGGCTGCATCAAAAGAAGTGTTGCTAGCAGGTCAAGGGATGTGATTCTCCCCCTCTACTCTGCTCTCGTGAGATCCCACCTGCAGTACTGTGTTCAGCTCTGGGGCCCCCAACATAAGAAAGACATGCACCTGCTCAAGCAGGTCCAGGGGGTGGCCATGAAGATGATCAGACGGCTGGAGCATGTCTCCTGTGAGGACAGGCTGAAAGAGTTGAGGTTGTTTAGCCTGGAGAAGAGAAGGCTCCAGGGAGACCTTATAGCGGCCTTCCAGCACTTAAAGGGGGCCTACAGGAAAGATGGGGAGGGACTTTTTGCCACGGCATGTAGTGATAGGACAAGGGGTAGTGGCTTTAAACTGAAAGAGGATAGATTTAGGGTAAGGAAGAAGTTCTTCACTATGAGGGTGGTGAGGCACTGGAACTGGTTGCCCAGGGAAGTTGTGGATGCCCCATCCCTGGCCGTATTCAAGGCCAGGTTGGATGGGGCTTTGAGCAACCTGGTCTCCTGGAAGGTGTCCGGGCCCACGGCAGGGGGGTTGGAACTAGATGATCTTTAAGGTCCCTTCCAACCCAAACCATCCTATGATTCTATGATTATTTGAGAACTGTGTGCTACAGTATTACTAAGAGGATAAGAATAGATAAATCAGTGCTTTGTGTACAACTTATGTTTCTTGCTTACCAAATAGTACAAAGTAAAAGTTGGCCAGCCACCAACTTTTAATGCGCAGCCCCCCCCAGCCTCTTCATTACAAAGTTTACCATCTACCCAAAGGGTAGCAATTATAGTGGCATTTGTGACATTTGTCACTACCGCAAATGTTTCACCATCATGTATTATCAATGAACATAGAACTCAGGAAAGATGGACATTTAGCTGATGTTCTTTTGAATCTGATACAGTTTTTCCTCCTACCTTTGGAATGAGAAGGCTGTAGTGAGAGATTATTTAATTTATAATAGTATTTACTTGGTTTGTACACTTTTATCATGTGTGGTATCATACATGGAAGTATGACCCAAGTATAAGGATCATACATAGAGCCCTTGTTCAGGTTACTTCAACCTTCTTTATCTACCTCTATATAAAAGACCTATCATATTATGCCTCATCCAAGAGCATTGCAAGCCTTAACATGTCATAAACTTTAAATACCTGTAGTTGTCATTATTGCTAATTACATTACTTGGTCTTGTAATGCCACTCACGGAGTCCATTCTTGGTCTTGGAACTTCTGTTCAGTCTAGATATAATTGACCCAAACTTATGACGTACTAAAATTACATAACCTTCTAAAGAAGAGTATGTAAATAAAAGTATACAGTATTTTATATTTAGAATAACATAAATGTGCTGTCTTCTCACCAGTCAGCTAAGTATAAAACCACTTTTCACACATAAGCTTTAGTATGTTAGGCATTTTGCTGCCTCCCATGCTGACCAAGGAGAACTTCTACATGCTGCATTCACTGCAAGCTAATGCATTATATAAAAATAATTTTTTAAAATTAAATATTTACGTTCCTGTGAAGGTTTAATACCAGATATCCCTAATGGCTCCATTCTCTCATTTTTGCGTTTTACAGTAATTGCCTTCCTCACCATGTAGTCTTTGGTGATTTTCCAATTAATTGCCAACCCATCTGACCACCTTTACTCTGTGTTTTATTTCTGGCTTATAGAAAACTTTAGATGTAAAAAACATCATGGTAATGTTTTTGACTGGTTATGAATCTGAAAATGCTATGCAGACACTAATTAAGTCACATAATGGTACTTATCACACACTACTGTGATTGATGCAAGTACTTTGTAGACTGTATATGTGTATGCAGTTCAAAGTGCAGTCTCATAGGGGTTCCCAAGCCCGAGTTTCATCGGTAAAGTCCACTCAGTAATTAGTGGGAGATTTAACTCATAACATCAACAATATGACATGGTACCCTGAAAGTTGTGTCAGAAAATAAACAGCAATCTGTCAAATATTAAATGGTACCAAAAGCTACTCATCCCATTGAGTCTTCATACCCTTTATATGTACAGACTTTACTGTACACAGGGCTTAAAACTACTTTTCTCTCCAGGAAACAGGAATTGGGATAAGGAAGGGTGTCGCACTGCAATGCCTTGCTGAAGCAAATAAGACAACCCCTGAAAAGAAGAGAAAATTTTACAAAACTTAGCTGTACTAGCTCTGTTTGGTAGAGTTTCATTTTAGGCCCTAATCGCAGAAATGAGATTTGTTCTAAATTGTTTGCATTTGCTTCCGAGTATCTGGAAATTTGCTTGTTAAGTGTTCAGGTGGAGGAAAAAGCCTTCTCAGGTGCAGAAAGAAGTAATGCTGTGCAGTCAGTGGAAAGAAACATTCAAACAATTATACACCCTACTGCTTCAAGTCATATTAAAACAATCTATAAGCTAATTCAATGCTAACACAATGTCTCATAAATGGTAAACGGGCCGGATGAACATCCTGGCTGAGCAGGCTGGATGAACAACCTTCCAAGTTAAGAAATACAGTATCATTGCATTGTTCAACAAGGTTTTAACTGCCAGTTATGCTTTTATACCTGGTATATATAATCAGTGTTTCCAGCACAGATTTGTTTCCAGAATGTGTGTCAGTTCAGAAAAGATTACATTCTCCAGCATTTCCTATAATTTTCACAGTGGTCCTTTCATTTTTCCAGTAAAATGTACATTTTGACTACTTGTCCCTAGTTCTAAATATGGTGCTTAGAAGACACAGATCATGAAAAAAAGGAAAACTAACAACTAAGATACTGAAGTTTGACAATCTTTCACCTATCTTATTTGATTCCCATATTTTCTGGTACAAGCCAGTTAGTGGAAGATAATCCGATGGATTAAAATGGAGGCTTAAGAGAATTCTAATACAAGCCTAACCCCTCCTCCCCACCTCTACCAGCTCCAACCACAATTTATAGCCAGTCCTGTGGGTTTGGTGCCAAACATACAGAACTTGTGTGCAAACACTGAATTTATACTGGAAATAACTGGGTTATTTTAAAACTCCTCCTGGTCTTGTTTAAAATCATGTTCCTAGCTAGTTCTGGGTAACTAATTAATTTCTACTAAAACCACAAAACAGCCCCAATATCGTTACATAACAGCACCAATTACGTTACAGTTGTAAAAGACATTGAAAAAATATCATCACTGAGGCGATTTACCCAGAGTCCTCGCTACAAACCGGTTGGAGCTTATAAAAATGTGGAATCCCCACTCTAACCTCTTTCACTATCCCCAGCCAGCCGATTTAGGCCTAAAGTTTGATCCAAACAGGAGGTAAACAAAGAATACCCTAAATAAATGATAGCAGAATATGGACTTGGAGAGTCTAAGATATCTATCTATGCATAGCAGAATCCCGATAAGATCTAAGACAGCAAGTTAACCAAATTTTACTTGAAAAGCAGAGAACAATATGATTAAAAATGAGAACTGTACCCCATTCTACTCCAGATATAAATGTTGAAGTTCTTTGTAATTTAACACAGGGCCATGATTGTATAAAGAAGGCAACAGGGTAACCTGCTACTGGTGACTGTGACACTGATAAATAATTTTGGTTGAACATTATGAAACTTTGAATTGCTCGATTTTGATATTGATAAAGGAAGGATAACAGGGCACTGGATACTAATTAAAAAATAGGTGATCAAGGAGAGGAAAGGCGTGCAGAAGTTGAAGATGCGGATTGGCTCAAGTTGTCAAGCGAGACTGGCAGCCCATGGACCAGCAGCGCAAGATGTAGGAACTCAGCTGAGATTGAGATTTAATGTGTTTAGTTTTTCTAAGGACAGTATTCTTCTTATCCTTCTTTTCCCCCTTAATTCACAAGCAGTTAGTTATGTGAATGTTTGAAGGCTTATTTTTTAATACGTACATCTATGTTTGGAGACAAAAGATTGAAAAAGTGTACCCTGAGATCCCAAATCAAAATAATCTAAGTTGCGTTCTCTTAATTTTATAACACTTTGAGGCCTAAAGTATGATTTTTGATTGATTGGCAATGGCTGTGGTATGTTGTAGAACTGCCTGTCATAGAAAAGGTTGCCTCAGAGTTTAGCAAGTGGCTAATAAAAAGGTCTATTAAAAATAGTAACTTGTAAATCAGATTACCCTAGGCTCTACTAATATTGTCTCCTATTTTTCATTTTATGGACTTCTGATTGACTAATTTCATCATCTCCAACTGTATGCTTACAGTTTGAATCTCTGTTTTGTAATGTAGCCGTGTGTGCTACTACATGGACAAATTTTTAGGTATCGTATGGGCAGAAAGATTGTTTTTATAACTGGCAGCTCTTTAAACTGCTCTGGGAATGTAAAAACCCCGATGAGCTTTTTTTGGTGTTCCTTGTGCTTTGTTGTCTCTAATACTAGCACAGCCAAGATGTCTCATGAAGCATGGTTAAAAATGTGACTATAGCTGCTATTTCCACATACCTCAAACTAAATATTCTGCTACTGCAACTCATCTAATTCTTCTGTTAAGATACCAGTTAAATACAATGTCTTCTCATGACTGTCTTGATTCTGCAGGGTGAATATGTATTATCAACTTTCTAACTTTTTTGTTGTTTATTTCCTTTTTCTTATGAAGCAAAATTTTGGATCTAATCTTCTTCAGAACGTTTTCCCCTTTAAGAATAAAAACAAGAATCTCACTGCAATTCTCTTAAAGAACTGATGGGAAACTCTAAAATTTGAAGATGATGCTTAATGCTGCCTTGCAGGCTTAGAAATGAGCACTTACAGGTCTTTTGATGATTGAAAATTCAGCTGTCTGCCTAGTCCCTGAGATATCTTTAAATTAATAAAACTTCCAAATACCTTTTTTCCATAATTTTTCCATAAAGTTTCTATTTGATGAAAAAGTAAAGCAAAGCAAACTGTGGAGATAAAGTTAAACATGAGAATCATGAATGCTGTAAACCCAGGGAACATCAGTAAGAGATCTCCAGTTTGCAGATGAAATGACAGCATCATCTTTCTTATCCTGGAGTATCAGTAGGATCAGGTGTAAGATTCATTAGCTCATTCAAAGAGAAGTACATGGAATAATGCTCCTGGTGCTACTTGCATTAAATTGATAGCCTTATCTTTGTAAAAATTGAGTGGTATTCTAGATCTGAAAACCTACAGATCTAGTAAATATTTTAAATATATTTAAAGAAAGAAATAAATATCTAAAAATATAATTGGAATAATGTTTAAATATTAGAAGAAACTTTCAGCTTTTTCACATCGCTGTCTGCAAGCCCAAGTAAGTTCGTTTATCTCTCTTCTTTTTTCCCCCAAATTATTTTAGGTCTGGAATATATCTGGAAAAGCCAAGACAAGAAAAGACTGCCCAGAAAGT
>VYZV01042763.1:1068-12976 GCA_013401275.1 Pandion haliaetus
TGCCATTTGCCTGCTTAGCCTTCCGAACTAGTATATACAATAATCAACATTGCTGCAACGGAACTTATTTGCATCTAGAAGTGATGACATTGGTTCTGGTTGTACAGTATAGTTTAAGGATAACTCAAACTTTGACCATCGCTGCTATAAAGCCTGTGCTTGATACTACCACATAGCATATTTTTGAATGGATTGGCACAGGATTAATTTGTTCTGTCTGAGCCATTGAAACACAGTTGTGTAGAAACAAGCATAGGATAAAGATTTGAGACAGCTGGTGGTACTCAGTTCAAGTGTAACTTCATGTTTAGCTAGTACAGAAAAAAATACAAGTCTGCTGTATTATTTTATTTCTTGAAAGCATGACTATCATTCTCCCCATTTCCTCAGGAATGTTGAACTACTTGGTAAGGGATATTATGGTGTCTTTAAGAAGGGGCTCAAAATAGTTATGATTATTTTTGACAGTAAACTTACCTGTTTATTCCCTTGGTTTTTTTTCCATAAAAGCTTTCCAGTGATGTTTCCTGATTTCCTACTTGAGATCTAGAGAAAGAGAGAGCAAGGCTTGCAGGAAAATGTCTGGAAACTAGCCAGAAAATACAATTTCTTATGTATTTTAAGAAAAGAAGAAAAATACTTTCTTTGAGAAATAGACTTTTGAGTATCCTAGACAATAATTTTCCGTTTGAGCATACATTACAAAATGCATCACAGGTTATTTCAACCACAACCTGCAAATACAGGACTAATACAAGTAAGTTATAATATGTCATAAGGTAAAACTTGTAAGTCTGACAAAGATGATGGTTAGGACATCATAAAAAAGTTTGAAGGAAAAATATGAAGAAGGTCCTGAAGCTCAAGGCTTGTACGTAAATAGTATTAATTTTAAAGTGAAAGAATCGGAATTATATGCCAAGGAGAACAGATGGCTCTTCATGTTGACCTGAAAAACGTCAGGGAACTGTGAAAGAAGAATATATGGCTTGTTTTGGAGAGACCAAAAAGGGCAATAGATTTTCAGAAGCATGGGAAACAAATGAGGCTAATAAGGTCTGATAGCAAAAAGCACAAGCAAGTGGATGATTGAGTATAATCCCTGGGAGAATCTCTAAATATAGTGGGTTTGTTGCACTATTTTTTAAGCAGAAAGAACGTTCCACAGTAGAAATTGTTCTAGTTATGAATGAATTGATGTCCTATGAATTTTCATTAGACTGCACTGAAGGAACATCCAGGATAACAAGGATTTATTAAGATGAAGGAAAACAGAAAATTTTGTTCTTGCCCTGAAGTTATGTAAGTGGATCTTATCTGAAGAAAAGGGCCATTCGAGAATGAAGTCAGAAAGTACATGAGAAGGCTTGCTGTGTTGAGTGGGGAAGCAAGACATAAGTGCTAATAAATTTCTGAAGCAAATTGTAACCCTGTGGTTGAAGGTTACTTTGCAGGCTAAAATAGAATATTAAGTAAGGCTTGGGACTGAAGGATGGCCAAACTTGTGCTTTTTTTTTTTTTTTTTTTTTGAAAGACTGCTTTGGTCAGCTGCAGCAGATGATTTACAGTGAGCCCCATCGCTTGGGAACTGATCTCTGAGAATGTAAAAACCACGTAGGAACAGATTCTCAGGTGTGTTGTTTTGTTCCTGCTACTTGCACTGCTGTGTTTTCAGGTTTCTCTCCAGGTTCTGACTGCTCAGTGGGTGTTGTATATACTATTAATTAACAAGTAAAATAATGTGTCTTCATTGCTCCTAAGTGAAATATTAACTTGCATTTTCATAAGCAAAAATTTTTTCTCTGTATCCTTCCCATATTAAATATTTTGTATGAAGAACAGATAGACCATTTAAACTTTCCTCATAAATTAAGCATCCTAATACGTCCTAGTTGAAGTAGGTAAGCAATTAATGCCATGACTCGGTGAACAGGAGAAATGGAGTAGATACTAGGAGAAACTGCAGAAAATAGCCAGGTTTCCTGGGACAGATCTCGGATCTGTAAGGAGTAAAAGATTATTTTACCTCCATGTCCCAATTCCAGGTTGGTTTACAAGTAAAGTTTGTTTTTAAAGTCAAGAGTTGCTCAAGATCTACTTCTTTTCCAGCATTCATAATCTTTGAATACTCTAGGGCACTCTCCATATACTGCTGTTTATTTTTTCCCCTTCAGCAGAGGGTACAGTTATGATGGATGTGAATCTATGCAGTAACTTTCCGGAGGGGATCTTAGGGCATGGCTGTGTGGCTTTGGTTGCCAGCCAGGAGTCTGGGTGAGTTCTGCTGGAGGCTGTAGATAAGAGCAGGTTCAGAGAGACCCAGCCTCCACGGACATGCTTCCTGCTATTAGTTGATCTCCTCAGTGCTGAGTTCAGTTGGATTAAAAATGTGTGCTCCTCAGGTGCTGGGAAAAGAAGCTTCTTGAAAGAAGACTGATGTTTTACTTGCAGAGTTTTCCTTCCCCTAATTGCTACCCATGGTTACTTCGATGAGGGACGTGGAGAAGGTGGTTCACTCTTTCTAACTATAGTTATATAAATACAGTCTTTAATTTTCAGCCTCATCTGATTTTCTGTTAATTAATCTTTAATGGAAAACTAAGTTTACTTCTTACGTGCCTACATTCTTCTCTGCAGAGTCTTTATTTTAAAATATATACCATAAAGCACAGTGAAGGAATGGCTCAGTAATACAGGCTAATACTGGTTTTGCTCATTTAAATTTTCCTCTATAGTCTCATCTGTACTATGCAAAATGGGGCAGGGGGACCGTATATCATAAAGATAAACCTGTCAGAGCAACTTAAAGATCCTTTTAGGACACCCCCCCCCGCTATTAAAGTAATAGATATACAAAGCCCTGTAAAGTGGTTTTACAAAAATTGCTGTAATTCAGTCAGGCCTAGTTTATCTGTATTTAGACTATTTGTGTACAGCTGCAGCTTGTATGTAGGATATTTTTGTAATTAAGTTTGATTTTTTTTTTTATTCCCCTTTAATGATTCTAGTTTTACTCTTTTAGCTGGTGAAATGGA
The DNA here is from genome assembly GCA_013401275.1 of Pandion haliaetus. NCBI lineage: Eukaryota > Metazoa > Chordata > Aves > Accipitriformes > Pandionidae > Pandion > Pandion haliaetus. The sequence continues at coordinate 4,104 of VYZV01042763.1, forward strand.
GTAATGTCAAAGAGTAGCAGCTCAACTTTCCATTTTCTTGGACCTTGTATTGCCCTCTGTGAGTATACGGCACAGTACAGCCAAGTAACTGTCTTCACCTCTTTATACTTAAAGAAGTTAAATAATAGGGTGTAAATATCAGGTAGTATGTATATTTATATTGTCCAGCAATTTCTTTTGCAGTGAATTATTTAAAGTTGTTCGCCTCTTGATTTCAACTATTTCAAACTTATATGCATCAGGTGTAGTAGCACAATAGAGGCTGTATATTCTGGCCTTTTAAATGTTTCTCTTCTTTGCATATACGGCTGCCGCTTGGCATAAGAAAACTAGAAACAGCTTTGCATTTTTACATGCAGTTGTTCTGTAGGCAACTTTTCTTTGCTTGAGAAGGGAGGGTGATCAACTTGAAGCAGGTTGGTAGCAGATTCACAGTTTGTGGCCAGCTCGTGCTTCTGTGGCTGGAGTTAATGTGGTTCATAACTGTTGTTCTAGCAGATTTCTCATAGCAGGCTTTTTACTCTCATAGTGTGTAAGACCAAAATACACATACAGATGGGTATGCACACACACTAACACAAATCTCAGAAGAATATATATTAGCATTTTGAGTCTATAAGAGACAAATTACTGTTTTTTTTCTTATAGAGAAGGCCAGAACAATTTCAGCAGATTTTTCTTCATCTCTGAATCTCTGGAAAGTATTGAAAAATGCTGCTTTCTGCTTCCACGTTTTCCTTTTTTTTTTTTAAAAGCACTGTAGCACTTTGTCCTTTCTAGACTTTTCCTAGAAAATCATGAGGAACTACCCTTCTTATTTTCTACTTGTCCTGGTTTTGGCTGGGATTGAGTTAATTTTCTTCCTAGTAGCTGGTATAATGTTGTGGTTTGGATTTAGTAAAGAAGAATGTTATCACACTGATGTTTTCAGTTGTTGCTAAGTAGTGTTTATACTGAGCCCAGGACCTTTCAGCTTCTCATGCCCAGCCAGCAGGAAGGCTGGAGGGGCACAAGGAATTAGGAGNGCAAGAAGGCTGGAGGGGCGCAAGAAGTTGGGAGGGGACACAGCCAGGACAGCTGACCCAAACTGGCCAAAGGAACATTCCATACCATATGACATCATGTCCAGCATAGAAACTGGGGGGACTTGGCCAAGAAGGGTGGATCACTGCTCAGGGACTGGCTGGGCATCAGCCGGTGAGTGGTGAGCAATTGCATTGTGCATCACTTGTCTTTCTTGGGTTATATTTCACTCTCTTTTTGTTATCTTCCTTTTTATTACTATTATTATTACTATTATATTTTTTAATGTCAATTATTAAACTGTTCTATCTCTCAACTCATGAGTTTTACTTGGTTTTGATTCTTCTCCCCATCCTGCTGTGGTGGGGTTGGGGAGTGAGTGAGTGGCTGCGTGGTGCTTAGTTGCTGGCTGGTGTTAAACCATGACACTCCTCTAGGAGGTTTGTTTTAATTGATAAGGAAAAAGAAACCTGAGGGTCAGCTGAGGCAGTATTTTGACCTTTCTGATGTTCAGTTGGTTAGCAGGTAAAGACCTACAGAATTCATCTCTTCTTTTGAGCTTTTGAGGTGAGAGTACTGTGTTCCTTGGAGCAGAAAACATAACTTACTCAAAATTAAAAGCCACAATTTTTTTTTTTATATCAGTGACTTTTAACATAACTTTTTCCAAGTCCTGTTTTAGCAGCTGCTTTGTCCATGGTGAATCCTCTCATAAACTGATCAGGTTTTATTAATAGATCAGGTCTATTAATTACTCAGCAGTCAGTTTTCAAAAAGCACATTATTCTTGTCTGACTTAATATAAAAAATTGTCTTATTTATCCTTCAGTAGCATTACTTCTGAATCTCAGTCATGCTGCACTAGGGAATGTGTGTGTCTATAGCCATATACACAGAACATTTTATACATTGAACATTTTACATCTGTAAAACTTGCTGGTAAGATAATTAAGCACAGATGCTGTAATAGGAAATACCCTGTGAAATGACTTCCTGAATTCTTTTCTCACATTTAACAGCTGGTTTGGCAGCAATCCTGATTTCTCCTTGCTAGAACTCCCAGAAAGCTTTGTTAAGAGGAACAGAAACAATGTGCAATACCCAAGTTAGGATAAGAATCAGTTCACAGGAGTTAAAATGACAGCATCTGCTAGATGAATGCCTGCAGAAAACTGCAGAACCCCCTTGAGCCAATTTTGATTGGGAAATGTAGATTAGTTTTGCATGAATGGACTTACTTTTCAAACTAGAAGGATATTTTTTGTTTATGGAAGTTGCAAGTGTCACTGAGGATTATCCAAGTCTAGCAAGTCTAAGATAATAGTATTAATGATTACATTTTTAAATCCTCTGATAATTTCAGTCACTTCTCAGAGCATTTTACATTTCATAGACTTTGCGATGCATGCTTCTGAGTAATATTAAAGGCTATATCTACAGGAATGAGGCAATTGCACTGTTTTCACTGTGGCCAAGTTTTCACCTCCGATGAGAGAGTCGATTTCCACAAATGGGTCATGTTGCATCTCTTTTCATTATGGGCATAGTATTTCCCTTAAGATTTCAAAACTGTGTCATCCCTAATCACTCCACTGATCTCCTGTGACTTACACAAGGGGCAAAATTTATACCTGCTATCTAGGAGGCTGGATATATCCAAGAGTTTTTATGATACAGACATATGTTCTGTTAACACTTGAAAACATTCAGCAAAGTAGGCTACTTGGTTGCTTTAGGCTATTCCATTCCAGGTATAAATTTGAGTAGTCTTCGTACAGAAAGTTTTGGTGCTGTCTCAGATACAGACTAGTATTGAAGACCTACAGATTGCTGCTGAGCTGGACAAAAGAACAATTCGGCCTTCTGGGAAGGAATCAGCCCTGATGCCTTTCTGCAATGAGGAGGATCCAGTGATGTCGCCCTGCCTCTCTGGGGTGGAAAGTTTGCTGTCCTGGCTCTGTCCTGGTGTTACAAGCACAGAGGATACTCTCCTCGCTGCTCTGCACTTGACTCTCAGCTTTGCTCTTAGTTTTTCTTTTTTCCTTACTTAGCTGAAACAGCATTTGTTTACCATCTTGACTTGAAGACATTTTTGTTCCTTGTCCATCTCGTGATCAGCATGGTCTAAACCAGAAGATGTCCTTTTTGCTGTGCTTACTAATTTCAGCGTGACACCTACCACATTTGCTGGGCCCTGTGAAGATCTGGTAGGACTCAGGACAACTTCTCAGAGGGTACTGGGAAAGGAGACTCAAATTCCCCTGGTTTCTCCTGTTCTTGGCATCTCCTAAGGATCTTTAGAATGCCCTTCCTTCTTCATATATAGCTGGTCCACACACACTTCCCAGTGTCAGAATTACATGCTATGGGTGATTTAACTGAGCTGATTTTCCAGCAATGGAAGAAGTTGAGAGGGTTAGAGAGCTTTCAAAGGGTAAAGCAGCTCAGGGTGGAAAAAGATGGATAAAGCAACAGCAGCAAACCAGCACCAGATGCTGAAACCCGTAAAGACAAAAATATACAAGAAAAAAAATGTAGAAAGAAAGAAAAGTGGAGAGAGCAAACAACGTAGAAAAAGGGATCCAGTCTGATTTTGCAGATAAATAAAAAAGTCTCAAGCTTGCAGTGGTGTTGTATGACAGCGCCCAGAAATCAATGCTTTTAGAGGCTTCGCCCTTCATACTGAAGAATGATCTTTCCCGTTTGAACTGTTGTGTCTGTTTTAATACGTAGTACAGGTGAACAGATTAGTTATTTGGTAATTCACCTGGGCTAATGAGTTGAAATTTTCACTGGGTTTCACTTTTCTGTAAAGGCTTATCGTAGAAGTTCTTACACAGTTAGAGCAGCCTCTTCTATCTAGTACAGCAGGGTGCGCTGTCTGTGCCCCCATAAGTAACTTTCTGCATATGTTAGAGGTAAAAGTCAAAATAATTTTTTAAGTAAAAAGCAATGTTGAAATCATAAAAAACTTGGAATAACTTTTATCTTCAAACCCCTGTTGCAAAGATGGCCCTTTACTTTTAAGAGGATAATAATTTGTCTCCTTGGGTTTTGAAACTAATCATAAGACCTATGTGGGTTATATAAGCTTTCTTGAGAGACCTAATAATCCATGGGAGACAACTGCCTGTTGAGATTAGTCCATTTTTATTTTTTTTAAAGCATAAAAATGTGAGGCTTTTCCTTTTAAGCCTTAGAGTTACATGTAGGACACATTGAAAAAGCTCTTGTATTTTTTTTTTTTTTTCCTGCAAAGTTGAAAAAGACGTTTGCAATTATGGTAATGTGCTCTGGATGGGCTTTTTTTGAGGGGGGTGAGAGTTGAAATACTAGATTACATACACTTATACCTGCTTGATTAGAGATAAAAATAGTTTCTCCTACTGATAAACTGTTTCATCACACAGCAGTGTCTGCTGGTGCATATTTTCAAGCTATTGGAGATTCAGAAGTCCATGAATCTCATTTCAGGATTGGTTTCCTCACTGACACGCACCTTGTGAGTGTAGGTAGATAGAAAATAATATTCCTAGATCCACCACAAAAAAAATGTCTCCTGTTAATTTTTCCCTTTGTGGGAAAGTCTTGATCATATTCAGAATCATGGTAGCAAAATCATCAGCAACCAAGATTTAGAAACAATTCATCTGTCAGTTTGTTTTCCTATTACATTTTTGTATAAGTGTCCTAGGCTTTCATTTTGAATGCATCTGGTTCAGCCCTTTCACTATGGTAGACTAAGCTTTTCTTACTGATATAGGAGATGTCAGTGTATATATTGCCTTACTTTCAAAGAAATTATGCTTTCTGCCAATTGGAATCATGCAGGAGGCATCTCATATGTGATGAAGAAAATCGTTTTCAGTGTCCGAGATATCTAAGAAAGGATAGTGAACATACCACTTGAAGGATATGTTTTCAAAATACTGTGTTAACTGCTTAGAAGGTGATATCTTCAGTGTGTTACAGTCCTAGGGGTGCTCCCACAGTAAATCTACAGATTGTCGAAATAACTTTGGTTTAAATGTTAGTGCAATTGGTCAGATGGCATTTTCTATTAAGTTGATCAAATAGTTGATGGTTTGCAGGTACCAAAACACAAAGTATGGGTCTGGATTTAGGATATTTCACACTAGTATCTTCAGAAACAGCAAAGGGAACCATACATTTTGTTGGATAATTCTGATTTATTTTATTTATTCTTTCATTCTGTTGGGATTTGTACTAGTAGAGGAATTTACACGGCTAGTGAGTTCGTCAAATTCTTTCTTTGTGAAAACATTGGATTATTTTTCCTTTTGGGGCTTAGGCCTTGGACAGCACAATGCAATTGCATGTCTCTGTTATGGAGGGAGAATTTAGGTTTTTATCTGTAACTTTCCAAGTATATTTGAATTTAATGTAATTCTACACCCTTGGTCCACCTGAAACTTTGCATGCAAAATCCTGTTTTGACTGCATGAGCGATTCCATGAATACAGTCATATATTTCATTCTCTGCACTTAATCTGATGGCTGTATTTTACTAAGTATCTGCTTATCACTGTTTGTCTGATGTAAGAAATAACTATCTTGATGTAAGCAGAACAGCTTAAATGAAATGATTGTAGAAAATACCGAAACTAGTGAGCAGTGACTTCAGCATGACTTAACCTAGAGGGCATTTTTGAGGACATACTTATATTTGCCACTTTAAAAAGAGATCAGTAATTCGTTTACAAGGCTAATGATGCTAAATAGAAACTACAGTATAACCTTGCCATTTGAAATTGTTTATGAAGCTGTCTAGATGTGAAAGTGGATCTAGCTGTGTTCTGGAATTCATTCATTGCTGTTACAGCAAGTGAAGGGTGCAGGTTTGGGCACCATGGTCAGTGGAATTGGCTGAATTTCCTGAAGGAGAAGGTAGGGTTGAAATGTGGAGAGACTTTAAATGGCTTAATAAGAAAGTGCAGTCACCAGTCACTTACAGGAGGTAAGTAGAGTAAGAGGGCTCCAGTATTTTACCCAGAAGAAAGGGAAAGTGTTTTAGTTGCTCAAACACCCCATTCACAGTGATGCCATCTTAATATTACATACCACCTTCCCAGTTGCATAACTTTGGTTCCCTCAGGGTGTGTTTCACAGGACCTAGGCATTTTTATTTGTAGTACTGGTGGTATTGCAGAATCCTGGCACCACACTAAGCGGGTGCGTGGGGAGTTAGGACCTTCTGTACTTTGTCGGTGTTGGATTTTAGCTGCCACTGGAGTAATTCTATTTTGTTTTTTTTCCTCCCTAAGACTCCTTTCTATGCATCCCCCTCACAACATACCTCATCCCCTCTCAGTTTTTGATTCTAAATCCAGATTAATCTTCATGGTTTGAAAGTATCATGAAGAGAAAACGTTTTTCCATGGGAGAGTCATAATTCCTAAGGCAAAGGAAAAAGGAGCTAAACATACTGAAGTTACTAAACTTTTGCAAACTAATCATGTTATAAGAAATTATGAATTACAAAAATTGTGATATCATCTTGCAATCAGACCTGGTTTTGGCTTCTTTGGAGGATGTTACATCCTGGAGCATATATTTTCTCATGCCACAGCATTCTTTGTCAGCTTTTCTAAGCCAGCTGCTATCACAACAGCAAACACCCAAAATGTAGATGCAAGTGAATGGCTTCCCCAGAGGCACATCCTTTCTAACAAAACAGACGGCAGTAAACTGGAAGCTAATGTCCTTCAGGGATATCAAACGTCTTGCATTCAGAGAAGGACCATCCTCTGAGGAGCAAAAGCCTGCGTCATGAATATAACCCTGCTTTGGCTTGTATTTACCCACCAGCCAGCTCTCTAGTTTTCAAATGTTTCAGTTTTTATTATATTTATTTTCCAACAAATGTTCTGTGATTCATACTGACATTTTCAACTTACAAAATCAATTCAGACAAACTGGATTAGATAATAGCACGTACTGAAGAGAAGGACTAAAATTTAATTAAGGTCTGAAATTTAAATCAATGGTCAAGACAAGAACCCACCAACAAAACTGGCCATGGGTTTGGATCTGAGCTTGCATGTACCTTTCTACAGAGAGAAAAACGTGTGTGTGTGAATGTTGGGCAGTAGTTGTCTAGGCACAATTAATCTTCCCTCATTTTTTTTTCTCCTCTAGGAGCTCTACCACTTTTATTGAAGTATATGTATAGAAAGAAATAATAAAACCTCTAATTCATTTTCACTTAGTCTAAAACTGTATACGCTGTACCTCTTTTCTCACTCCATTTTCTTGCAGATGTTTCAGGTTTGTGCAGCAGTGTGTATAACAACACTTGTGCCAGTTTTGCTTTGTAAAAATAATTTAAAAGTACTGAAAAATCTCCTTCTCCTCAGAAATTTTTTTTTGGCTTATTTCTTAAACAGATTCAGTTTCTCAAATACCCTTTAGAATGTTTTAAAGGATGCAGGCAAAGAAGCAGATGGAAATCACTGAACTGAAGCAAATTTAGTGGTAAAACTAGACTACAAGTACCCTTTGAAATGACTTATGCTCTTCTACTGGATGTTTCTTTCACTACACAGTGATCTCCAGCACTTTCCCATTTTTAGAAAGAACCTAACTGTGGTTTTAAGATAACACTTTTATTTGCACTTTGAAACATATTAAACCAAACCAAGATTTGCAAGATACAAGCTAATGTTGGATCTCTTATTTACAATGCAAAAAAGAAACAGGTATTAGCAACTGCAGTATTACCATGTTCTTTTACACAATTTTTTTGACAAGCAGATATTTATAGTTTCAATGTCCTTCGTTTTTGTATGCAAGATAATATTTTATGCAGCTTTTCTGGAAACAGTGAAATTAGATCAGGCCCCAAAAGTTTGTATCAGTTTGGTAGTGTTGATACCCTGTGATTACCTGAACAGCATTGCAGGATGTAAAAGGGAGTGAGAAGCAGAATAATTTCATTTATGTGAACACAATAAAATGGATTAAGATCTCCTGGTTACACCAAAACTTCAGAAATACTCTAAATTGGTTAGCACCAGAAGATCTCATTTAAGTGACTTTATCAACTGGTACTGAAGATCAGTACCAGAAAGAAACATGAAATTTCCTGGGAAAAAATCAGTATACACAAGACAGGTACAAATCCACACCAATCCATGATCTGCTACAGCTTTGAGACCATGGATTTGAAAACGGGACTGAATAATGGCATTATTTCAATCACATATACACTAAGAAGCTGGATTAATTATGTCACACCTTTTTAATTCTTGGTTGCCTGATAGGCGTGGTGTCAAAGGGAGAGGGATAGTGTTGATTTTTCTGCTGTTCATTAGTAATTAGACTGATACCACCAAACAACATTAGAATGGTCCATCAGCTATCTAAAATCACAACAATTTTATGTTACAGTTAAATTGAGCTGGTTTTGAGCTAGCAATGATTATTGGTAATTGATGGTCATTTAAGTCATATGGAAATAAAGGATTGTTCAAGGAAAATGTATGAATTCAGTCAAGGGAGGTCATGTCTAACTAAGCTTCTGTAATACTTTGAAGGTATCACTGATAGGACAAAGAGAAACCCAGTGGATGGCAATTGCTTTGATTTTCAAAAGACTGAGAAATTTTACTTTCAGATTACAGGCTAAAATAAAGAACTTGGAATACCAAAAAGGATGTTGTTAAGAATAATATCGAAAAAGCATCCTTTTCTGCTCAAGCGCTATGTAACTTACCAGGCTTGTGACTGAGTTACCACAAATATTATTTGCTTAAACTAAAGTTGTTGCTTAAACTAAATTACTCCTTTTGAATCTGGCATTAGTGGGTTACCAATAAAAATGTTGTTTG
>VYZV01042764.1:0-38696 GCA_013401275.1 Pandion haliaetus
TGATTTATGGCCCTTAAGTCCTGGACTAGTCGATATTCAAATCTTCTTGGCTTCTAATCAGCTAAGACTTACAGTACAGTACTACACATTCTTTAAGTTCTTTAACTACTATAGTTACACTATAACTTTATATTTCTAAGATTTTAGAACCATCCTAACTTTTATATAATCATATTTGATTTCTTTGTCAAAATATATGTAACAATTATAGCTCTAACAGAAGGTATTATAAACAACAGAGCTGATTTCCTGACAGTAGGATTTTTATTTGAGTCTTGATTCCATGACAGTCAGATCATATTATTTTTGACAACAATTAAGGTGCATGTGGATTGCCTTTGTTATCCTTCTGGATACAGGATGCTCAGATTCATTCTGAAGCACCAAGAGATCCAGAAAAGAACTAAGGCAATTATAACTACACATTTATTTCAAGTTCAAAACTTCCCTATGTCTTGCTTATTGTCTTTAATAGAGCACACAGATGAACATATATGTTTTTAGTGCACTAGCTGCTTAAAGCCTGGAGATCATGGTGGATATTTAAAGAAAGAATAGAAAGAAATGGGCAGCTGCTTTTTCAGACGTTTTCTGAAGGAGTGCTTGTGAGCATGGGTGATGTGTTGTGGCACTGAAGAGGGGGTAGAGAAGTGGCATCACAGACCAAGTCAGCTGGAGGAGTTATGAGCTGAAACTCCATCTCCATTCATATCTGTGGGTCTGAAAATCTTGGCTCAGTGCCATGCTGAGGTACACAAATACTGTTTTTTAAATTTCTTGTGACCTCCATCTGCACCCCTATGCAAGGCTGGAGCTGCCTCAGGCTGTCCTGAGGAGCTGCTCAGTGACCATGTCCCAGACAAGATGCAGACATGGCTCCAGCCTGGGCAACCTGGGGGCTGACTCCATCTAGTACCCTCATAATGCAGCTAGCACACAAACAGCATCAGGTGTCTCATTAAATGCAGAAATGCTGAATACCAGCCTCTTTTACCTAAGGCAAACATGGTAAATTGAATTCCCTCCTGCGCCAGAAGAGGATTTGAAAGCACATCTTCCAGGAGCCAGGGAGCCTGCTGGCAGGTTGTGGACATACCCTTGTGCTGAAGCTGTCTGGTGGCATAAAAGTGGGTATCAGACATCCCAAGATGTCAGAGGACCAAGGACACAAGTGGCTGGCACTGGTCTGGTGGTATTTGTGCTTACCCAGGCAGGGGAGCCCCAGTTTCTTCTCCTTGTTGCCTGGGCTAGCCCTGTGTGGTAGCCTGCCAAGTCTTGGGATAAAATGCAGGAGCAAGCATGGGGAGCAGGATTTGACCCTCCTTCTCCCTCCTGGGCAGGTGCTTGGACGGGGTCTGGCTGGGATGGAGTCAACTTTCTTCACAGCAGCCTGTACAGTGCTGCATTTTGGATTTGTGGCTAAACCAGTGTTGATAGCACACTGATGTTTTAGCTATTGCTGAACAGTGCTTGACAGCATCAAGGCTTTCTCTTTTCCCCACTCTGCTTCCACCCGTGACTAGGCTGGCAGTGCACAAGAGACTGGGAGGGGACACAGCCGGGACAGCTGAGCTGAACTGGCCAAAGGGATATTCCATACTGTATAACATCATGTCAGCAATAAAACAGGAGACGAAGAAGGGGAGGCTTGGGGCTTCTAAGGGGTCTGTTGCTCAGACACTGGCTGGGCATTGGTCTGTTTGTGGGAGGCGGTGAATGATTTCCTTTGCATCACCTGTGGGTTTTTTAACCTCTTCCTTCACCTTTTACACTGCCTTTATCTCAACCCACAAGTTTTCTTGCTTTTGTTCTTCCTATTCTCTCTCCAAACTCTCTTGGGGAAGGGGGAATGAGCTAGCAGCTGTGTGGCTGCTTGGCTGCTGTCTGGGTCAACACAGCTCAGCACTTTAAGCACCTGGCTGCTAAGTGACTTCCAAGGAGTTTCATGAAGATGGGTGAAGTATCACCAGGAGGGTGATGGTAAGAAGGATTTAGCGTCAAAAATGCCAACCAGACTGGACTGCCCAACAAATGTGGGCAAACACTCCCTGGGCAGGTGCAACGTCTAGGGACTGAGACAGAGAGCTGCATGGACCTGCTGCTTTATATGCAGACAGAACTTGCAGGTCAGGGATAGAGTTATCTGTGGTACCCCCCAGGGTAGTTTTGGTGGGGGAGTCATTTGTGCAGTCTTGGACACAAGGACCTCAACTCCCCTTTAGAAGTGCACCTTAGCAGGTATCTTTTCTAGAAACATTCCCAGAGTCAGGCTGATAGGTCTATGTGCCGGTTTTGGCTGGGATAGAGTTAATTTTCTTCACACTAGCTAGTATGGGGCTATGTTTTGCATTTGTGCTGAAAACAGTGTTGATAACACAGGGATGTTTTTGTTACTGATGAGCAGTGCTTACCCAGAGCCAAGGCCTTTTCTGCTCTGCATCCCACCCCACCAGCGAGTAGGCTGGGGGGCACAAGAATTTGGGAGGGGACCCCAACTGACCCAAGGGATATTCCAGACCGTATGACTTCATGCTCAGCATATAAAGCTGCGGGAAGAAGAAGGAAGGGGGTGGCATTCGGAGTGATGGCATTTGTCTTCCCAAGTCACTGTTAGGCGTGATGGAGCCCTGCTCTCCTGGAGATGGCTGAACACCCGCCTGCTGATGGGAAGTGGTGAATGAATTCCTTGTTTTGCTTTGCTTGTGTGCGCGGCTTTTGCTTTACCTGTTAAACTGTCTTTATCTCAACCAACGAGTTTTCTCACTTTTACCCTTCCGATTCTCCCTCCCATCCCACTGTGAGGGGGTGAGTGAGCAGCTGCGTGGTGCTTAGCTGATGGCTGGGGTTGAACCTCAACAGTCTGAAATTTCTGCAGTCATCTTGTTTATGTGCTGACATTGCAGATTTGCACCTGAAAAGCCTATCGAGTAACACCATTCAAACCTCATATAGCAAATCTAAGAACAAACAAGCAAACAAAAAGCCCAACCCAGGAGATAGATATTTACTACCAAAGTACCAGTTACTCTCTGAATCACAGCTCCTGAATCACCTTGTCTGATATGAACTTAGAGGGACTGTAACAGTAAGTCACAGCATGATACTAGTTTGCACATCCTTCTATTCTTGACTTATTCCTCCATTAGTTTTAGAAATCATAGGTATGGATAATAGATCACAATTTCAACAGATGACTGAGGAATTCTGAAAAGGTGGCATAAATGGAAAGAGAAGGAAAAGGAGAAAGACTGCATGCAATATTGGAAGGGTTAGGTGGGAATGTACAGAGCAAAAACCGATAAAGAACCATTTAGTTAAATACCTAGAAGAAATGCCAGCATATCCCTAAGAAGTACTTGCTTTCAACTAAAAATGGAAAGTTATATCTATTCAGAGATGATTGGTGCCATCAAATTTGCCCTGCAGTACAGTCAGAAATTGCTAATTTGTTGTATTTAGAAAACTCAAACAATCATGCAAGGGGAAGGGGGGCCACATGGGCCATCTTTTCCCCCAGCCCAGTTTTAAAGGAGTGAGTCCTGCTTGGTTCTGTGAAACAAAAGTCTTTGAGCATCTGCCCTGACGAGTCCTCTCTGGAGGTGCCTGCCCACAGCCCCAGCCAAAGCGCCTGAGGACTGATGCTTAGGTCTTGCCTTGCCCTCAGCATAGCAGCTTTCTAAGGCTTGCTTGGAGCACTGACCATTTTGGGTCCCATCCTGAGACTGTGGGCTCTCGTGTGCAGTGGAGAGGGGTCCATGAACACCCAACAGGGTGCAGGGTTCTGCATTTCACTCTCAAAGGGCAAATGCTTCACCTGTAGGCAGCCAAATTCTTAGTAAGAGTTGGCCCGAGGAGAATGCATTTTACCTGTTGCATGTCATTCGTACCCTTGCACACAGGCTCACATTTCAAAGGGAATTGATGAACCAGCTGGTATTGGGAAGGAACATAATTTTAAGCTGGAATCCATGCAGTAATGAGAAGTATTCTCAAGTGCAGAAAAGGACACCTCCAAAGAACAGAGGAATTGAGAGAAAGCAAACCAAGGTCTGTAGAAATATGATGTGTTACATTCAAAGGACCAAGGATGTGCATCTAAATTCCCTGCAAAATGAAAGCTTTGGAAATTACAATGGCATGCATTAAATATGTCAGCACAAAGTATTGAGAGAGAAATAGTGCACAATAGTTCAATTTACTGAAAAAACCATGAAGGCTCAATTTTGATTCTCTATTTCAATGTAATCTTAGAAAGAGAAAATATATTTTCCCATGAGGAAAAAAACACATTAATGATTCCTTCTTTTCAAAAGCAAGTGGGAGAATGCGATGTGGCAGGTATAAATGTGTGTAATGTCTAAGAATTCTAACTTAAAAGATTTCAAAGCAGTGACAACTCAAAACTCACAGTGGTAGAAAAATCACATTCCTAAGACGCTGAGAAATAATTGGATTCATATTTAGATTTGAATTACACTATGAAACCAGAGAAACTACTCAATCAAGAGTATCAGTACTTGCCAAGGACAACTTGTTTGTCTTTTATGTGAACATTGTACTTCTACCTCCATGGGAGGAGGAAGAGGGATGGTCTGGTGCATAAGGTGCTAGTTTGAAATCTAGGTTCAGTTCTTTGTAACTGTCCTCTGTGCCCCCAGACAAGTAATTAAGCTGCACAACCCAAAAAAGCATTTTCTTATCTAACTTCCATCAGACTTCCTGTGAGAGACGAGGAGGAGTCAGGCACTCCTCATCTGGGCATTGGGCTCATTGTGCCTCAGTTTACTCTCTGTAAACAGGGATAATATTGCTTCCCTTCTCAAAAGTACAATAGCAGGTGCTTAGATACAGTGACAATGGGAACCAAATTCCATACATACATGTTGAACATACTATATATTCTATATGCATGTGTTTGTATGGCCTGGGCATGAAAATGTGGGAGATCCCAAGGTAGTGGTGACATAAGCAATTTTTCAGAGGCTGCTGAAGTGCTGGTAACAGCTTAGTCAAAAGGCTTTGATAAATCCATTCAAGTTATTTAAGTGCTTGCCCAATCGTGTAAGGAAAAATTGTATTTTGATAGCTGACTGGGATTAGCATCTTCCAAACTCAGGAAAAGTGTCATGCCACAGGCAGGGGCCTATCTTCTCTCCAGCTAAGCTGCTGGGAAAGCCAGTTGTGTGTAAACCGAGTGTACCCTGGACAGTTGTAATGTAATTTGAGAGGATCCTGCTGCTGACACATGCCCAGAATCTTCAAGAGCCAAGCCATCAGCCATTGGTTAGACAGCAACCCTGGTACATGCATTCCAAGGCACCAGTGGCCTCAGGCCTCCAGCAGTGACGGCTCTGGAGGACAAGGACTGGAGTCACCACAACTCTCATGAGATGGCAGGTGATAAACAACTGACGCTTCTCAGCACAATCCCTGGCAGAAAATAGGGTGCCAATGTTTTTTTTAGTCATTCAGATAAAATCAGTTAGGACTGGGGTGGATCGCAGGAGATCAGCTAATCCAACGTCCTGCCCAGCTGCCCTTTATAGCACTTCTGAACAGCAGCTACGGAACATTTTCTTAAATAACTTCTAGGGATGATATACTTCTGTGTTGCAGAGTGTTTGAAGTGCTGCAGAGAGCAAGTGTCCCGGTTTCAGCTGGGATAGAGTTAATTGTCTTCCTAGTAGCTGGTGTAGTGCTATGTTTTTGAGTTAGGTATGAGAAGAATGTTGATAACACGCTGATGTTTTCAGTTGTTGCTGAGTAGTGTTTATAATAAGTCAAGGATTTTTCAGCTTCTCATACCCAGCCAGCAAGAAGGCTGGAGGGGCACAAGAAGTTGGGAGGGGACGCAGCCAGGGCAGCTGACCCAAACTGGCCAGCGGGGTATTCCATACTATGTGATGTCACATCTAGTATATAAACTGGGGGAGTGGGGGCGGGGGTGATCGCTGCTCGGTGACTAATGGGGCATTGATCAATTGCATTGTGCATCACTTGTATATTCCAATCCTTTTATTATTACTGTTGTCATTTTATTAGTGTTATCATTATAATTATTAGTTTCTTCTTTTCTGTTCTATTAAACCATTCTTATCTCGACCCACGAGTTTTAGTTCTTTTCCCGATTTTCTCCCCAGTCCCACTGGGTGGAGGGTGGGGGGAAGTGAGTGAGCAGCTGCATGGTGCTTAGTTGCTGTCTGGGGTTAAACCACGAGAGCAAGAGATCAGGAGCATGGCTAATTCATGCCCAGAGCCAAGAGGAGATCAACCATTTGAGCCTCCAGGGATGTCCCAGTTGCTGACCTACAGCCACACATGACAGGTCAGAAGTTCAGCAGTGCAGGGGCAGGGCTGGAGATAATCCATAATACGAAGTCTGGGAACATGTCACACAAGGGCACTCCAGAAAAAAGCAGGACTGGGTCCTGTGACGGCCTGACAAATTATAGTCAATGTCTCAAACATTCATTAAAGAACTTTGGTGGAAAAGATGCCTCTGTAAAAACGCTGAGTTGTGTGAACAGGACAATGTGGCCAGAGGAGAGGGCCCCAAGGAGGGTGGGACCGCACTTCTCCAAGGCTGCAATTCCTTATCTTAAGTGACCATGAGAAGGAGCACAACGTATGATGGGACTGTACTTCTATCTTGAGCAGTCATGCCAGCAGGGAAAGAAAGGCAGCTTCCCAATGAACACCCCCCAAGCTCACTGACTGATTCCAGAGAAGCCCAGGAATGTGAACTGTGCATGTTGAGATCACCGACTAACACACTATAAAAGAAGGAAGAACNTTTCTGTCTTTCTTTCTTTCTCGCTCTTTTTCCTCTCTCTTTTCCACAAGTCCCTACGCCCCATCCTTTGAAACGTAAACCATTGACCAAGTCTGAGACTAGGAGTGGATCTAGCCGCCCCTGGGCTCCTCTTTGAGAAGGAGTTCAGAAAGCAAGGGGGTCTACTCTGAACCTTGTGACTCAATGGGAGGGATCTCCTTCTGACACAGTTTCATGTTCCTTTTTCCACTTCTTTTTCTACACCTCTCTTCCCTTTTCAAACAGTGGCTAAAAGACATGATGCAAAGTTCATATTGATAAATTCACTTGGACTTGGGCAAGGTTAGCTAGGTTAAATAAAAGTTGATTGTTATTTGACCTCCCCTGGTGTCGTTTCACCTTAATTCTGACAAAGGAAATCCACAAACCTGAGTCGCTCCAACTTTGGGACGCGACAGGTCCTAGTTGCAATCCTGCCAGTTAGTATTTGTCACCTTGAGCAGACCACCTCTGCACTTCAGTTTCCACATCTGCAAAGCAAGACAAATAACAGGTGCCTACTTCAATAAGACCATTTGCCGTCATACTGCAAAGAGCTAAGTGTCATTTAGTGTCATTAGTGCTGTCTAATTCTGTGTTATCTTCAATAAATGTGGATGTGGCAAGATGACCTCACAGCCAAAAAGCCTTTTTATATGCTGAATGCCCTGTGTAATGGGACCAAGGGAAACAGCAGTCTCTGCTTAACTCTCTCTCACCCTTCAAAGGGTTTAAGCAAAGCTTTCCTTGTGCAGCATGAAATTGTGTTGCAGCATCAACCACCAATTGGTCTGAGAGCAAATATACTCCCTGTCTTGCCTTGTTAATAAATGCCAGAACATAGAAACAGCTTCGTGTGGTTTAATCTCCTCCTCTTCCTCAGTTACCGATAAAAGTACCTGCCCAATTTTACTGGTAAAACATTTCCTACTGCCTAGGTCACTGGCAGCCATAAAATGCTTTTTTCCCTGAATTAAAATTGCAATGTATTATGCAAGCAGGTCAGCAATGGAGAAAGAGCTAGAAGCCTGCAAGAAATAAAAATAGAGCCCCACACAGAATATACACAACTTTGCATTTTCTTTCTTTAGGATTATAAAAGAACTGGCCTGGCCCATTGGGTTAGCCAAGATTTAAATCCCTATGATATTAAATGACACAGGCATGATACCACTGTTTTAGCATAATGGCTTTTTACAAATTTGCAAAACATAGACAACTTCCAAATGTTAGCCCTGGCTACTTTTATCTTGTGGCTAAACTCTAATTCCATAGGAATGCCATTCCACTGGAATATCGGATGTTTTATGGGTAAACACACATCTGGGACACTGTGGACCATTTTACCTTTATGGACCCAGATATTTTCCCTGACAGATGTGGGATCCCCCTGTGACAAATTTAAGTCTTCTGACAATAGGCTTCCCATTTGTTGGTTACTTACCTCGTACCTGCAGGATTTCACAGGCTGCAGGTTGAAAGCTGCTGATTTAAATATCAATCAACTTAATTCTGCAGAAGGATTTCTTTGCATTTGTCATTCTGTGAGAGAAAGAGCTCAGCCACTCCAGGCTGTGGGGAGTGGGGGAGTAGAGGATTAACTTGGGTGGTTATGAGAGGCTCCTTTACAGGATTTCTTCTTTCAGGGATCTTCTGGGATGCAGGGCTGAGGGGTCACAAGACCAGAGAAGTATCCAGCGGGGTCAGCACAGGGCAGCCCCAGCCCCAGAACAACCCCTTTACATTAAATCTTCCTCCTTCATGGGATTACACCTGAGCTCTGCTCACAGGTACAGTTCCCAGGTCCCCTTTAGACCAGCATCATTCCGGCCATGACTGGCTATCTTGGCACCTCGCTTGTGACGTTGCCTCTTCAATTGCCGTCTTTCCCTGTCTTTCTCCTGGGCACTTTTCCCTCAGGCCCAATCTGCAGCTAGTCCCTGCTTAACTCTGGCTCCACAAACAAGCCTGCAGTTAGAGCATCTGGGACTGAAATGTGGTGTACTGTGCACCACCCCTCCACCCTCAGCTCCCAGCTTTTGTACACTCTTGGCCTGTGCTGTAACTTTGAGGCAAGTACCAGGTTAGATGCCCAGCCAGGGACATGCCCTGCACATGAGGATGCTTTCCAAAAAGGAGTGAAATCAAATGGAGTCTTTATACCCAATATTGGGATCGTTGTCCTGCTCTCCAGCTGGATTTATGCTGGGGCTGCCAAGAAGAAGGTGCAATATGAATGTCCAATCAGAATTCATGGGCTGCAGCATGGGAGCAACTTCAGGAGAGATCTTCCCTGAGCCTCTAGTCAAAAACACATATTACAGCTAAACAGCTGGAGGGGAGGCTGTATGCTTTTGCCTGCTCTTCTCTGCATGTCCTCTCTCCCCCTGTTCCTGCGAATTTTTTTGCATGGCATATTTCCTAGAGTCCTAAATTGCATGACACAAGAATCTGGGACTGCACAAAGTTATCAGTCTGCAACTGGGAGTTGTATCCTTAAAAAATGTGCCCATGGACCCACATCCTACAGACCATAAGGCAGCTTAGGAAGCACCAGCTTGCAATATTTGGTTGTTGCACAAATTCCAGGAAAGCGCTCCATGAACTAGACACATTTGGTATTAGTCTGGTGCTCCCTTTGCCCATTACAAGTCCTTTCATTGAAGCGTGTGATATAAAGCCTGATTTTAGGGTCAAAAGCTTTGGGTCTAAGCTGTTACATGCGGTGTTGCACAAGAAGATGTATAAGGGAAAGAAGCAAACCATATTGTTGGATGCTGATAGGTGTTTTGCTGGCTCTTTAGTCTGGAAAGTTTTACCTCTGGTTTTGAAGTTTTTCCTCACAATCATCTCACAGACTTTATTGATTTCCTGTGATCTTTGGTCCTGTAAATATTAACTGCTGTCAATTTGTTTGATATGCCTGTTGCTGCTCAAGGGTCCAAGTACTACGAACCTTAACCTAAATAATGCTGTGTGACTTTTGTTCAGCAGAAGCCAGTGAGCATGTTTCTGCTCCTGCGTGATATGAATTACAAGTGAAACCAGAAAATATGTGGCTGGAGTTAGTTGTATAACAGTGGCATTACACAAGTGCAAAATCCTCAGCTGAAGTCAAACGGGGGACTTGTAAGTAAGGGGAAAACACTAGCAATGATAGGACGTTCACCAGATTATTGTTGGACCTTGCTTACTCATTGACTAATTAAAAAGAGCTGCCACACTGGTACTTTCCCCTTACTGCAGGCTGTGTTTCAATCGTCTTAGAAAAGCAAGGAGAGGTTTTCAGGGTTTCATTTTGCCAGGCCGTTGCTTTGCTCTGCTGTTTGCCAAGGGCAGGGGCTGGCCATGGGAAGGGGCAGCAGTCAGCTGTGGCTCCTTGGGGAGCGCCGCTCCATGCCATTGAATCACATCCAACATGATCCTTCCCTGCTGCCACAAACTGTCCCTGGAGGCACTGTCCAGTCAGGTTTGCTGAACCCCTGCAAGAGGCTGCTCCTCCTGCTGCACGCCAAGGCAGCGCTTCCTGCTATGAGCTGTGTTGGGGTCTGGGACCCCATTTGGAGGACAGCCTGGACATCCATGCAGCCCTCACCACCCCATTGCAGACCAGGGCCGGGGCCATGGTGCTTAGCCATGCTGCAGGGCACGGGGACAGGTCGGGCCATGTCAGTGGCACGCTGGGTGCTTGCAGGACTGGAGGCAGAAGTGATGGGCGCAGTGGTGGGAGCACAGGAGAAGCCCCCTGCTCCCAAACCAATGCCCCGCTCAGGCTGCAAGCACAGCAGCCCAATTAATCTGACAGCTGCAAGGCAAAGCCCTTTTTGCAGGGGGAGGTTCAAAACAGTGTTTGCTTTCATGTCACATCAGCGTGGGTTTCTGCGACGCTGGAGCACCTCCTTCCATGCTGTGCCATGTGCCGCAGGGCAGGAGCCCATCTGGCTGTGCCTGCAGGATACAGGGATACAGCTCCTTGCTGCTGCGGCAGGGCATGCTCTCTGCTGGGTTTCCTTAGGGATGAAGCATGTGGAGGCTTTTGTCCATCCCTTGCCACCTCCCACTGCTGTTTGATGCTCAGGGCTTCTTTTTTAAGCATGAATAGTCCGGAGTATGTCACAGAAGGTGACTCATGGCTCAAGGACACATTCCTCTAGGTTTTAAAAGGAAGCTATAATATGATTTTTGAAGGCTGAGCAGCCACACTGTATGCTCCAGATGTGCCTGAATAACTTGTAGTAACCCTCTGCAGAGGTTAAGGCAACTCCGTTTAAAGATATTTCTTTCAGGGTGAGAAAAATAAAATTATCCTGGCCAAACAGATGTGAAAGCACTGAGTGAGGAGGGCCAAAGTGATTTTCCCTGCAGTAGAGCCGTTGTGCAGTGCTGTGAGCTGAGGGAATGATGCTTTGCAAGCACCAACTCATGAAACCCAGGGGTGGTCTTGGCAGCCCCCACTGCCAGCCAGCCACCATGCACCCCACAGCACCACAGGTCGGGGTCCCCATGCACCTCCGTATACCTCCTTACACATTCCCATTCTCTCCCTGATTTGTGCTGAAGGGAGCAAGGAAAACCCTCTGGTGTCCCTTGGGTGCTCAGGGAAGTCACTGCCTTGGCCTCATCATGTATTCAGCATGGGTCTGTTGTCATTGCTTAAAGATTTGTGGTTGGCAGGAGGCCTCAGCCTGTGCACACCCTGTGCCTGCTTGCACCGGTGCATCCCAAGCTGAGGAGCAGCAGGGCTGTTCTTCTAGTTTGGTAGCATTTTCTACTCCCTCAGCAGAGGCCTGAGCAATGACAGTGGTGGGGTGGGGATGACAGGGGATCAGGACCCTGTTTTTCTACAGTAGTTGCAGAACCAAAACCATGCTGGCATGAATCAGTTGGTGCACAAACACACACACGGTCACTCACGTCAATTAAGCTTAAATCTACATTGTTTCAAGAACATCTGCTTAGTGACATGCAGGAGTTTGACAACACCGAATTAGAGGTTCAGTCTTCACTTGCTAAGGGGCTTTTACAGGTGTCTTAAACCTCCCTGGCAAGGTTTGTTGAAAGATGTGCTGTGAGGACGGTTATCTCACAGCAAGAGGCAACGGATTAGCCCATGTGCCTGAGCCGTAATTACCACTGCTGGCAGCCTGGTGCATGAATGCAGGATAACTGGCACATAACGTCCTGGTGCAGAGCAGGTCTGCAGCACCATGGTGCTGCTGTAGGTCCTCCTTGGGAGCCCCCCGCCTGCACCGCTGCTGGCCAGGACAGCTGCTGTAAGGGACCAGGGTGCAGGGAAGCCTTGGTGCAGTGATCCTGACTGGAGGAGCACTGTGCATAGAGGATCTAGTGACCCATGGAGCAATTAGCCTGTGTGTGCACTGCATTCCTGTGCTGGGGTACCTGCGGCTGCAGGACAAATTTCACCATCACGTTGTAACTCAGGAGCCTGCGGGCAGCTCCCACTTGGTACCGGCAGTTATGCCACCAGTGTGGCCTTGCCTTTGTCCAAAAGTGCAGCATGAAGTTGTGATGTGACACTCCTTTCTGTTTGACAGTAGGAATGAGGAGCAGAGTTGTTATCTTGTAAGAAAATCCTGTAACAGCCCAAATGACCAAATTGGGGTAGCTGTCTCTGTGGAGGGGTCTGCATGGCATGCTGCATGTGGGTGCACAGCTTGGGGTTCCTGGCATCTAAAGGGATGTAAGATTATCTATGCTATTTTATCTTTATAGTGTTAGCTCTAATAAACAGCACTTTAAATGATACTTTACAGAGTCTGAGTGCCTTTCTTATGGGGACCACCATGGAGCAGCACCTCTTGGTGCAGCACATCAGGCACTGAGTGCCAGCCTGGGAGGAGGCTGGCTGCTCCGCTGTCACTCCAGGACACCCCATCTGTGGGACGTCAGTCCTAGAAAGGTCATTTTTCCAAGGTGGCGTAGCTCTTCTGGTAGTAACAGTAGAGTCTGGCACATGCTTGCCCACCGTCCTCTGCAGAAATGGGCAATGAAAGTGCCTTTTCTGATTTTCAGCATGGATGAATGTTGCAGTTTTTAAAAAATGAAAGATATCATGAGGAACGATCAATAAAGAAACCCCAGCATTTGGCAATCCACCTCATCCATAAAGCTTCTAGTGTCCATGTTCCCTGTACCTGGATGCTGGTCAGGTTTATTTTTTGATCAATCCATGTGATGTTAAATCATTTCCCATGCAGAGGTGTTTTATTACTCCACTCCACTGCCTGCATGATATAAAGGGCAAAACTCAAAACTATGATAAAGCTGATAAATAGTAGATGGGATCTTTAGCTGTCACTGCTGATTGCTCTCTGGAAGCCAGGAAAGCACTCACCAGAGTGCCCTTGATTTGCAGCTCATAAAATCCTTACCTTCAAGGAACTTAAACCAAAATCAGAACAGCAATTGTAATAATTACACTCTATGGCTGCTGCCATTACTATCAACTTCAACTGCTAGAATGCAAGAAATGAAACAAAACAAAATAAAATGGAATGAAAACCCCTTGAGAATTTTTTTCAGCAAATCTAATCACTACACTGGGATGGTATAAACACATTCAAAAAGGCATTTCTGTTCTGTGGCTTAAGGAGGTTTGTTTCTGACCCTTTAACTAGGACATATTACTCATTGTGCTGTTCATGTTTATAACAGGTTGTCGCCACATCATTGCAGGAGGAAAATAAGGCCCCCTAAAAAAATAACATTTCCAAGTGGAAAAATGTTTTGTCTTCTGTCACTTCTTGCATGTGCAGTTACAGAATGATTACTCAGAAGAGTTTTTCCCTACTTCACCTTGTGTATTGGTACAGTTGTCAGGACATAAAGACCATTCCCATTTACTGTGCCCCTACATAGTCAGTCTGTTAGTTTTCCTGGGATCTGTCCAGCTCTTCTGTCTCATGATAACGGAAGCTAAAAATACAGGGCCGTGCGAGCACCACATTTTGGCAGAGGAACTCAAGGACAAGCAGAGGATCTGGAGCTATTTTGACTTCCCTCCTTTTCCTCTTTACTGCTTCACTTCCTGGCATATTGCAATTTGAATCTCCTAAATTTTACAGTAAAACATTGCATCACATGTACTAATAGATTGTATGGGAACTAAGGAAGGGCAAAACACCTGAAGGCTTTCCACAGTATTCATGCCAGAAGAGTTGTTTTTCTCCCCACAGTTATTTTATGACTAAGTTCAGGAGAAGGCACCTGACAGTGAAACGAAACTGTCTCGAGCTTCTAGGAAATTGGGCTGCTGCTGCTGGTCTCATAGGCTCTTCTACAGGCTCTTCTACGGTAATGCACCTGGCATGTCAGACCCTTACTTCCTCAGTTGCCCAAAACATGCAATGAGCACCACCTTAGCTGCCAGCTGGACTTCTGAGAGGTTAATTCATTAAGGTTAATTTAAAAAAATAAGAAAAAAGTGCAATGTATAGAATTTTATTCAGCAGATATTTATGCTTTTTGGTAGAAATTACTGTAAACTGGGTCACATGAAAGAGAAGAGAGATTTTATTGTAATGATAATGCTCTTTCAGAATACGGTACACTGCAGGTAAGATGTTTCTAACCAGATTTCAAACATACATGCATCAGTGCAGCTTTTATTAAAATGCTGTGGTTGAGGGAATTTATTAGAGCAAAACTGTACAGTAGGTAGGTAGACTGATTCTATATTAGCCAATAGCCATAGCTAGAAAGAGCTGGAAATTTTCTAATAGAATGGAGTGCATGGGAAAACACAGTTATGTTGAAACCCAGAATCCCCAGGAAACAGGATGATTTCAGTGACATTTCATAGGAAAGAAACGTAGACACCCATTTGGGTAAGGCTGGAAGTTCTATTTCAGCACTGCCAGAACAGAACATTTCTATTTCATAGTCTAATAAAAATATTTCAACATTCAAAACTTTCACATTCAAAACATTTCAGCATTCAACATGCAAAATTTGAATGCATCCAAGTCTTTTTTAATTACGATCTTATTCTGATTCTTTAAATTATGGACCTTCCTGTGAAGAAGACCTGCAGATTCTTGCTCTGTGTTCTGTAAGTGAGCTGCCTCTGGTTTGTACCACATAGCTCAACACAATGCCTTGAAATACAAAGTTGACCCTTTAGCTAGGAACATGCACTAAAAGCTTTGAGTTGAAAATTAAACATGTGATCCTGAGCTTCTTTGCTGAAATGCCACCCAAACCTAGCACTGCCTGAGGAACCTTATTCTTTTTCCACAGTCCTAAGAAACATTTCTACTGCAATATCAAAGTGCAAACCCTGGATCAGCCTCTGTGTTGCAAAGTTTTGCCAGATTAGCTGTTTTGGCTAAGAGTGTAGGCCAAAACAATTCTCTCAGTCAACACTGTAGAAAATTTTCAGAAAAAAAAATTGTTGTAGTTGTAGAAAACAACCATCCCTGCTGACAGAGTAGTGCAGGCATGTCCTCATTGCTGGTGTGGCCTGAGGCCAAAGAGCACGGCCCCTCCCTATCTGTGCCTTACATCACTGAGGTTGGATCAGGCCTCTTTCCAGAAGTGGGGCTAGAACGATCTTTTTTTCAAGGAGTCTGGACGGATCAGTGGTGAGCTCAGCTAAAATTCTTGGGGGAACTGGTGTTGCAATAGCAGCAGAAAATCCCTCTGCTCATACCTGCTGGGATTTTGGAAGCCCAGCTCATGTAGCCAAGACCCTGCAGAACAGGTCAGATGTGATATGGCCACAGCCCAGACCTGGGGTCCTGGTCAGTCCTTTGTAGCATCCTTCCTTATGATCAATATGGGGTCTCCTCCTCTAGTCCACTTTGTGTTTCTTTAACTTCACATACTAGCACCCAGCTAGTAGCCTGTTTTGCTGTCAAAACCCAGCTGAAGCTGACACTGCTGGGAATTGATTAAGCTCATCATTAGAGGACAAAAGTAAAAAACTTGAGGGCACCAGCCCAGGCAACCAGCCTAAGGCCACAGTGCTACATAAACGTGGACACACAATCTCTGCTCCAGGCAAGAGAGACCATCCCCAGTTCTGGGAGAGCAGACAGCCTGCAAGGAGAGCAGCCAGGCTGTAGGAAAGCAAAGATTGAGCTTTCTGCAAACAAACTTTAACTAGAACAAGGTGGAACCACTCTCCTCAAGGAAGGGGAGCCTCTTTGGCATGCCTTATCCCATCCTGCTGGGTGTGGATAAAAGGGTGCAGTGCTCCAGCCTGAAACCAGGCATGAGCAGGGACTGACTCTTGCTCTGTTATTGCCCAGTAAATGCCTTTCTGGTGACCTCTAGGCTGTTAGAGAGTAAGAGCCTCTAGGCTGTTAAACAGTAAAGGCCCCAGGAATATGCGTTCATCCTGAAGTGGACTGTGGACATTTCTGATTTCCCAGACATCTGTGAGAGCAAAACTATCTCCATCTGGGTGTTCCTCATGGGGGTTTCTGCTCCAAGATCTGTTCCTGCGACAAGAAAGTCTCTATGCCTGTGTGGCTACAGCATGCAGCCTCAGCATGTCAAAAGTAAATGCATTTAAGAGTAAATCCTCTTCTACTTTAGGCAATGCAGAGTTTACCTACTTCTTATTGTGTGGTCTGGGACACCAGTTGGTGAGTTAGTTGTCCTTTAATTTACATGAACTTAAATGCCAAGGGCATGCTTGTTATCTGATGGTTGGAGCAGTAGCTGGGTCCTCAGCTGGGGAAGCACTTGTTGGCAGAGCTGGAAATAAGCTGAAACACTCTGCAGAAGACAGGGATAGGGCAACATGCCAGGAGTAAGTAGAGTGCAGGAGACAATGATTATTGGAGACAAGCAGTTTGGGATCCTTTAGCACCTTCTCTCTTCACAGTAAATCCAATGCTACCTCAACATTTTTATGCATGTTTTCTTATTGCTAATCTAAATAGCCCAGTATAGGTCTATCACTGCTCCCACACAACAGAGCTATTTACTTTGAACTAGGAAAAACATATAGAGCCCCCATGCCCGATTGTTATAGCCTGAATCCTTAGACAAAAGGAGAAATTAAGCCAGAAATTACTAAATAGCTTGTTTGGTTGGGGTTTGGTTTTGTTTTTTCAAGTGGCTTGATTCCTTTCATCTTTTTGCTCAGTTCTACAGATTCTTCTGAACTGCAGAACCAAAAGCCAGCCACGCAGGCCCACATGCCATAGGAAGGAGAGAACCACCAAGAGGGTGTTTTGACAGCTAATGCTGAAATTACAACAGCAACCACTTTGCTTTGCTTTGAAAAGCCCTAAATGGTGTTTATGCTGAAAAACTGCATGTAGTCAAACCAGCAAGTCTTTGCTAAAACTTCTAAATTGTTGCTTCATTTATAAATCCACTCAAGACTTCAAGTAGCAGAAAGCATATATGTCTTGACAGTTCTTGATAGCTGTGTAGGACTCAGATGGAGACCATCCAGCCAATACTACCCACATACTGGCTGGCACAGAAAGACAAAGGCAGATAGCCATCTCCAGGGCTAATGATGGGCCCCTGTAATTCATAATCAAATTAGGGCTGGGTTCTCATTGCAAGCAATAGAGTGGGAACATGTCCCTGCCCTTGCCTTTCACACATTCAGCCTACAGCTTTCATGGGTGGTTGGTGGCAGTTGTACAAACGATGTCCAGTGCAGAAGTAAGGTGCCTGATCCCCATCTTTGCCTTTCCAAACACTTCTCTGCCTTTTTCTTCCTAGAGACCAGGACTCATTAGCAGGTGGAACCTGTATCCTGCTGTGTATAGCCAGGGCTACTTAAGCTTCCACATTTTTGTAGAGATACCTTTTATTTTTCATATATTTCAACACATTATCCTATCAGTTGATTAACTAAGTTTTCTCTTCCAAATGACAAAATTCCTGCAAGCCAAATAGCTGGGAGAAAATATCATTCTGTGCCATGACCAAGTGATTCAGAGGGCCAGGATTCAGAGGGTTGTTTCCAAGCTGGCATATACCAAAGCTGCAGTGGGGGAATTTAAGAGACCTCTGTGGCATTACTTGCAAATACTACTAGAGGAATGAATCAAAAGCTCATTGTAGAAGATGATTTTAGCTACTGAAAAAAAAGATGTATTTGTGACCCATTGCAAGAAATAAATAGCCTTGATTAGTCAGCTGGGTTTGCATGGGATCTTTGTTGGAGTTTGTTCAATTTGAGCATTAAAACAAATAAGCAAACAAACAAACAAAAAAAACTCACAAAAAAAACTCACAAAAAAAATGACCAAATGGTTCAATACAAGACAGAGGTGACAGAGCTGGACAACTGCTTCAACATCGTAGCCTGCAATAGTAGGTAGAGACTAATGGTGACTGTTCAGTGACCTTTATACAATATATTTGGCCACAGATAAATTCCTAGCTGGTGAATGTTCATGTAAAATAACACTCTGCTTAAACTCAGAGAGAAAACATAGCAGGAGGTAACTGGTAACTGCTACAAAGGCCCAGACATGGCCTTCCAAGCAGGTGGGTGGCTACATCCCCTGGATTGCACCCTGAGGGAGGCAGAGGCATGCTGGGAGGTCCCCGTGGAGAACCGTGGTCTGGTTCCTGCCTGCTGACATACTGTGTCCCACAAAAACCTAACCTTTTTTTAGAGAAAAAAAACACACAACACCCACACGTTTGTGACATGTTAGTATATGGAGTTACTGCAACGAGCTGGCTCTTGAGCAACGATGCTTGGGCCGGGTGATGGCCTCTCCAGGCATGCCTGACCACTGAGGAGCTTGTTCTACCTCCAGCTACTGTGCTTCATTTCTGCTACACCTCATATGCCACCTAGTGGCTTCCAAAGTGGGAAATGCCTTATTAAACATGACTTTCAGACACGCCGCTTCTGCCAGTTGTTCCGTATGTCTCAATCTTGCTATTGAAGAAGTAAGCCAAGGTGCAGGGCGTTGCAACACGCCCCCAGCACTGCTGCAAACTTCCCCTGCAATGGCCCATCCCAAGAGCTGCCTCTCATCAGCCCCAGCAAATTCTCCTCCTCATTGCATCCTCAGGGACACCCACAAGAAACTTCCACCACTTAGGGCTTTGCTTACAGCTCTCTCCTGTTTGCCCATCATGTTCAAAGCCTTTCTGGAGCCCAACCCCCTTTGACTGCCCACCTCACCCCTCTGTCCCACCACTTTAACCAAATGTCTGGTGGAGAGGAGGCTGTACATTTTACTTTTAAGCATTCAGTGATGGCAGACACTTGCCACAAAATTCACAGGTTAGTTAAAATCCAAGTTTTCCAAGAAAACATTAAACCACAAAGGTTTAAAGTGGTCTTCCCCTTTCCCTCTTCCTAGCTTCTTACAAGGGTCATGGAGGATTTTATTGTTCAGTTCAACAGCTACTTTCTGGGTGCCCTACAGCCATTTTCATTCAGACAAAAGGTGTAACACCATAGCCCCGCTGTTAGACCATTTCTCCAAGAAACAGGAAGTTTTGGTTAGGAACTATGTTTTGTCTCAAAAAGAGTAAATTTGATTAGGCTTGCTCCCTTCTCATCACAGTGGCCTAACCACTGTGTTAATAAATACCTCTGTGCCTCAGTCAGCCCTGAAGTGCCGCCAGCAAATTGATGTGGTGTCTGCAGAAGAGGTCAACGGAAACCCCTTGAGGACTGCCAGCACTGCAGTCACTCGGGATGAGCCCAGCTCCAGCCTGGATGCCTTGTCGCAGGACACAGAGTGCGTAAGTGTGTATTTGCGGTTATGAAAGGAAGAATTTTGTCATCATTAAATTTGGTCAATGAGTGTCCAAGTCACACCAGGCAAAGAAAGGATCCAGACCTGATCCATGTTATCTCTAGCACTTGCATTAGGTAAAGGCAGCAGTAAAGAGAAGCCACTTTCCCCAAACATTCATTTCTTGTCTTTCATTTCAAATGCTTGAAAACAGAATAGTCCGTGTTGAAAGTGCCAGATATTTCCTTTTTCTGCAACAAACTCTGACTTATCTGGAAAAAAGACCAAACAAAACAAAACCAAAGCAACTCTTTCAACATTTCTGAAATCATTTACCATTTTTTCCTTTCAGACCATTTGGAGAAATTACTTTGTGTTTGTGAATGGCCACCGCCAGGCTTCACCACAGACAACAAAGAAAGAACTGAGCTGACATCCCTAAGATCATTTCTCCCCTCACCAACGTAGCTAAGCAGAATACATATAGCAACTGCCCAGTATGAGAGGGGCAAAGTGCTCCTTTTTTTCCTCTTCTCCATTCATGTTTTCTTCTCCTTTTTTTTCCTGCATCATGATAAGCTAAGGGCCTCATCTTGTATTCTGGGTCTTTTAGATGAACTCAGAACAACAGACAGAAAGTGAGGAAACACCATGGAAAGATCCTTACCGTGCAACCTTCCTCTTTCCCCTACTTTTTCTGAACTAATTCTCCATCCAGCCGCACTTTTGAGTTGCTGTTTCCTCGCAGTCAATTTAATTACTCGGTCCTGAAATTCAGAAGACCTTCAAGGTGCACCCCGCTTCTTGAAGCAGCATGTGCCTCAAGCCATTAGCTTCTTTTTCTATGGCCCCTTCCTCTGATTTTTGGCAAGCTGTTTGTACGGTGCCATGTGCCTTTATGCCTGTATATATAAGCAAGTACAAGCATCAGTTTGTCTTCTCATCATTTAAAACTCCAAAATTCTGCACCTTTCTGGCATTTCAGGGGCATTATGCTTTTAGCATATCAGTTCCCCAAGGCAAGACCTCCTGCTTTCTGCTGCATTTTTCAAGATTGTTTTATCCAAATAATATCTTTACACATGTCTGCACTGGCACTCGAACCCATTTTTGCTGTGGCCCTTATCTTACACCTGGTTTAAATTCAGATGCTGACCTTAGGTGCTATGCATCACCAGACTCCGAGGGCTGCAAGAATTGGTCCTGCCCTTCAAGAACTGGTTCCCCACCGTCATGAAGGCAATGCAGGTGAACTTATGCCACGAGCTGCCACCCTGTGGCTTGGAGAATTAGCTTTATTGTGCAAAAGTCATGCAGTCATACTTCATCCGTTAATGGCCATCCAGGTGGTCATGTCCATGCAGAGGAACCCCGTAGCAAACACAGCTGGGACCCCTGAGCAGGGCAAGAAACAGCAGAGGCCAGGAAGCATGAAGGGAGGAAGCAAAACCGACTTGAAATCCTGCCTGCTGTAGGAAAGCCAAGAAAGCGGGAATGTGTGTGCACTCAGCAGCTAGAGGGCAGGCTCATTTTTCCTTTAAAACTTGGTAAACACTTCCTTGCAGCTGCAGTGACTTCCAGAGTGTTCAACAGAAATGACTAAGCTGTAAGTCATTCAGGGCTAATTGGAGAAGTGTTCTGTGTATTAAATGGGGGGTGCACACACACACACGCATGTGTGTGTGTGTGTGTGTTAACTCAAACCCTCAAAACCAAAATCACAGATATACAAAACTGATGGTTGCTTTGAAAGGTTTGGCTTCTGCCAGCTGGACCTATTTCTGACATGGCGGAGGGGCAGGAATTCCAAGACGGGAATACTCCACAGATGTGGCCACATGTCATTGCAAACACCCCACAAAGAGCATATATTGGCCTCCGAGGCTTCCCTGTCAGGAAAAACTAATTTAAAGGGTTTACAAATAGCACTCATCAAAGCACTTCAGAGGAATAACTTCCCATTTTGGGTTGGTTTTTTTTTTTTGCTTCCTATTCAGAAAAGGACTTGCAAGACAAGGGAACATGTGAAGCAAGCTAAGCAGTCTCTGCAGAGCTCAGTCTCAAGTGAGTTACACACTTGATAACACAAAATTTTCCATTATTTTCTGTGGCCATAAGACTTGGGAGCTCGGTCCGTGGCAGTGAGTGCAGCTGGAGCAACTGTCCAGGGGCCTGCCAGGTGCTGCTGTGTGCGAGGCTGCCAGGCCAGGAGCTGCTGTACCACCATGCACACACTCAGACAGGCAGTTTTATTTCTTTAATGGCAAATTATCCCTCTCTTTGTTGCTTTTTAAAAGAGCCATTGAATAATCCCCTGTTATGGTATTACCTTTGCAGTGGAAATGTCCTTATTGAAGTTTAAGGGGAGACTATTATACTGTGTGGTGGGTTGACCCTGGCTGGTTGCCAGGTGCCCACCAAAGCCATTCTATCACTCCCCCCCGCCTCAGATGGACAGGGGAGAGAAAATATAACAAAGAGCTCATGGGTCAAGATAAGAACAGGGAGAGATCACTCAACCAATTACCATCACGGGCAAAACAGATTTGACTTGGGGAAAAATAACTTTATTTATTGCCAATCAACTAGAGTAGGGTAATGCGAAATAAAACTAAATCGCAAAACACCTTCCCTCCACCCCTCTCTTCTTCCCAGACACAGCTTCACTCCCGAATTCTCTACCTACACCCCAGCAGCACAGGGGGATGGGGAATGGGGGTTGCAGTCAGTTCATCACACGTTGTCTCTGCCACTCCTTCCTCCTCAGGGGAGGACTCCTCACTCTTCCCCTGCTCCTGCGTGGGGTCCCTCCCACGGGAGAGAGTCCTCCACGAACTTCTCCAACATGGGTCCTTCCCACAGGCTGCAGTTCTTCAACAACTGCTCCAGCATGGGTCCCTTCCATGGGCTGCAGTCCTTCAGGCACAGACTGCTCCAGAGTGGGTCCCCCCCAGGGTCACAAGTCCTGCCAGCAAACCTGCTCCAGTGTGGGTTCCTCTCTCCATGGGGCCACAGGTCCTGCCAGGAGCCTGCTCCAGCATGGGCTTCCCACAGGGTGACAGCCTCCTTCGGGCATCCACCTGCTCCAGCATGGGGTCCTCCCTGGGCTGCAGGTGGATATCTGCTCCACCACGGACCTCCATGGGCTGCAGGGGGACAGCCTGCCTCACCATGGTCTTCCCCACAGGCTGCAGGGGAATCTCTGCTCTGGCGCCTGGAGCACCTCCTCCCCCTCCTTCTTCACTGACCTTGTTGGTTTGTTTCTCTTACATGTTCTCACTCCTCTCTCCGGCTGCAGTTTCTGCTCTGCAGCAACTTTTTTCTCCTTCTTAAATATATTATCCCAGAGGTGCTACCACTGTCACTGGCTCTGCCTTGGCCAGGAGAGGGTCCATCTTGGAGCCGGCTGGCATTGGCTCTGTCAGACATGGTGGAAGCTGCTAGCAGCTTCTCACAGAAGCCACCCCTGTAACCCTCCCCCCACTACCAAAACCTTGCCACACAAACCCAATACACACTGCCTAGTATCACGGTTCATGTAATTAAGGAGTAGGCCAAGTAATGCTACAAGTGGTGCCTGAAAATTAGCATAATTATGGGAGTTCAACCAACACAGGTGTTCACATTGGCAGAAATGCCAGGTGTTGCCAGCCTGGTGCGGACAGGGGAGGTAATGCCATGTTAAGCAGGAGAAGGATTTGAAGGCTCCCAGCAGACACTAGCTACCTGCCAAAACAGCAGGCAGAAGCTTAAAAAGAAAACAGGTATTTGGAGGCATTGTCGTTTTTTCCCCATCTTGCAGCAGTTGTTGCACCCCCTGATCAAAGCAACCTCATGGGCACCCCTGATGGGCAGCAACATGGGGGAAATCCACCAGAGAAGCAACGCTTGGTTAGGACCTGGGCACTTTTATGAGCCAAGCAGCAGCCAGAAATCAGGAAAGCCCCCAGAGGTACAATCTATCTGTTGAAAAACAAAGTCTTGCATGGGTGGCATGCTGCACTGGGCTGAAATGTGATAGCCAGACTTAACATAAATACAGTCCTTGGTAGATACAGTTACTGAGGAAATGGCTCCTTTCATTGCATTTCCTCCTGCATGTATCTGCAAATGCCAAATCCTCGTAGCTCTAGCATGGCCATCTGATGCGCAAGGTATTACTCATTTCAATAGAGAAAGGCTTGAAAGAAATTTGGATTTGGGCCTTTAAGATGCCATTAGAGGTCTGGAGAGCCTCCATCCCTGGGAATGGAGAAAGCCATGAGAAGTGCTCACCTTCTCCCTGTTCACCAGCAAAAAGGCAGAGGTTTCCATGAGAAAGCACCAGCAGAAGACAGGAGAAGAGAGAAGTGTTTAAATACAGCTATGTGTCAATGCAGGCAGCTGGGAGAGGGCAGGAGGAGCTGGAGCTGCGAGGAGACAGCCTGATGGGAGGGCTTCCCACTGCCCTCCTCTGCCCTGCCTTTCTCTTCGGATTATGCTCACAGCCATGTTTCAAGTGACACAGTTAAAAAAACCCAAAAACTTGATGGCAGCAGCCACAGCAGCACCTGATTTCTTGGCAGGCTGCCACTGCTGAAGAGCTGCTTCTGGACCTGTCCTGTGGCTCAGTTGCTGCTGTGTTTGGATGACATTTTATCTTTCTGGTAGCTTTTGCCTCTAGGTTGCTATGACTCCAACTTGCTTTTGCACTTTTTTTTTTAAGGGGGTATAAAGCACTTTCTACATGTGTAAGGTCACGTCTGATGAAGAACAAGCAAGCACCATCACATAGCACATTTATTTTTCTTGTTTAACAGAAGGGTAAGACCAAGCCATGAACAGAACGGGAATATTTCACCCTACGTTGTGCAGATGAAAGAGATGCAAAAGCAGAAGTAGGATTAGAGGGCAAACCGGCCAGCTGTCACAGCCAGCAACAAGGCCTGACCTCAGTTTTAAAACTGTCATTATAAACAGCCTTGATCCAAGCCCCCACCTAGAAACACAGGAAAATTATGCTAAATGTGCTCACTGAACAAATTTTCCCTACTCCCAAATATGAACCCAATGACAAACAAACAGTATTTCTGTTAAGGGGGGAGGTGGGGGTGGGAAGAAAGTTGGCCAGGGAGGTGAGGTTGGTGGGAGCAGCTCCTGCCACTGCTGCTTGTCTCACTGCCTGCCTTTGCTCCTGCCTTGCCTCTCCCAGTGCCAGCACCTCTGCTTGATGCTTGGTATTGGCTCCAGTACCCACACAGAGAGCTGAGCTGCCTCTTGCTCAAGAGAGGAAACGTTGCAGCAGCTTCTTCCTTCCCACACATTTACCAAAGTCTCTCTTGACTTGAGTGCCTTGATCCTTCATTTGCAGACCCTCTTGCACATGGGAAGCCCTTGCTGGCAGGCATGGCTGTTTATGCCAGAGATACTGAGACAAGGTGAGAGAGACACGTCCAGAGCTGTATTTTCTGCTATACATTCTCCACTTAATGATATAACTTCTTTCTACCAGAAATACCTCTACCATAGCAGAACACCACCAAACCCAATGGACCTGCCTGTTAGTCCCTCTCATTTCTCTCTTCTACCCCACCAGATCTCCATGAAACATCCTCTTTTGTGCGGGTCCCTCCTGCCACCCCATCCCGGGGCTGTCCCCTGCCCTGCACAGCTGGTCATGGGGAAACAGGGTTGATGCCCCTTTCGCTGCCTCCCCCAGAGCTCCCCACCATCTGTACCACGTGTCAGGGCGAGCCAGGGAGCAACGTTGGCAGTGGCAGAAATTATCGACCCAGAGCGACTGCAAAACCACAGCAGAAAATTCACTTGTTCTAAATGTACAAGGTCCAAGCCCAGAAGCTGTGCATGATGAAATCTGCTGTTTTAAGGCAGGAGAGGTACAAGGGAGAGCGGAAAGCATGTTTTCAAATTGCTTTAAAGCAGCCCGCAAAAGGCCACCTACCTACATGCAAGTTTATTTGTGCCTCCACAACCCAGTCTGCCCTTAACCTCTACCAGAAGCGGCACCAGGAGTACGCAGACCATGGGCACTGGAAACTGCTCCCTAAGCTTTGCTATTTAAAAAGGTCTTGTTACCTCACCAAAAAGCAAACATGCAATAGCTATTTGCAGTATAAAGTCCCATGCAAAGATGAGGTCCTGGTTGCAACCTGCTGTAGGGCACATTAGCAAGATGAGCACCACCACCCCTCCCTGCTCCTTCTCACTTTGCTCAGTCCCAGCTGAAGGAAATACCCTTCCTCTACTGTTTGCATCAGCAGGCAGCTTGTATATAAAATACGTCCTCCTGACTGCAAAGGCCAGCTTTGGACTGATCCTCCCAGTTCATTCCTGCAAGCCAAGCTGCTGGAAACAACTGTTTTTCAGTATTAACCAGGGCAGATTCAGACCAGTATTAAAGGAGACCAGAAGACTCCTGGTGCCTAATCATTTGATCCCACTGCATGGCATTCCCCAGGTCCCCACCCCCAAACTCTTAGACAGCATCCCTCAAAAATATTTATAAAATGACAACAGCAAGACACTAATTTTTAGCAAACTTGTCATTGATTATAACAAAACAATCTGCTAGCCCAGAGCTGCTGGTGGGATTACACATGCACATCCACAGAAGAGGCATGAGAAAGAGCTGACAGAGCAATTGCCTTTATAGTCATCTCCCAGATGGCTGAGATGCCGGATGGTTTAGCAATTCACTGCACAGAATTCCTTATAATAAAGAAGAGGGACTGATGTCTCCCACAGAGATGCAGAGGAGGACCCAGTGGTAGATACAGGAGTAGACCCATGCTCTCAGTAGCACATTTGTGACCCAGCCTGGCAGGACATTGCATGAAAGGAGCTACATCTTTGTAGTCAGGATCCTGGTAATAAGAAGCTTCAGAGGCAAAGAGCAAGCTGAGTCCAGCTGAACCCCAGCACGCTCAGGCTGTTTATGATTTGTTTAAATCACAGCTCACGCAGAGGTGTAGCACCCAGCGATCCCAGTGCTGCAGGGAATGCTGTGGATGCAACCAGGTCTTTGGCCAGGACAGCTGCTCTCACTGCACTCATTTCCACCCATCCGTCACAGCATATACAGATTTCCTCTGCGGTAGGGAGCAATGCTGGGTAGTGGGATCAATCACACCCCTGTCTAGCAGGTTGTTAAGGCAGGAAGGCTTCCATTAAGTCAGCAAGGGTGTTAATTTATAGCATGTTTGCTACTTCTGTCCAAATACTCTTCCAGATGAGAGCTCATTCCCTCACGCTTGTTGCATGCTAAGGGCAAAGATTAACAAGCATGTTGTTTAACTGCAGTGGTTGATGCAGTACTTCGCCCTTCCTGCCCTCCACTGCGGGCTCCTGGCCTCCACTTCAGGTTGAGCTACTGCTCAAACTGCATCAGAAGATTTGTCTGGTTGAAATAAAACCTAAGGAAAACACATATATGTATATTTTTTTTGGCCCAAGAGTGGCTATTTATGGATTTAGTGTGCAAATTAC
Organism: Pandion haliaetus; assembly: GCA_013401275.1. Taxonomy (NCBI): domain Eukaryota; kingdom Metazoa; phylum Chordata; class Aves; order Accipitriformes; family Pandionidae; genus Pandion; species Pandion haliaetus. Next base: position 26,995 of record VYZV01042764.1, read on the forward strand.
TTAAGGCATTGCAAATTCAAAGCCAAATTTTGCAAAAACTGCTGTTTGTACAAGCTCTAAGTTATTGTGTGCTAAAAGCTAATCATCAGCAGAGTCTGAATCTACAAACACAGAGCTACTTCCCCACTCACAAATGCTATGATTTTTGACAGCTTTTTGATACCAAAAAGATTTTCTCAGAGTTGAACAACTAAAGGTTTATTACTGTATTAAGGACAAACTAACCAGCAATGCAATGAATAATAAATATATAAAGCATTATTACTTTATTGTTTGGGGAAATGCAATTACTTATATCACATATGCTATAGGAAATGTCTATCAATTGCATCTGAGAGGCGAGATCACTAGTTTCTAAGAAAATACTTTAGAGTACAAACTTAACACATAACAAGCCATGCTGCATTTTCATATTTGCAGCAAGGATCATGAGAATTTTCCAATAAAGAGAATGGTTTCATCGTAACCCATTGGCTTGTACCAGTTCAAGTCAGTCAAAGTTTTTGGGTTTTTTTTTAGTGTCTCTTCACTATTACAAAACTTTAAAGAAAAAGTAATACCACTCAGGTGTGAGATGGTCCTGAGTGACTGTTGGACCACAGAGTCAAAGGACTCTAGAGCTGTATGATGCCACCGAGCACTCCTTTCCACTGCTTTGCATTTTGTAGAGCTGCTTACATGACAGACAGTGACATGACATACAATGATATGGTGTCATTGTGCTTGTTCCACCCAAGTAAAAGGCAATAGAGAATTAAGCCCATCTTTATCCAGAAAGACATGTCCAATCCACTACTTTCGTTCCAGTTTGTTGTGCAAATGCAGATATAGGTTATGGGTAATAATCCTGCAACAGCAGCTGTTGCGAGCCCATACTCAAGAGGAGATAAGTCAGCAAGAAATGAAAACAGAAACTAGACTACATATAATAGTGATCTCTTTGTATGACACATAGAGATTAACAAGTGACAAGCTCTCTAAGTCCATTAATAATGCTCTCAGACATGGGAAAACGTATGAAAATGTCAATATTATTTGAATTGCTCTTGCATTTGCAATAGCCAGAAGGAATCCCCAAAAGGAGAACAGGAATCCCCAAAACAAGAACAGAAAACCACAAGACTTCTTTGGGTGAAAAAAGGTGCAATGGTATTCCTAATATATTCCTATTTCATGCTCCAAATTTCAGCCATAGGAAGGATTTCTGACTAGTTAATAAATGCCTGAAAGCCTGAGATTACTACAGAAACTTCTGGTGCAGCAGTAACTGCTGATGGTTGCTAGCGGAAGTCATTGCAACACCAACCCTTGTCTGTTTTTCTGTTGCAGAGCCATCTCACATGGGCCTGGATAAAATCAGTGGTTTATTCCCAGATCAGGTTATCTCATTTCCATTGACACCCTTCTTCTCTCGGCGGTGGGAGTTTAAAAGCAGGAGGCAACACCAGTGCCTCCTTCCCTCCCTGGATGTAAAGCTGGCCAGTGTGTTCTCAAAGAACACTGTCTGTCCAGGGTCCCATCCCTCCCTGCTTGTGCCTTGTGCAAAAATACCTAAATTCAGTGCTCAGCTGTTAAAAATATCAGGGCTGTGCTAGGAAAGAATTATTCAATAGGTACAGCATTGATTCACGCTGCCAGAGCTCCTTAGGCAGAAGTGATCTAGCAGGTACTAGGCCTTTCCTGCCACATGAGTGCTCTGTGATACAGCAAGAACAGCAGCCATAAACACTTTCTCCAAAAAGAGTGCCTTTGCTATAGGCACAGATTCCATTCTCTTCTGATCCTACTAGTAACATGAAAAGCAGCGCTGCCTCTTGAGAAAAAGCATTTGTGTCCTCTACAGTGGAGAGTGTGCAGCAGAAGGTGGCAGTTAGCAAGGCCCTTGTGCTGTCCCCTCTGCAGCAGAGCAGAGAGCGTGTCTTGCTAGCACATAACTGAGAAGAAGCCCAACCACTGAACAAAACATACCTGGATTGCAGGAGCAATGCTATCTCCTCCTGCTGTGCAGACTAGCATCAGTGCAATGAGTTGTGTTACACCATGCAGAGATAAGAGAATTGCAAGTGGAGAATTACAGTGATAGTGCTTGGCTGGTCTGTAAGGCATGGCTGCGTTTGAATGTGGTTATGAGCAGTGAAGTTGGGCAACATAATAAAAAATGTGAGCAGGCTATGGGAGGACTGCTCAGAACTGTGTCACTTACCTAGGTACTCAGAGACCAGTCTGAAAGGAAGGAGGAAAAATCACACTGTCCCCATGAGAAGAGTCACTGGAAAAGATCATGAGATGTTCTCACATGGAGGAGAAGCAAAGGTCTTTGAGCCAGGAGCTGGAGTCAATGGTTGCCACATGCATTTTTTGGAATTGCACAGACCTATTCAAAATTTTGTATGTCATGCAAAAAAGGATGTGGCAATTTCTGAATGTTGTTGAAGCCAACTCTAATTTCCAAATGAAGCCAACTCTAATTTCCAGATTAACTCCTTGTGTCCCTAGCCTTTTCATTAGAGACAGTCCACTTACAAATCCTTGAAAACAAGAAAAGGTACAATGTACTACTTTCTGCTTTTCAACTGGGAAACCTAACCAGGAGGTTAATCTCCAAAAGCCTTTAGCCTGGTTAAAATTGCTTCCAGTGGTGGAATTCCATGTTATTACTACTGCAAGGCTTGACTTTGCCAGGGCTTCCATGGAGTTGGCATGTCTATGGGATGAAGACACTGCATGACTGAACTGTGCTTTACTGGTGAAAGAAAGTAGTGTAGAAGAGTTTTCAGACTGAGTATGCTCCTTCTTGAAAAATCGACACAACTGGAAGACCACTGGCTCCTTATGAAGTTCCTTCCATCACATACCGTGTTAAAGCTTGTTGGAAACAGAAGGTATTGCAGCCCTATTCATTCCCATTAAGCAAAAGGGAACAATTAACATCCTTTATGGAATCAACTATCCGGAACAATAGGAGCCACCATCCAAAATGCAGGCACATGACGCAAGTCTTCTGAGAGATCTGAGCTATGCCAGCAAAATGCCCTGGTAGTACAAACTGCATGAACCACTAGCTGGAAGAGAGTTTGGAGCTGTGAGCAAAGTGTTTCCTCATGTTAAGCAAAGAAGGCAGTGCCTGTTCTTTGTAAATAAACAGTTAGGTTTTGAAACAATCTGGGCACTAAAGAATTAACTGTAACAATCCAAATTTGGGCTAACCACTAGGGTCAAAAAAGGATAATAAATCCTCTTTTTCCTGTTAACAAAACCCACAACTTTATTTTCTAAGGCCTTCAAAAAATAAAAATGACATCACAAGTAATTTTGAAAATTCCTAAATGTTACTTCAGTTGCCTGGCAGGAGCATCCTGTCCTGTCCCTTCTCTCTCACAACAGGCCTTGCAGCAAGGACAGCCTCCATCTGGACACCAAAGGTTTGGTACAACTGTTTGCCACAATTACAACCATTTGGCAAAGCAGAGTGCTGGTAGTGTCAGCAAGTACAAAGAAGGAGTACGGCTTTTCTGGATGGTGTAGGCTGCAGATGACAAATGTGAAGAAAGATGGGTCCAAGTGAAGAAATCTGAAGGATACTGTGAGTCCTTGGAGTGGAGAAAGCAAGGAAAGGGCAGAGAGGGTAGCACCAGAGGAAAACTAGAGTGGAAAGCTGCAAGAGGAGGTGAGCAGGGAGGTCACAAACTTTAATGATAATAGAGAGTTATTGGTAGTGAATATGAGGGCAGATGGTGAAGATCTCAAGGAGGACCTTAAGAGATAGAGTGACCAGCCCATATAATGGCAAATGACATTCAGTCTAGGCAGAAGTAAAGTAATGAGTGCATTTAGGGAGAAGCAGCTCCAGCTTCACATATAAATCATGGTTTCTCCACTCACCACTGCTATTCAGGAGAGAGGCCTTGGTAGAGCTACTGTAGACACTTTCTTGAAAGTATCAATTCACTGCTCACTAACAGTCAAAGAACAAATAAATGTTTGGAATTAGGAAAGGAAAAGCCAATAAAGTAGCAAACATTGCTGTGCTGCTGTATAAATCCATCTTGCACCCACACCTTGAATACTCTGTGCAGTTCTGGGCCCTCAAAAAGGGTAGAGAAGAGCTGGAAAAGGTTCAAAGAAGAGCTGGAAAAGGTTCAGAGAAGAGTAACAGGATGAGCAAAGGTGTGACACAACTTCTGTACAAGGAACTGTGCAGGAGATTGGGGCTTCTCAAGCTGGAAAAGAGATGAGATGGGGGACATTGTACATGGAAAGCTATGAAATCGTTAATAACACAGAGAGAATGGATAGGGATCAAGTGTTGATTGTATCTCTAGGACAATGAGGGACCAGCTAATGAAGCTGGTAGGAGCTAAGTTCAAAGCAAACAAAAGGAAGAAGTTTGTCATGCAGCAGGCAGTGGACCTGCCAAGGAGGTCCCTTCCAAAGCACGCAGGGATTGCAAGGATCTTACATGCTCTCCCAAGTATTTGGAGGGGTCCATGCCACAGGCAAACCACAGCAGGTTCAGGAAATCATCTGAGCTGAAAATAGCTGGAGCTGTGATAGTATTAAGGGAGAAATAATCCATCTGTTAGTCTGTTCTTAATTTTTTGTCGAAGTCTGCTTTATGGCCGCTGTTGGAGGCAGAGTAGATGGATGGGTTAGATGGTCTAAACCAGCACAGCTGTTCTTACCTGGAGTGAAAATAGATAAGATAGGACTCAAGTAAAGACGGGGATCCCCAAGGGAGCAAAGGTGGCAGCATGCAGCGAAGCAGGAGGTGAAGTCAGGGGTTTGGGTGAAACTGGCACAGTTAAAACTGCAGTCCAAAGGTATAGATAAGAAGGCAGAAGAAAAGCTGCAGTTTCGACTCCATCGATGCTCAGGCTGAGCCCAGACATGCCCCACTGTAATCAGGAGCAAAGCTTCCTCTGACTCCAGCAGATCAAGCCCTAGAGACATAAAGGCAAACAGGCAAGTGAGGAGTTTCAGGGTCAGAGAATATCTCCAAGATATCAGGAGACACAGCACAGGTGAGTCTGTACAGGCAGAATTTGCAGTTTATCTGTGTTTGTTATCTATTTGCCAGATCCGAATGGTTTCAGTCCTGATCGGATCCAAGTAAATTTGGAATTTAAAGATACTCCATTGCAGAGTCTGCATGATCCTAAATAGTAACTACTCTGTAGATACTGCCTACAGCACAGTTATTTTTTCAACCTTTTTAATAGGCACTTTGAAATAAGCAGTGTTGCCTCTACTTCACTCCAAATGTGATATAATCCAGTAGTGAGAAGTTACAGAGTCATGGCACCAAGGCAAGGTGCAAAGGCCCCCAAAAGGCCAATAGTTTCAATTTTCCTTAAGGGTGTGTAGATTTAAGAAACACGGCCTCCAAGCATTCCTTTTAAATGGAAGGAACCACTATTCATTAGTTACTCAAAGCACTGATTATTGCATCAATCAGCAAAATAAATATGTTTCTTCCCAGAACTGAAGAATGTTTCACATTCCAGTGAAAATTCCTAAATATCATGATTCTCTCTCATACAGACAACAATCATTTCGGTTAATGACCTTGAAATTAGCCTTTCCTCTTCTGTGGTAGTGTTTTCCTGTAGGAATGATCTTGGTTTATTTGGTTTATTACTCCCACATGCAGTTTCTCAATAAATCCTCACATTATGGTCAGAATTTTGAGAGAATAGTCTTTTATTCTTTCAGATGAAGTAGACTGCTTTTCTTGGAGTGCTGGAAACAAAATAGTTTTAAGAAGCTGATCTGATTTACTGGGTTAAACTAGAAATGTGCCAAATTGCTCCACAGACATGCATAGCCACTGACCTGCACCGAGGCTAGAAATTGTTCCAGGCTGTGACATGCAATGTCTGTTCACATCAGCTGTGCACTGGAAAATGCACAAAGGAAGTGGCTTGCTGAAAAATGTCCTTCAGCTTAGGGCTCAGAAAGATTCCTGTAAAACATATTTCTTCGGAGGAAATCAGCTTCTTGGACCCAAGGAAGAGTAATGCCATTTCTCACACAATTTATTAGGATTTCTCGGTTTTCTTCCAGTGTACCTAGGACAGCATGCACAGGTGGACAGACAGTATCCTCATGAAGAGCTTTACAGACATCTGCCTCACTCAGGCCACCTGGCCCTGTTATTCAGCATGATGCCACTAGCCTTCAGCAACTCAGGTTGTTTCTTCTTTTCATTATTAAGATAAAAAAAGGAAAAACTAGCTTGTAGTAATTTGTCTCTGGCACTGCAGTTTGACATCTCTGTGTGTACCTTCATATCACATTTGCTCCCCTGCATCATGCTCAGATACCCACTTTGCAAAGCTGGGCATCTCCACATGGACCACACCTTGATCCCCACTATTCAAGGATGTGTTTTGGCAGCAGGAGGTTGCAGTGGTGGGTCTCACCCAGCTTTTCAGTATCCATCCTCCTGTTTTGTCTTACCACATCTGCTCCTCTTGCACATGTTCAGTGGGGAGGGCAAGACAGCATGCAAAGACAGATGTTTGGAAGAGGAGCAGACCTACCCCAGTGCAAAGCCTTAAGATTGCTGAGGACATTGCCTAACAGAGCTGTTGTTAACAGTTAGGAAGGAGGAGTTTCAGAGCTCATTCAGGCTGTAGTCAGGTGAGCACTTTCCTTTGAAAGGAGTCTCTCCCATCTGTGCCTTCAGTCTATTTTTGTGCTGTCTTCATGTCATGCCATCACAAGTCAACATGCAGTTGCACCATGAACTGGCCTGGGGAACTGATCTGGCTGAAAACTCACCCAGCTGAAAAGGGGGGGGNTTCCAACCAGCTCAGTTCTCTGATCTCATTTACCACACGGCAGCACTAAGAGTTGTACCAGCACCAGGGGAGTAATCTCCTCTCGCAGCTGTGCTGACTGCTGCCAACTCTTCCTCAAGCAGCAACCCAAGTCTTTGCCCCATGGATGTGCTCCATAGCAGGAATCAGGTTTTCTCATTTCATTTCCACTACTCAGGCAATTCTGGCTTGCGTGCAGATGCCCAATGTGTCATTTGCAGAGGTCTTGTTAGAAAGCTCACATGGGGTACAGTCTGCCAGTACTCTCTCCTTGTAAATGCAAAGGCAGTAGGAGAAGCATTTCTCTGAGTGATTCCTGCTTCACTTCTTGTTCTCATGCCCCCTTGGAGAATTTAAGTAAATAGTTTATATAGGAAATTTCTTTCAATAGTTTTACCCCTCCTTTCCCCATTTCTGTCAACCAGCAGGTGGAAGCAGCATTCTCCCCTGCCTTGAGACCTCTGTGTCCCAGAGACATTGTCTGACACTAAATTACTTCCCTTTTAGCACATATTACTGGGTGGAAACAAGAAGCTGGTAACATGTGACCAGCTTGCCACATACTACAGCTCTGTCTGTTAATAGATGTGACCTTTGTGACTAATGCAGTACTGGGAGGTATTGGGAGGGTGCGTTAAATCCCTCCCTCCAGCACAGTTGTCATCTTCATCATCTCATCACCCATCCAAATAAGGAACCTGCAGTTTCAAAGCATTCCAATTCCTGCAAGACACACGAAACGCTGGATCAGGTCCAAAAATCAGTGAAAGGATGAGGGATTGGTGCCAGGAGATGACGGCAGAGGTCAGCCCCATGCTTCACTGTCCTCACGCCTGGAACTCGGTCCCAACCATGGTGGTAGCCCCACCACTGCCCTCACTGTGTGCTCATCCTGTGCCTGGCACAGGTGTCCCACAGCCACATGACGCAGGGCTGATGGCTGCAATCGCACCACCCCAACCTCTGGCAGGGTCTCTTCCTGTCCTCTGCCCTCTGCCTGCAGATAACAAGCTCAGGGCTCGGGCACGGACCAGACAGTTTTCTGTTTGCAGAGCACGCACAGATGCCAAGGGGCCTTGCAACATTCGAGGTGGCAAATCCTGGTGAAGGAAAAGCTGTGTGACACATTGAAACTGCCCTGCAGCTGGACTTGAGGCCAGGAAGTTTTATTCTTGGCCTGGGTGATTCTGTGACAGACTCGTTGTTTTAACACAGCCGGGGCACAAGGAGCCCCTTCCACCACTCACACCCCTCAAACTGCCACCGACCCACTCAACTTTCTCACCCATCCTACACCAACACTGCAGTCGCCAGCCTTCCTCCCTCCCTGGGCTTCTTGGCCCTTCCCCAAAGCCCCTTCTTCCCCTGTCATCCCCCAAACCATGCTCTTCCTTCCTGGCCCTTGTCCCATCCACAGTCCTTGTCCTGTGTCCTGCCTCCCCCCATCCCAGGGTTTCTCCCTACCTACTTCTCCCTGAGCTGCCTCCCACATCCTCAGGGCAGTACACAGGTAGCTGAAGAGCCTTGAGACAGGAAGGGAGGAGGCATCTCCCCAAACTCAGCTCCATGCACATCCTTTGGTGTGTGTTTGCACACCCTCGTGTTGAATGCGCTGAGTGCAGCTGTCTGGTTGTGCCCCCCCCCCCTTTTACAGCATTTCTATTTCCAGTGGCTGCGGGCCAGCCTAGGATGCAGTCACAGAGCCCACTTAAAGCAACAGGCCAGCACTCCCTGCGAACAAAAGGAACATTAAAATCTTATAGGTTTGAAAAAAAATCAGCAGACAATGGAAACTTTTATCTTGGGTATTAAAGCGCATGGTCAGTCAACATTGCATCCCCATCAGGGAAATTTGCAGGGAATTAACAAGCTGTAAATGCCAAATCTGGGGCATAGGCTGGGATCTGCATGTGCAACAGACAGAGGACACACAAGCAAGGAGAAGGAAATAGGGAGACAGAGCTGTACCCTTAGTCCTGAACATCCAGATAACGCTAACAAGACAAGCCTGGAGACAGCAGGGAAAATCCCCATGGGGCTGGTGTGCCAGTGAGTGCTTCCTGCTGCAGCGTGCTGGGCCAGCACCCCACCGGCTACACTGCACACGAGGGCAAAATACAGCTTGGAATAATTTTGCCAACAGCAATAAAGTTGTGGTGGGGATGGACCCCACCGTTCTCAGGGCAAGATCTGCCCTGCAGTGAGTCATCCTGTTTCTGTTTACTAACCTGTCCCCACAGCATTTCATTCACTTCCAGTGAATTTGCTGCCTTTCATTCACTCATGGTTCCTTTGCTGTGAATTTCCTCGTTCCTTACTTGACTTTGCAGCTATTGTCCCCTTGCAAGAGCTGTCATTTAACTAAAGGATGCAAAATCTATGGAAAGCCATTGGTGAAAGGCTTACAAACTGCAGCATTGCCAATCTCAAAAGTTCAAGAACCATTGTTCAAAATTTGAGAAAATAAAGATTTTGTCTGAAGGTCAGCTTTGAACTTCATTCCCATATGCATGAGAGAAGCATTGGTTTCCCAAAGGAACTGACTTTCATTCTGTGGTTGTGGCACCCCAGGGTTTCCTCTGTGCGTTCACTGCAGGCTCAGCCGAGCTCCTTGCCCTCCCCTCCTTTCTGCCCCTGTGCCATCACTTGCACTCTGCTAGCACAGCTTTAAAGCAAACCTGCTCAGATGGTTGATCTGGCTGAAAAATACCCCGTGATTTTTTGAAAAAAACTTTTGCTGTGTTATTTCCCCAGGAGTTTAGTCCTCTCATCTGACTCACCGCATACAGAGCAGTGGCTCTAGCACAAGGAGAAGATGCAGGAGCAGAAAAGAGCGATGGAGAGGAGTGGCAGTGGCCACACTGCTGTTTTCTCAGTGTTGCTGGTGAAGGTGAAGCCACAGGCTGACTCTTGACCTTGCCAACTGCCTGATAACATGGCATATCCAGTCCCTCTCCAAAGCCCACTTACTCTAAGTTTGGTTTTGCCCTTCCCCCTGCACACATACTCTCCTATCCTCCAGCAATTAATTATGAACCTCCATGACCCACATAAATGCTCCTCCCTCATTTGCCCCGTGGCATTGTCTGGGATTCTGCTCCCTCCCCTGCCCCCCAACAGCCTGGAGGACTCCTGCCTTGTCAGCTGGACATGAGGGTGATCGCCGAGACTCCCCCCCAGCTCCCACACATGCCTGGTGGGGTGAGCTGAGATGCTCCAGCTTTGTAGGTAGGAAAGGCAGAGGTGCTGTGAGTTGCTCTCTGCCCCCTCCCTCTCCATCCGCCTCTGCAGTCCTGCTTTGGGCAGCATCACCCAGAGGAGGAAAGATGGAAGAAGCAGGCAGGGGTAGGAGTTTTCCCTCAGGCAGGGCTGCCTTAGCAAGAGATGTGGCGCTGCCTCTGGGATTAGCCCAGTGGGAGCTGTGTTGCACTAGAAACACGACTGAGAACTTCACCTACCTCCATTCCTAAAGAAAATCCCGATTCCCTCAAGGCCCATGGGAGCGGTGCTGTTGCCTTCAGCAAGAGCTCGCTTCAGCCTTGCTTTGCCAACTCTGCAAAACAAGCTTGTGCCACCACTTTGGGTGTAATACACACCATGGCTTTAGGCACAAATGTGTAAACTCTATCTGGAAATGCATTTTTCACTCTAAAATTAAGACTTCAGCTCCTTTTCTCCAAGCAATTCTCAGTATGACTCTTTGGTTTACAAGTAAAAAGTCCAGACAATTGAAAGCCAGGTCCTGAAAATTTTCCCGAACCACAAAACCACATATGCCTCATGGAAGAAATGCCATATGCTCTGGCTCTGTGAAGACCGTGCTTTTCCTCCTCCTGCCATTGTGCACTGAGCTGTGCAGCGCTGGGAGTGCCATGGCATCCCTCCTATAGCAGGAGCTGGGGAAGGCTGTGGGCTCAGCTTGAGAAATCAGGGACTCCATGTGTTGGTTGCTACCTGGAAGGCTTAAGGAAAAGACTATACTACTCAGCCTAGCACAGGAGACGACCTAAAAAAGGATGAACAAAGAGTGCCTCTACTGTTAATGTTAAAGTGTTTCATCAGCTTCATCCAGCTGTAGTCTCAGGAATGGAGAAGAAGCATCATGCAGTTTTCCGCATCCCAAAATAAATACAGACAGGGTTCAAAACAAACTTAACAAAAAAATGTAAGTATTATTTGCCAGGAATAAATTTGGAAAATGAGCTATTAAAATATTTACTGTATGCAAAGATCTTTGCCATCCATGAGCCTTCAGAATAATTTTTTAGAGTATTATTTTAAACATGAGAGGCACAAAAATTTCTGGTTGGAATAGTCTCTTTTTGTTATCTTCAACGGGCTACATGGGAGCATGATAAAACTGGATGTTGTCCTTGACGCTGAGCTCCTCCTTGTACTGCAAGCAGTAATTCACATTCTTCAGACACACTATAATGTGCTTTGCAGCACACTTGAGGCCAAGGATTAGTTGGGGGACACAGCAGGATTGTCTTGAAATGTTACATTATTTTACTATCAAAAGTCTTAAGAGTGAGGTTGTAGAAGGAGACTATGCTGACATTTTCACTTTATTACCACATGTCCAAATAGCATTAATCAAGAAATATATCTTGTTTTGGATTTGCGTGGCAAGGTTTTAGTAGTGGGGGGGGGCTGCAGGTGTGGCTTCTGTGAGAAGCTGCTAGAAGCTTCCCCCATGTCCGACAGAGCCAATGCCAGCCGGCTCCAAGACAGACCCACCGCTGGCCAAGGCCAAGCCAGTCAGCAACAGTGGTAGCCCCTCTGGGATAACGTATTTAAGAAGGGGAACCTGCAGTGAGTACTGGGATTGGAATGTGAGAGGAACACCTCTGCAGATACTGAGGTCAGTGAAGAAGGGGG